>WAAD01038388.1:53951-123919 GCA_013389945.1 Fregata magnificens | reverse complement strand
ATTTTAAAATGTTTTGTTCTTTTTTGAAAGGCAAGACACTAATTCATTCTTATAGCAATCATGTTAAAAAGATGAAATATTGCCAAGAAACTATTTTCTTATAAACATTGTAATTCATGTCTCATTCCCTCTTCAATTCCCCTTCTTGCTGCAAACAGCTAGACATTCCCAAGTCTTTGCTTATGCCTTATTTCTTCAAACGATTCAAAATGCGCACTCATTAAAATGTGGAGGTCCTCTATTGGGCATTTTCTGGTTTTCTATAGCTGCATAATATTTTGGCAGCTTTCAAAATGTATACTTCTGCTAGTTCTTGTGAAACATCACCTTTGCCCCCATGAATAACCACTAAAACACCTGATACCCTGGGCTCCAGCACTGCTGTAGAGAGCCACTGACCACCCGAAATTGCCTTGTTGGGCGAACACCTCGCAGGCAACAAAGAGGAAACCACCGGTTCCCACACAAGGCTTTTATGATGAATATTGTACCTTGGTTTTATCTAAGTGAAGATGTACAATATATATCAAGCGTTTTGGAGATCAGGGTTGTGTTGTGGTATGCTGCTTCTGATCTTTTTAGGTATTAGTGACATCTCCATTCTACCACTCTATGAGATACTTAATTCTGAAATACCTGTTTCTAAGGCAAGACATAAAAAAGGAATAACTTTTTCAAAAGCAGAGATTCCCGAAAACTTCCCCACTGTCAATTTTTTTCCTGAATTAAAGGTAATATTTGTGGAGTTCAATCTGTTGCATTTGCCGTATTTAATAGACAGTAGGGTTTAGAATTATTATTTCATCACACTTCTGAAAGCATTACCATGGGATGCTCATCTAAGACTCTGAGGTCCTTATTAGGTAATTGTTATCCTTGAGTAGTACCAATAAGCTTTGTATGACCAAATGTTTAAAGATGTTTGTAGTGCAGAAGGCCCTAATGACTGCTTGAAGCTTTAATTCAATGCACTATTATCTGAATGTTCGGTGTATGGGTGACTGTGAACACGTGTGCAAGAGGCGATGTTTTTGTAAGGTGCAGGGGTACACCTCATTGCTCAAAAGAGTGTGTTTCTCAAAAGAGTTTTGGAGACGACGTTGAGGAATTGATCATCAAGGGGTAGTTTATCACAGCTGCGTGCACTAAGAAAAATGACGTCTTTTTATTTGGCAACGAAATTTGGAAGACCATAAGGCACCTCTCAGATGCATCAAATTGGACACCCATAATTGCTAGTTTTGAATATCTTGGCTTTGATATTCGCAGTGACCTAAGCTGATGCCAGTATCATTTCACTGACTGCAGCAGCCGTACAAAGCAATCAAGTTGCTTTATTCGTTTTACTACTACTTTTAATTTTTCTCTAAGCTCTTTTTAGCCTTGTAGACATTGGACACACCATTCAGTCATGCTGTATGGTTTCACTGGTTCTTAATTAAGCCGACAGTTTTTCAGTGTAGTCTTTTCAGTCTCTGTAATATTAGTTTACTGTCACAGTTAGTCCAGTAAGCGCACTGCATTTCCCTCTTTCTAACTGGGAGCGTTTGCTGTTCTGTGTTTTTTCAGTGTTCCCGTCTCTAGCTTACATTTCTCTCTACTTCTTGTTTCTATATTTAAGAAATTACTATCCTTTCCGTTTTCCACTCACTGCCTCTCTCCTTATTATTTCTTTCTGGCTCAGTGCATTTACCTGCCAGCTGCTTCCCTTTGAATTTTTTCAGCTTCCTTTGTATTCTTTCTGCACCCATCTACCAGTATAATAATACATCCTGTTGCAGCAAATGTGTCTGATCCCATGCACAGTAGTTAATCCATGAATTTCCTTAAGATTTTTTCATGTACGATTTGCTCTGCACATGCCACTGTAAAATTATATTTTAATTTGTTAAAACCTCTGATAGTTATTAATACTTGTATCAAATCACATTAAAAGAATATGTTTTTCAAATCAAAGCCTGTATATAGAAGGAGATTGTAAAGACTATCATTGCGTCTTATTGAAGGCTCGCAGAAAGTTTTCAGCCATCTCAAAGAAAGCATCAGTATTCATTTTCAACGCTGAGCCTTATGAATCCTTATGTTTATAATACTCCTCAACTGGAATAAATCTTCCAGCTGATTATCACAGCATTTGGCACAGTGCCACAAGCAGTTCTGGGAACAGTATTCAATCAATGTGTAAACTAGTGAAATGCCAGGAACTTTTGAAAGACCATGAAGGATGATTAGTTAGTAAAGAATAAACAATGTTCAAATGTTGAGTGTAGCTACTAGCTAACGCAGGGCTGAGAAGAATTTTTCCATTATTTAAAATGAATATATAACTTATAATTTAGGCAGGTATTTATATTTTGTTATCTCACACTCCAACATTTATTTAATTGAAGCCAGGTATTCAGGGTAAGACTTTAAAAGAAATAAACACTTTGATTATACTGTAACATGTTTGTATTACCAACCATTAACCCACCCTTTATTTACAGTTAAATAGGAAACTAATGGAGTATAAAAAATGAAAGATGAACAAAAAGATTAAAATAAAATCTTTAAGAATTAACATAATAAAAAATCCCTTTTAGTCCTACTGGAATAGTCATGCCTTAGATTGTTGCCATCTATACTAAGTATCGGTGCTTGATTTTATTCTTACAATGAGACTCCATCCTTTCTAAGTTAACATCGCTTGTACTATTGGGGAAAAGGACTTTTTCTGTCTATGTATGTTTGAAAGAATCTAGTTTTCAAGCAGTAATAGACTTTTGCATTTCCCTCAGAATTTAGTGCTCTTCTGAAGTGCTCACCTAAATCCTAAATACCAAAATAATCCTCGAGTCTCAGAGGACAGAGTTAGTCCTATATACTTACATGCTAATGTTCTGATTTCCACAGCTTCCAGCTTATATACAGTGATGCCTTTCATTTAGGCATGCCCATTCCAGTGTTGATGGGATCCATGGGGGTTAATTAAGGGTAGTTTATAATCTTTAGGAGATCTTAAATTTTCCCTTAAATATAATAACCGGTCTCGTATGCAGAGTTCGACAGCTGAGATGTGTAACCGCTATCTCCTAGAGCAGCATTTCTATATGTAAGCTATTTTTCAAATGATGCACCAAACTTTGGCTCCCTGTTTACTAGCCAGGCATATCAAGAGCTAGGTGGAAAGTCGAAGCCCAACGTATTTTTGTATTATTTGAAATAGCTACGTTAAGTAGGCAAAATATGTGCTGACAGCCTCTCAGACACACTGTGGTAGCACAGAGTCAGTCTGTTGCTGCATCCTGCCTACTGTTTGGTGCATAAAAATAATATCTGCCTTGCGTGTGACAAGAAGGTGTCGGGGTATTCTCTTGGTGAGGCTGGAGACCGGAGATGTCTATACGCTTCATGCTATATCGTTACATTTATAGACGACTGTAAATATAATACGTCTGAACTCTGCCATGCTACAGGAAAAAATATGTAGGCTTGCATTCCTCTCACAATAGCATTTAGTTCTTTAAGTCCAAAAACTGCACGGGGTCACGCACTGGGTTTATTAGATCTCATAGTTTTATACTTCTATACCCAAAAGTTCAGGTCAGCTGTGTGGCTTTTCCCATGATCTCATTATGTGTGTCAGCAATTGCCATGCATACAAAAGCAAAATCTTTGAAAAATATTTGGATAATAGAAGAGTTCAAGTTTTCTATTCTCAGACAGAATTTGTAGTCATCTTTTGAGCAGTGCTTTACAGTAGTTACACTATATTCCAAGTGGGAATAAATACATGTTTTCTAAGGACAAGAGTAATATTATGACAGAAAACATAATAAAACATTGAATTGGGAAGATGCAACAAAATAGGGGTAAAAAGAGGACTGTTCAGTCTGGTTTGAAATCTCTAATTTAATATATGGCTGTGTAGAGATGTTACAAAAATAAGAAACTAACATAAATTACAAGTGTGCAATGTACACAAAACGGATGCCCTCCAACAATAAGATGTTTTGCCCTGTATATTCCTCTTTGAAATATCTGCCTTTATTATTTATACACAGAAGTGCTGTATCTCACTTTTTTCTTTAAGTATTTGTGCCTTTAGGACTTGTACTGTAATACATTATCGAGATGTTATGATGAGATGGGAGAGCGGGGAACAGAAAAGCGATGGGGTATGTGTGCAGGGGTGAGGGACATTTGGCAGTAGGCAAAACAGACTTAGAAACAACAACAACAATTGTATTTTAAGACACTTCAGTGTATACCTTTAACACTAGATTTTCTTTCTAATAGATTTGACTTTTTTAATCTATGAAGAAGGTTAAAAGTGATATCTTTGTTGAATAGCTATTCTATATCTAATTCTTGGAGGTTTTTTCCCTTCATGATGTGGAAATGGTTTCAATCCCTTTTAATATTCATTTAATGTCAGTGCAATATATATTGCCACCTTACTTACTGCATTAGTAAAAAATGTGCTTATGTGCTATGATTCTCTTATGATAGAAACATAAAATCTCAGAAGGATCAAAGTCCACCAACATTCACCCTCCTGCAACAGCAGGAAATTGATCATGCGAGAGATGCTCACCTAATGCTAACATATTATTATTATTTATTATAGCACTAACAGTGTGCTAGGTGCATTAGACGCCAGTATGAAGATGAGGTCCTTGTCCTGGAGTGGCTTCAATCTCCGGGGTGATCTTGCAAACACTTAACTATATGACTAACTATATACTCATGAAATCTTTCTAGCTCACGTATTTAAGTGATTTTTTTTCTTAGGTACAAGACATTCCTGCAGGGTCTGCAGCACTAATTAAACTTAACATTTCTCCTCTACATCAGAGAGTGTGTGCATACATAAAGGAGAAAGGATCAAACTCTTCCAGTGCCTTGTGATTGTAGGGAAGTTTTATTAAAAAAACGCCACCCTTTTTGAGTATGTGCCTGTTATTTCCCTACACTGTATTTCCCACCTAATATTTTACAGCAAGTAAAAGCTATATTTTGTTATGCAGTTTTATTAAAACAAAGATCTTACTGACCACAGTGAAATTCCCGAAAGGCACTGCTGTTGGACCATAGTCTACAGAGGCAGTTATGTAAACCAGCTCAGAAAAAGGACATACATTATACCCTGTCATGTGTATGTTAGGGTTAGTCAAATGGCAAATTCTGGACTAAATCCAAACTAAAATAAGTTTTGCCCAGACCTCCCTAAGACCTTACTCTTTTAACCCTTCTGAGTTTGTGTGCTTGCTTCCAATGTATCAAGGAGATCTTGCAGAGCATCACCAGCATTTCTGGCTCTGATGCTGAGATCTAGCACAGCAGGAGCTAGCATCTTGCTAACTGCAGTAAAATTATCAGAAGATATCAGCAGAGAACTTCACTTGTCAGTAAAATTATTCAGCAGATTTCAATACGAGTGTGGCAGTTCTGTTAATTTGCAGTGCCTAAAACCGGATGGTTTTGTTGCATGTTGTTGGGTGTTGTAATAGCTTTCATTTGTGAAACATCTTTTTTCAGAAGTCCCAAAGATGCTGGCAAATGTGAATAACTTAAATCTCTCAGTTTTGGACATATGAAGCTTAGACATTGCCAATCCCTTTTCAGATGCTGGTGAGAGAGGGATGTAAATCACTCTCTTTCGTTAATTTTTGGTTTAGCTTTGGATACGTCTCTTGCTGGGTTTTCACTCTGCTAGTTATGATGTGGTCCAGTCATTAGGTCGATGCAGTGGGACTGGTGGCCCAGGTCAGCTTTCCTGACTCCCACAGTTATGTCCCAGCCACCAGACCCTGCTCTGTTTCTCACATGCCTGATCCAGGCTTTTCATCCTGATGACAGTCATGGGCTACTGAGTCCTGGCTGTGGACATCAGGGCTCTGAAGTGGGCTTCTACTTCCCACGTGATCCGCAATCAAAACCTCTTGTCGCCCAAGTTGTGTTTCCTGTATTTAAAAACAAAAAAATAGGAAAACACAACAAACTAACAACACGCAAATACGTTGATAATGAGAACAAGTTTATAATTACTAAATGCAGAGGGAGATATCAAAGCTGTGTTCTTCAAACAGGATATTATTTTGTAATTAGAAAGAACTTCAAAAGAAAAAAGCTAAAGACGTGATCATTATAATGTGCATTAAGTGCAGTTGAAACACCATTTGAGTAAAATAATGCTTGGTAGCAGGGAGGAGAATTTAGAGGGAAGGAAAAATTGAGAAAATTCAGTGCTAAGAGAAGCAGGTCCAATTTATATTTGGAGAATTGTGTTTTCTTAATATCAGTGTTATAAAATTATTCTCTGCATTATTTATTCTACAAGTCTTAATTGATAAATATTAGGTGACTGATTCTTGCAAAAGAACAAGCGCTTGGTGGAACATATGAGTTGGTTTGGTTCATACTTATCATAAAAATGAAAACTACTGGAGCATAAAGAACTTACAAAAAGGAAGCATTACTGTGGATTTAGTACAGTTGGTGTTTGATACACTGAGTTGTATTCATCACATATACTGTGTCAAGACATTGCTTACAATGCATCGAATCATATTACAGGCCATAAGCAAGCACGATATTTAAATTGAACGATGCATTTGGTATCATTCTGAGTTAATTCTTATATAATAAAGTATAAAAAAGCAAGTAGCATCCATTTCTACATAATCTCTCTTTAAACTTATCTGCATTTAACTGTATATTTCTCATCAGCTTGAAAAAAGCAAGTATAACTGAGAAGCCACCAAATTTCAAAAGGGTATTACAAAGGCATTTAGTGAGGACATGCTATTTCTTGGCTTTTTGATGGCTATAATGTTCAAGCACATCACAAACACAAATGGGCTTATTTCACATCTTCCTGAGACCAGGAAGCATTCGTAATACTCCCATTTACAGACAGCGACCAAAGAAATACAGTGTGATTTGGTGACGTGCCTGTACCGTGCCGGGAATCTGTGGCGCAGCTGAAAACAGAACGCGATTTCTTTTACTGTTTTATCTGCCACTCTTAAAATTTTTAATTGGTTTTGGTCCCCTGCTAAGGGACACCTCTTTCCCTGTTAAACCTCTCTATCCGTTTAGACCTTGTAGTTGTAAGTGCCAATGTACAATGCAGACTCCTCTTCGGTATTTAAAAGATGCCAAGGGAGACATAACTGCTGATGGAGCTCTGGGAATAGCAGAGTTGTGTTGTGCCTGCTGGAGGGTTCCCCAGCCCCACTGCACACAACAGGAGCTTTGTTGCTCTTCACTAGGACCGTTGCTTTACCCTTCTTGTGCATGAGGTAGCCCACCTTCATGGGGTCACCCAACCGGCACACAGATGTAAGCTACTTGAAACATGTTCCGTACTCTCCCTGAACGGGGAAAGTACATTTTGATTTATTCTGCAGGTTGAGTAGTTCCCAGAAAAACCTTTTTATTAAGTGTTCCATAGGTAAAATAAGAATCCATGTATAGTTTAAGCTGTTGGTCGCTAGCCCCCTGCAGGTATATATTCCTTCTGCTTGAAAGAATGACCTAAAATATATCTCTTTTTTCAAAGTTTTATCAGTATGTATCCTCATTAAAGGGTTCTTTTGTCAAGAATTCTGGGGTTTTTTTCATGCCTTTATGTAGATGATATTCTCGCAAATCACCAGCGTGGACTTCAGTAACTTGCTAGGGGTTGAGGTATGGAAAGGACGATTGAAGGAGATTCAATTAAGTACGTTTGAAATTTTGGCCAAAGTGTGCTTTTTCCCCCCACGCTTCAAAACACCGACAGGCTGTCCTTGGTTTTGGAGCTTCTAGTTTTCAAGGCTCTCACCTTGCAAATCTCTACATATGTGCTTTATTTCTTAAGTGTATACAGACCACAGTCAAAGCATGGGCATATGTGTGCGTAGGACTAGGATGTCGTCTGGCAGATGGTGTCATGGTACCTCGATTTCTTCAGAAGTCAACTGAAGTCTTCCATAATTTCATGGAGATAAATAGGAAAGCAATTTCTGAATGCATTATAACATGTTGTTCACTCAGAATTGCTTAGAGGGGATAACCAACACAGCATATAGAAAACTGTGGCTAACCTACACGGTCCGTTGCTATGTATGTGAAAGTTGAATGACAGAGTTTGTCTCTTTATTTAACATTTTACATGCAAAAGAACAGGGTATTATATCATCAAAACAAATATTTTCCATAAAAGGAAAACGCATATATCAAAATCAAGGAGAATAGCCCCGAGTCTTGAATCTTAATATAACTGTTAGCTCATTAACATGAAACTTGGTGGGTTTTGTATGTCCCAAAATGTCCTTATCTCTGCAGAGCTCTGTGCTGATTGCTGAAGGTGATTTTGAGACAAAACACTTGCATAACGGTACAATACAATTTGTCTTTGTGTCAGAGGGAACTGTTTAAATGACTTGAGGTAAGTCAGCGGAATAGTATAAGCACATGTTTGCCCATAGTCTTACCTGAAGATATAGTTGAGCTTGTATTACAAAGAATTCAGCTGTATAAATACCTCGTGCCATCTGTGTATGGCAGGGGAATTGAGCCAGTAGAAGCTCAAGACCTGTGTCAGTGTTCTCACAGAAGGACTGTTTATGAACAGATGTTACGTGGTGTTTTTCACAGAAAATGGGCTCTGGAGAGAGAAAATGTCTATCAATTACTGAGGTATTATGTATAACAGCAATTTTTAACCTTGAGAATGATACTTAAAAGTTCTCTGTGAAATATTCAGTGCCGCGACCACTTCCTTTGTGCAAAGTAACATACGCCCTTGCATATTGCACGAATTCCTTTTAATATTGCATTTTAAGTTCTTTCGGAGACAATATAGTAGATATTGTAGAACTCATTATTCCCCTGGAAAAAAACAGTGTCCTGGCTGGAAAACTTTTTCTATTTGCTGTTCTCAAAATCAGGCTGAGTTTTTAGGACTGGGTGCTTATATATTGCATTTTGTTTCCCAGCCCTATCTAATACATGGATTCAAAACCTATAATTTGTTAAGCAAACAATAAACATTAAATGAATGAAAAAAATATGTATTCTGGGCCAGCCTATGTCCAAACCTTGGTAATTAACACTAATTTCAGTAGGGTGTTTGGAAGAATGAGGTCTTAATCTTAGTGAATAAAGATGAGTTTACTTGAAACTGTAAACCAGGCAATATTCTATAAAATTTAGTAATTATTTAATGTATTTATTTACTTAATAGGTTGCCAATTCTAGTTCTATTGGACTAGTCATATCATACTCTCCATTTTTATCCCTTCTGTAAAAACTCTCAACTTCAGAGGACCTCTGAACTTGAGCTTTCCACTGTACAATGTTAAAAATGGAGCCCCCAGTTACCGATAACAATTACAGCTATCAATGTTGTGCTGTGTTTTACCAATCTCCTCTCGCTTCAGCAGTCTAACTATATCTTGCAAAAATGCACTGTTATTAAATATTCTCACATGGGGTGTCTATGTGTCGAAAGACCCTTAGGTGACCTGTGGACAGACACCGTGTTTTGCATAATATATATACTTTCATTTTCCTCTAGCTTTCTTATTATTTATTCAATAAATCCTTTTTTCTTGCTGACAGCAGTTGTATTTATAAAGCTAAATCCAACACAGCAAAATGTTCATCACTTTATAAACTAAACGCTAATGTTTTATTTATGTGCAATGAACAGAGAAAAAAGAACTGAATTGATGTTTACCTAACAAGCTGCAAAAAAGTGCAGTAACATAATAGTGAAGTTCATAAGCATTCTGGCTTGTAATTTTTGGTGTCAACATTTGAATTGCAGAAAGAGCTTATGCAGACATAGCACGTATACAAGTGCAGTTTAGATCTACATCTATAAAAATAACATCTGTTTAAGCATACATTACATTTAAAAATAACTGTACAGTGATCAGCTGGTTAAGTACAGTTAACCAGATGCCGTTTTAAAGTGCCAGATGGAACAATGAAACTAAGATTGAAAATTAAAAAATACTGTGAAAGGTCAAATCAATTAAGCAACCTGTTTTGTTGGCATGTAACAGTTAAAAGTAAGTTTAAACTACTTAAGGAGTGAGCAATGTGAAGATGAAGCAGTTAATTTTTAACTTGCTATTTAGAAGGGGGAAAGATAAAATGCCTGCCGTAGTTCCAGGGTCCCTCGGCAAGTCTAGGGGGATACTGGGAAAATAGACACAGTGAAGTAATGTTTGCTTTGTTTTGCTTTCAATTTAAAATAAATACTATCTTTCAGGCTTTTAAGTAACTTCTTTTATGGCAGTCTGAGATCATGCAACACATATGCAAACATCTCTTTCTCCTCCCCTATGACCAGTGGGGGACTCCTTGGCCAAATCAGCTCCCTGAGCTTGCTCTTTAGCAGCGGGGATGGTGCCCAGAGGGGACAGGGATGGGCTCGGGCACCCACTGACGCCAGGGGATGCCATGGGAAGCAGCCATCCCTTGCACCTGGGCTCTCTAAGCCCTGTTTATTTCTGGGAACTAAACCCACCTGCGTTAGGAACGACAGTCGATAAGAGGTGTAACATGCAGTTTTGGAAACAGGCGTGCCACTGTGGTTCTGTGAATAAATGACAAACATTTGTTAAAATTGCACCCAATAATAAGCCACTGAAAGACAGATATGGGGAAAAGAGATCTTATCATCCTAACCTGTTTTAAGCACAAGGGGAAGAATAACATCTCTGAAATATTAGTGAGCCAATGCATTTTTTAATTCAGTCCTAACCAGCGTAAAATTCACAATCTAAATTTAAATTTTGGGCAATGGGACAGTGGTATCCTTGCTTTAATCAGAAAGGTGTAATGATACCTGCAGGCTCGCTGGCAGGCAAGGCAGCGCTCATGGCCAGTGAGAGAGGAAGTGTTGATTTTCCTATGGAGATGACTGCTGCTACTTTTTGTTAATTTTTTTTTCCTAGCAGTAACTGATTCTCAAATTGCCACAACTCAGAATCCCTGTAACACAAGTATAATGCTGGATAATCCTCCAGCCACAGGGCAGAAACCAGTGACATCAGGAACTGTTTTGGAAAGAGGGTTTAGGCACCAAATCTGGGAGAGCTGCTGGGCTCTGGGTTGGTGGGAGATGCTCAACCGCCTTGGGGAAAAAGAGCCCCCGCAGCAACAGCAGTGCCATCCATCAGTGATCCGAGCGCGGCCGCTAACTAGAAAGGGAATTTTTCCTGAATGAGCGTAGGGCTATTTTCAACCTAGGAACTTGATGTTGTTCCTTTGTTTTAGTAACTTTGTTTATATCTGGTTGGCTGAGGCGAGGGGAGGAGGGCAGGGCGCCCGGGCGCATTGCTCCTTCCTGACACCTCCTCTCTTGCTCCCACAGTTCCCAGTAAAAGAGCAGCTGTACCTCTCTCGCATGCATAGCCAACTGTTTAGACCAAGAACACAATGAAAAGATTCTGCGGCTGTTAAAATAAATAGCTTCCCGGTAGGGGGTGGAATAGTATGGCCGTGCCTAGGAACTTTGTGTACCCTGCTTTCAGAAAGTACTGGGATAGGACATGCTATGGAGAGAGAGGAAACAAGCCTGGCTTCTGCACTTGGCTCACGTTTCCTCCTCACACTGAGAATAGTTACCATACAGATCACTGGTCTTGTTGGATTCCCTTTCATGGAAATATTTTGCGTTCCTGCTGGTTCAGTGGCTGATGTTCAATTATTTTTATTAATTTTTTTTTTTCCAAACAGTTTCTCTTCATTGACAGCATAAAGCAAACATTTGGGCTTGCCGTAAATAGAGAACATACCAGACCAGCGGCAGGTAGCTTGTGATTTTTAAGTGGGTTGCCAACCGAAGTTTGTAAATCTGGGAAATCGAATCATTATATTTAACAGACAAATGTGTATAATATAAAATCAGTGAAAAGATAACATAGTAAGTACTTTGACTATTATCTGGGGGCCTAATTAGACTGGTAGAATCACTGCAGTCAGTGAAATTAGAGTTATACAACTGGGGGGAAGGGAAATCCAGCCCTTTAGTGGAATGAACGCTAATGGAGCCCCGTTGACATTTGCTGTCCCAGGTATTCAGCAGCTGTTCCTTTCCTTTGCAGAAAACAGGGCTGTGCTCTTGCCAGACAATATTTTCCTTAATTTAACCCCCTGGCAGATGAAGCAGTGGAGAGACAAGAGGGGCTAAGCCCCACTTGAAGCCCAAGCCATTTCACCAAGCATCCTCCCATCCTCATCCTCATTGCTGCTTCCCTCTAGTCTCCCGACGTGGTACCTTGTAGCAGGATGGAGCTTTACGTTAAAAAGGGAAACACACAACGCTGCCAAACCCTGTGCTCTGCTCACAGGAACGGGTGCTGGGGAGACCGCTAGCCTTCAAGAAAGCCAAGGCTGTGCTCGCCACTTTGCTCACCCCACCACCCCGGGCACTGAGAGACGCTCCCCTGGCAAGCAGAGGCTCTGGGGCAATGCTGCTGCTCTGGGATTGCAGATACCAACAGCCAAACCATGTGCAAGAGGCAGGGGGATGTCTGGACCAGGAGCGGTGGTCTGAAGGACGGTGATGGAAAGGCCGGAGGGTATAGGAGTGAGCGGAGAGCGGCGTGAATTTTGTTGGGATATGTTGGGCTGGTGGCTCTCTTTGGGACGCGAGTCATTTAGCCTGAGCAAACGGTTTCCCTGATGAAGAAAATAATTTTCAAGGAAGATCTTTTGATTGAATTTTGCTGTCACGCGTAGGTGCAGATGAGATGTCTGTGCTTGCAAGGCACGGTGCATCATTAGCTGGGTGAACTCACGTTGGTAGAAGAACATTTTGGCAGCTGAAAGTAGGACTGGGGCACCGTTCCTCTGGGAACAGGAATGCCAGAAAGCTGGAGCCTGTGGAGGGTGAGACAGGAGATCTACCTGGTTGCAGGCTGCTTGCTTGTGTTTCTGTTTCCCCCTACAAATCCAGTGCCTGGTCAGCCTTCCTCATTACTCCTCTCCTCAGTGCTCTCCTAACCTGTAGCTAAATCACCCTTGGCAAGTTTTCCTTCCCTTGCAAAGGCGGTAACTCCCCTGTCAAGTTCTTGAGCGTTTGTTTGTGCAATGAAATCTGTGATGCTCTAAATCTCAATGTGCATCAGCTGGCATGCTCTGACATTTGGAGAGCCTCACATTCGTTGTGTGCCAGACACACAACGAGAGGCTCCAGCACAGATGTAGCTGGACCCCAGGTTCATCTTCGAAGGTAGGGAGGGATGTGCTGTGGGTCAGTGAGTGACCTGGAGGCTTTTGGTGGGGGAGGGAGGAGTGGAAGGGAGCAGTGGATAGCCAGCTGGCTGATTGCGCCGAAACCAGGACAAACAGTTGAATATCATTTTCTTCTGAATTCCTAAAGTACTGGGACATCTGGCTACCTGAAATACATCAACAAATAGGTCAGCTAAGATTGCAGAAGCATGCCTCACACCGCAGCGCCGTTATGAGAGCGAGGGGAGACCCTGCCAAGAAAAGTCTTCCTGTTTGCAGTAACATTTTCTTCTCTCTAAAATACTCTGTAGGCTTTTTAACTCAGATCACTGGAAAATGTGTTAGTCTGGGAATCTTTAAGTTAAAGAACCCCACAAGATATTCAGGGGAAGTGTATTTCTGGGGTGGAAGCGGGAGACCTGCAGCAATGGGCAGCGCAGGCAGGTCTCTGCGCACTCCCGCCCTGGGGTTTTCTGGGTGCCTGCAGCCCCGGTGCTCCGCACTTGCACTTTGCCTGGTCTAACCATCATGTGGGGAGGGACCTCCTCCCCCATTTCCCTGTGCTTTCCCTTACACCGGCGCAAATGAGTAGAAAATGCTGCTGTCCTTATTTGGGAGCATTTTGCAGCATGTGCGTAGTCCCAACGCTGAGAAGGGATGGAAGGCGGGAGGGAACGGGCCCCAGAGACCATTCAGTTGTTTTTTTTTCTATAGTGTGGACAGTCCCTTATAGAAGACCCCAAAATTGCCAAGAGGAATGTGTGTGTTTCAGCTCTCCTTAAGCACAAGTATAAATCCTCACAGGATAGGATTGTTCCTCATGGCAAGGAACACCTAGAATGACCCTCCAAATACCTCTGTTTTAAAAAGCAGTGGTCTGATTTTTCTTTTATACCGCTGGTAACACTTCTAAGCCTGTTTTACCCCAGACTATATTTACAGATGTACTGCAGCTCCTACCCCTGATTAGGGTAATGTATAGAAGCTGAGGTAAATGATGCCACTGTTTGTCCACCGTTTTAGAGACTTTTTTAAAAAATATTTTTAAAGCCCGAGAGGTCCTCACAACTTTTTCCCCCCTTAAGCCACAGAGGGACCAGTTGATCACAATAAATAAAATTCTTATAATAAAAGTAAAATATGGCATATGAAACCAAATCAAACACAAAGTCATCTTGTCATTGTTTATACCATATGGATTCTGGGGCACTGGGTAATGCCTTTTTTTTTTCAGTCTTTCTTTTGCTAAATCAACATTAGCTAGCAACACACCTAATCTTGACTGAACTGTGTTATTTCCTGCCTCCCTGCCTTTCCTGTCTAAATCTCACTCTCTGCTGAAGCAGCTAAATTTGCTGCAAATGAGGAATATTTTGGGACACGAATTTTCTTACAAAACATGGGGAGAAATCTAATGCTGTAAGCAAACAGCACTCTAATTAATGCAGATCCAGGCTACTGAAAGCATTTGTAGGTTACTGTTATCAAAAAAAGAGATCAAGAAATTGATGATAAATCCACTACTGGCATGTATAATAAATACTGACCACAAACATTTTTGGGAACGGTACCGGAGCAGATGCAAGCTCAGAAATTCTGGACCTGGAACATATGGGTTTTAATAAACAGACTTCTGTTCCAGCTCCTTGGCTGCTTTTTTTTTTCCTTTTTTTTTTTTTTACTGTACTTGCTTGATTTTATGTGGCTGTGTATAATTCCATTATTAATTAATCTACAAGTACTTGGCATTGCTTCATCTTCGAGGTTTTCTTCAATTTGCAAATGTGCTGTTTTAGTTTGAGCAGGACTTGTGTAACTAATGTTAGAATGGAAACATATTTAACCCTCTGCTTAGTTTGATTCCTATCGTCTCCTTTTCTCCTTCGAAGAGAAGTAGCTGACTTTATGTGTGTGTGCACGTGCACACGTGCGTGTGTGTATTATTAGCTGTGCTGTCATTTTTAATCCTTTTCTTTCAATCATCATTTTTCCTCAGACATGAAATATTTCAGTCTAACATGCTGTACAGACTGTTCACGGTGAAACACTAGTAGCATTTTCAAAATCTAAAACAGAGGAGTACCATGAGGATAGAACAAAAGAAATTAAAACACTAGATATGCCACAGTTGTCTTATGCAGCTGTTAGAAATTTAATTATTTTATCTCATAGAATAATGTGCCCTTCAGAAATCATTTTGGACTAGATGTTTCAAACCAATGATCTGTAGTTAATTATCTTTAATAACTGTTGCACATTATGGTTAGATCTATGTTTTTGCTAAACCAATTAATAATATCTTCATTAGTATAAAGACAAGGTAGCTGGATCCTTTCATTTTTCACATTGAAAGAGTAGATATTTTAAACACTGTAATTTACTTTAGCCATACATTCCCGATGATATGACTAATTAATGAAACTTCAAAGACATATAACTTCCAAAAGCTACTTATTTAAAGTCATTGTTAAGCACTTAATGACATTATGTTGGGGCATTGCAGAAACCATCACTGCCTGAGTGTTGAATTTGCTAAACCTTTTTATGCTACCGAACTGAAGGAAGCCTGAGTTATATTGAAAAGCAAATTGAGCCAATAGTTCTTCATGTTCAAAAAAAAAAAAAAACCCCAACCCCAAACCTGTTGATTACAAGAGGATCTATCAAAAGTTGATGACCTCCTTTCTGCTTACAAGTTGCAGCTGTCAGTTTGACTTATTCATGCAAGTCTGTGTGGAAAATGCTGGAAAAAGAGCAAAGCAAGTATTCTATATTTTGTGGGTTGGCTAGTATTAATTTTGTTCAGAATTATTAGTTTTCTAAATATTCTTTTTATATCTGATTTTTTTCTCCTTTTTTTTCCACATTCATAGCTCGCCTTTGGAGCTGGCTAATAACTGCCATGTCATTTTAGTCTGCTACTTGACAAAAGATTAATCCTGAATACAATATTAAATACACAAGTGATTGCCTCAGTATTAACAGTGCTACTGATTGCACAGAGAATAAAGTTGGAAGTTTGGGGCCAAATGTTTTAGGTCCCCTGTTTAGGCATGCAAGCTGATGAAAAGATTCTCCAGAAGAGAATCTCCTGCAAAATTTCCCTGACCTTGAAGTAAACTGAATGTAAAAAAAGATGCATGCTGGTTTTCATCTTATATGTATTTTCATACAATCTTCAAATATCATGCGGCCATCAGGGAAGGCTTTCTGAATCTTAAAAGAGCATTGTATATACAGCCCTCCAAGAACTGGTATTTCCCACCATGGAGAACTGTACACCAAGAATCAACTAAAAAAAAAAGAAAAAAAAAAATTACATCTAAGAGAATAAAACAGTGCAGTCAACTATGCACAGGGCTGGAAGGCCAGGAGAGAAGTGTTAGCAGCCAGTTGTGACAGCCACAAAATAATTATCTGAGCTGTGAGCACCTGGTCCTTCAGCTGCTGAGTTTCCCATAGGAGCCATCTTTAGTCCTGGTGCAGATAGGAAAGAGGGTGAATACATTTAGTTGGGATTATATTTAACCGGTAGCAGGGATGGGGTTCATGGTCCATGTCTGTGCTGGGCTTCTGCTGGTGGAGCTTGGGGCTGCTGATCCCATTTCTCACGTAAATGCTGTTTCTATCAAGAAGGTGAAAAGTGTGGATTCTCTTCACACAAATCTGGTAGCCTTGGTGGGGTTTGGGGTTTGTAGAAATGCGTCATCTAAGAGCAAAGGAAGGAGGGAGCTTTGCAATGAGTTATCTGTAATGTTTTTGTGGCATTAGCCATGCAATTTGTTGACTGACGTTTCAAATACAAGTTAACCTCCTGCAATGTACAGGTTCACCTGAGTGATTGATACTAATGATAATATTAATACATAATAAAAGGAAAAGAGCAAGAGGTCTAAAAAAAAAAAAAGCTTTTCACACTGGATTTCTTTATTCTCTGTACGCCTGCTGAATTAAAAAACTGTGTTTGAGGCTGCAGGGACAAAGTCTATAGTGGCTTTCTTGAAATGACCAGTTCAAACCAACTTGTGGGAACTTGGCAGGCAAACCATCAAAAAGATCATTTTCTAATAGGAACTGTGTTTTGACAACTTGTAAACTCAGATATCACTGGAAAGTGATGGCATTTTTCTCGGATGCCAGCACTTCTGCAAAGTTGTTTTCCCCCCTTAAACCGTGCCATCTTAAAAATGCTGTGTATTTGTGCCAGACTGTTTGAAGCTGCTCTTATTAATGTTCTGGTGAGCTGTAGGAGCCTATATCATCCTGGACTCAGTAGTCTGTTGGGCTGAACCTTCTCTTTCTGAGGGAGAGAAAAATGAATTTCCTCTAAATTATCATTACCATTTTTTAATTCTCTAAGGATATTTTTCTTCAGTTAGTCTGGAAGTACTGAAACAGGGAAACAGTAGCCTGTTGGTAAATTATATGTTTATTTGAGGAAAAACTTGAGAGTAGAATTACGTTTCTGGAACGGAACTTAATGGGACCTTTTAGACTTAAAATTTTGCCTACATTTTCATCTTGATTTGTTATATACTCTGCCATTTTTTTTAATTAGGCAATGGACGCAAAACACTGTGTTTGGATGCCCTTCTAAAAATCTAGGTTTAGTTTCCCATGCTTTTATTAATGCATGCAATCATTCTGATAATCTTTAATATTGGTTCATTAATATTTCTGGGATATTTTGAGGTGTAAGTAAAATAGGTGGCTATATATGAGTCACAAATATTCTCTAAATACAACTTATTCTTAAACCCACTGTAAGAAAATAATGCCATCATTCATTTTCATTCCCTGAGGTTTGTTGTTTGATGCCCTACGTACCTAATCAATCTTTAAACCAATGCCAGGTTTGATTAAAGATTGTCAGATGAGTCTGGCACTTCTTTCTTCATATTTTTGCTGTGAGGAAGGAGTATACAGATGAACTTTGTTGTTTGAGTACAGTGAAACCGTCTTTCTACCTACAATTGTGAGCTGAATAGCTCAGTGCACAAGAAATACTGCTGCAGAAATGGGTGGTGCTTCTGGAGAAAGGATCACACCATTTTTCTTTTTCACCTGTGCAGTATATACACGTTGGAGTATGACTGGAGGCATTTTGGGGTTACCACTGCTGTGAGTCTAGCTTGATTTGTTGTTTCAGTTTTTATTCCACAAATACATGTATATTTTTCTAGCATACAGCTGTATGCTATTTAATTTCAGTGATTTGTTATGTACCTTTTGAGAACTCTAACCTCTCCTATTTTGAGCCGACGTGGTAACTCAAGCTCTTTTCTCTTCCTTTTAAAGTTTGGGCAGCCAAAAAATCCAAACATGTACAGTATTCTGTGTCTTGAAAGCAAGTTACCAGGAACTGGGAGAGGCACTATATGAATTAGGTTACAGATGGAAATCATTATTCCGTTTGATGAAAGTTTCAATAATATTCTGCAATCTTGAGGTGAAGAAGGCTTACTTGCATGGCTCTGTGTCACAGCACCTCGTTTCCAGTGTGAAAGTAAATGAAACTCTACAGTTTCCATTGACTTAGGCTTTGCACTGGGGGTTAGTTTGCACAAGAAATCAGTATCGTATGTAAGCCAGTAATGAATCTGAGCAAATCTCAGTTGTATAAGCTGATGTTAGTGAAATTATTGAAAATTTACCACTTGAGAACTTCTGGTAATTAAAGATCGCTTCTAGAGGTTCCCCCGCTCTTCAGGAATAACCTTGTGAAGTGTTCATCTGAGGGCTACTCATAGTCTGCCTTTCTTAGAGTCACTCTTTACTGCTGTGAAACTAGGGTCTGAATATGAAGAACAAGCATTTTTAGCACATCTCCATCTTTGCTGAGTCTGTGTTTGGTTGGTAAGCCCTCAAGGAAGAAACATATAATATAGGGAATTTGATCTCTAATTTGGATATCATATTTGTAACACCTTAAAATTATGATAATGTGATACTGTTACTGGAGGACTAATTGGGAAACCACAAAAACTTGGAATGCATAAGCCAGTCCTGCATTAATGTTACTTAATGTAAATCTATTGGGTTTGGGGTTGGGAATATTTTATAATTTAAGTAAGGCGTTTAAATTATGTGGTTATAACTTAAACAAAACATATTGTGCATGGGGGTGATAATTCAGAAGCCTTGCGGCCACTTAGCCAGCTACTTATCCCATGAGAATAATATGTGTTGTGAAAAATCTTGAATGAACCAGCAGTGGTTAAGAATATATATATAAACACTTCCCTAGCTCCCAAGAAAATGTGTGATTGAAAACGTTAAATGTTGCTGCTGCCATATTTATGAAGAGGAATCAAAGCTCTCGGGGTCTATAAAAACCTTCATTTTCTGGTTGTAGCCCAACTCATCTGGCCAAAAGATACCCCTTAGAAATGAGCTAGATGAGGCTTGAGCCCAATCTAAGGCCAATGCCTTGCAAGGTATTTTCTTTTCAGTAAACAGTCATATAACTTATGCCTGTAGAACTGAGGACAGGGATTTCAGGTAAATTAAAGATCAAAAAGGATATTGGTAAAAAAGGTTGTCTGAAACCAAAACTCTCCAGAGACTGAAAAAAACCATACATGTTGTCTTTTTTCATTAGAAAGGAGACTGTTTCTTAAAAGCAAGTTCATATTCATCTGACCGTTCTGATTATAGCTGGGTCAGGGGAAAAAAAAGTGTACTGAGAGAGACAATCGCTAAGCTAACCCAAACTAGAGAGGATTGGAGAGCTGACATGAGAACCTGCTCAGGTTAAGCCCGCAGAGTGCCCTAGGACAGAGGAGGAGCACGGAGCACTGAAGGGGAATGAAGCTATTGGATTTTCCCTACTGTTTTTCTTGTTGATGTTTTGCATTTTTTTGGTGATAGCAACCGGAAACACGATTTCCTGAGAAAATAAAAAAGACCTCTGAAACTGCGTGGCTGGAAAAAATCTGGTTCTCGTAGCTGTGAGAATTAGTGTGCCACCCTGCCCTAAGTCAGGATTACATCCGGAATTAAATCCAGCTTTCCTTTGCCTTTGTTTTATTTATTATCTGCAGAATTGCTTTGTACAAATGTTATGAAAGAGCCCCTGCATCGGGGAGGGGTTTTTTTCGTAAATGAGCCATTAGCTTGAGTAAACAGGATTTTGGTCGGATTTGAAGCCTCCACAAGGCGGCACTGACGCATCTCGCATCCCCCCGTTGTCGTTGCCCGTTGGGTGCTCGTTCTCCAAACATTTGGAAATTGTATTTGCATGCATTTCATCAAACAACTGTTCTGCCTCTAAATTTTCGTGTTACCCCGCAAAGGGCCGGGTTAACAAAATAGGAGTTAACCTTGATAAGAGCCGTCAGTAATTTCCTATACAATAGATATTATGTGTTCTGGGAGCTTTAAAGCAATGATAATGTAAATTGCCTATTTGCAGTGACAAACAATATCCTTTTAGTACTTTTCCAGTATTTCAGTGACTTGCAAATTTTGTGACAGATACCCAGTTGCTACTTACACTTTCTTTCCTGGTCTTTGTTATGTGTTTAAAAAGTTACAGAAACTGCTTTTATTTGATTTCTTTGGGTTAACAAATGGACGCAACACTTGTGTGCACCACTCTTTTTTCCCCCCACTGATCACAGCTGGTGAGTGAGATGAAGCTACTTCTTGCCTTTGCAAACTTGACCCCAGCCAGCCGAGATCTAGGCCCTACTGCCTTTTCTTGACTCAAATACATACTGAACTCTGTCAATAAACAGCAACTTGGGAGGGGAGAGCAGTGGGCACAGAAAAACAAAGTGATTTTCCTGATGACAAATAGTCCTGTTAGCATGAGCACAGTTGCAGCTATCGGTAAGGACGGCGAGTTTCCCCATTTCATCTACTCGCGTAGTAAAATGCAACTGGAGAAATGAAGTTTAATAGCAGTGAACGCGCACTCTGCCCCTCTGTCACCGAAGGCCAGCTGAGCGGGGTTCACTCTGCGGGCCATGCGAGTCTTGTTGCCACGTGTCCCTATTCCCAATAAAACAGGGCTATTTTAGTGAGGGATTTTAGTTTAGCAGGGTTTGAAAGAGATCTTATTAAACCTAAGAACGAGATCTATAGAATATCTTTTTCTGTTGCTGACACTACTTGTCACAATTGTTTTGTAACCCAGAAATGTAGACCGTACCTACCATTCTTTGGACAACTGAAGAGCTTCAAATTTTGTAATTACTGTATTTTAGCCAAAATTTCCTTTCTATTACTTAGCAGTGGGAAAACAGATCAGAAGAAAGAAACATATAAAAGCTCTCACTCCTAAAACCTCGCTGGCTCTTCTCCCTTGCTCTGTGGTCAAAAGTTAAATAGGATGTTCTGATTATCACCACTCCCAAAACAGATCAGTGGGGGTTTTGTTCAAAATAATTCCTCCTCCTCTTGCAGCTAGTCTGTGCCAGCAAGTTCAAAATACGGGAAGCCTGACCTTAGCTACAGTCCTTGCCCATGTGCCACACATCCTGCCGAGACAATCTGGTGGAGACTTCTGAGTTCTGCCCTTTCCACCAAAGCGCTGACGTACCAGGGGAAGAAAAGCCCGTGGGGAATCTGATGCAAAGTTACTTGAAGATAACAGGATCCACAGGTTTCATTGCGATTTTGGAGTAGGACCCAAATGTGTAATAAATTGGCAAGGAAAAACTTCCCACTGTGTATGTGGCAAAAAGGAGTCCTCATCTCCTGAGTGCTAAAGGGGAAAGTCAAAACCTCTTTCGAACTCTGCCACATTCACCAGCGTATAGGGAAAGAAAACATTCCTCCCTGATCCCGATGCTGGCGATCGTCCAGAGCCCAGAGCACCCTGGGAAATACCACTTTCCGAACCCCGCTGTGCTACCTAATCGCACAATGGGCTACATATGCCATCCAAGAAAATAAACACAGGTCTGGGAAGCTGTTTGTCCTGCAGGGCTAGGAATGCTCTTCCTAACTTGGCAGGGCAGCGTAATCCTCTCTGAAAGGGGAGAGCTGCTTGAACTCAAACTGACTAATGAGATTGAAGAAAAGCCCATCAGGAACTGGCACAGCCCTTCCCTCGCCCTGCCAACGCGCTGCCAGATGACACGGTGTTGGGTGCTCTCGCCGTGGCTTGTATTTGTGTCATGACGGAAGGTGGACCATGGACCTAGACCCCAACAAGGGCCCAAAATGTTGCTGAGTGGCAAGTTGTACCCCAGAGCTTGTGGTTTATAGGGGAGGTTGCTAGCTTTTCTTGGCCACTGGGCAAAATCTCTCCGAGTTGCACATTTCAGCATAGACCGTGGGCTCCTCTCCCTGCCAGCTTCAGTAGTGACTGAAATTTCCTACGACTGCAGACACCTGGAGAGGGTCTTGTGGTCCACATAGGCTCTGGGCTGAGTTCCTGGGATCTCAGTGAAGAGAGGTGGGGAGAGCTGGTGGAGGGCAGAAGAAGTGGTGGCTTGTTGAAGGTTGCCAGCTGGTCAACGGCAATTGCAAATTGCGTCGGCTTTCCTGAGACCCAGTCTAGTGGCCTTCTCCACTTGGCTCTTGAGATCAAAACCAAATTCCTCTGAGAACGAGACTTGCATTGATTATAGTAGAAATTGGATCTGGATTTTAAATCATGTTATTAGCCCTTCTAGCAAGATGAACTGAGCGATACAATTTGATTAAAAATTGCAAAGACCTCCCCTTCCACCTCCCTCCCTCAGTTTTGGAGCAAATGTGTGCTTCATGGTAACGGGGAACGAAAGCATTCCACAAGGGCTTTTTTAATTACAGCATTAATAAAATGCATTATATACTACTCTTGAAATTTACACATTTGTTGCTTTAAACACATCATATTGCTATCTGAAACACTTGAAACTCTCAGAAGTTTTTAAAAGTATGTGTTTAGGTTAAGGTTAAGTTGCCCTTGACAGCATTTTTTTAAAAGATTTGAATTGTTGAATAACCACCTTTCACCCATCCCTAATTGTAATTTAAATGACAATATGCTCCCAATCAATAGCTCTTTGTCACACTTTGAAGATCAAGGATGAGATTTCACCCCATGAGTTTACATGGCAAAAGCTTCTTTTTCATAATGCTAAAAATGTTGCATCCTGCTGTTAAAGAAGTATAAGAATACCTGCTCTCAAATAATTAGTTTTGAATAAAAGCATTTAAGTCATACTTTATAGCCATTAATTTGAAACAATTCAAAGCCCTTCATTTCTGCACTTTGTTCACAGCTAAATATTACAATAGATATTTTAGCCAACTGGAAAAAAAAAAAAATCAGTTACAGCAAGGTAATTTGAACAACTTAAGTTAGGTGATACTGTGAGAGGTGGGTTTTGAATAACTGTAGCTTTATTTTTGCATCACTTTCTTTTCTATATAGAACCATCTTTGCAGGTGGAAAAATGAAAAGCTTTTAATGGTGATCATTGTGTGTACGGGACTTTGCATTACTGTGTGCTTGTCTAATAGGTACGTATGGGGACATGTTGCTATTTCTCCAGTTGTACACGTAAAGACAGAGATTTATTACACAGGCTCCACTCAAACAGCTGGTTTTGGTTTTTTTTATTTTATTTTATTTCTATTGCTAGGAGTCCTAGGCAAGGGCCAGGACTCTCCTGTGCTTGGTGTTATGAAATGCCAAACAGAACGACGGTCTTTGTCCCAAAGTGCTTACAATTCTTGTTTTTAGTTAGAGCAGCGAAATGTTTTAAGAAGGATAAAGTCTGGTCTGTTTCTATGTTGTCCTTGGTAAACCCAATCTAGTCTGGTCTCAAAAACGGAGCAATTCTGCTCGTTGCCAGGGAGAATACATAGGTATCCAATGAGTCATGGTCAAACATACGGCCATTATTAGACCACAAACACAGGAGGAGAAAAAAGATTTCATTTGGACCTGTTGTCACTGACGAGCTGGTGAAGAGGAATAACAAATAACTGAGTGGAGGAGGTTGCTCTTTAGGTATTTATGAGGAGCTTCTCTCCCTGTGGGGATAGACTGGGGAAAAGCAGAAATATGCATGTTGGAAAATTTAACTAGAGCAAAGGAGGCTGCGTCATGGTCTAACTAAGAGCATTTAGTGCATTTTAATGGCAAACTAGAGACAATGGGGAAGAGAAGCTAAAGCTGTAAAGGGCTTTAGTGAATACAAACAACTTATTTTTAGTTTGGAAGAGAAGGGGCAATCAGAAGAAAGACTCAGAGAGAAGCGATTAAGTTTTGTGTTACAGCAATGATCTCTGTGGCAGTATTGCAAATGAGTAAGAGCGTGTTCATCCAGGCCAAGAAAAAGGATGCTGAAGAAACAGGACACAGGGTGCTGAGCACCACAATGCACAGTTGTGTTTTTGTGGCTTAGCGGAAAAGGTCATGTCTGAGAATTGTTATGCAGAAATGTTTTGCAAGACTGGGCCCATATGTAAAGATTTAGAGAAAAATTTCAATTAAAGATGGAGCACAAGTTCTTCCTTTTAACTGTGGGCTTGCACAAATATGGAGTAAAAAACAACCCACGGAGAAAAGGAAAAAAATATATTTTTTTAAGCCTTCTTTAAACTGAAAATCCGTAAAATAAAGGCTTTGTACTTGGGCAAATCCTCTCCTCCCAAGTTATCGTTTAGTGTAAGATTAGGGAACTGCCTGTTTTTACTCAGGCACTGAGTTTTGCCTGGACCAGCGTGGGAAAATCTCACTTTATGGTGTTAAATGGTTCCTGTCTAGGCCACTAGCGGAAGATTTGGAGAGCATTAGGTTGTGCTCAGGGTCCCGCTGAATTGAGCCATGCACAGATACATAGCAACAGGTATTGCCCTGGCGTTAGACTTTATACGCAGTGATCTGAACGTAAGGATATGGTATGGCTGCGTATGACTCTGAGTAATCACAAAGCCTTTCCGTGCTCCAAGTTTTCCTACGTATAAAACGGAGGTAATAGTATTTCCAGCTCCGACACTAGTGGTTAGGGGATTGATACTTTTGAACATTCATTTGTGAAAAACTATATTGCTATAAAGTATTGTTTCTGTTCACATTGTTTCAGGTTATTAACGCTATTGGTCATTGTATCAGTATACTCAAAACACAGGATTTATTGATGGCTTTTATTTCCTATATGTGTCATATAAATGCCTTAACAGATGAACAGGGTAGTGAAAATGATAGGGTACTTCAGAACGACTCAAACTCACTGCTTCTTTAATAAAGATTTGGTTTTGTATGCCGGGAGAGACGGAATTCACACCCCAACCTATGCACAGCTGCAAGCCCTATTAAGTGAAACCCCTCCAAAATATAGAACCAATGGCCTCATCCCTGGCCAGCTTCCAAAGACCATAGAGGCCTGTTTCACTCCTTCCATATCCCCCTTCCAACGCACAATGAGCATCAAGTCATCGAACTTTCTTCTTGGTAGCTGGGAAACGCGGGTGCAGTGTTCGGAGGGCCTGAAAGGCGTAGCGAAGGCTTCCTGCAAGGACGGTAATTTTCCTGTGTGCAATCAGTAAGTAAAAAGAACACTACAATCACTGTAGCTATTC
Organism: Fregata magnificens; assembly: GCA_013389945.1. NCBI lineage: Eukaryota > Metazoa > Chordata > Aves > Suliformes > Fregatidae > Fregata > Fregata magnificens. The sequence goes on along the minus strand of WAAD01038388.1, from coordinate 98,170 downwards.
ATAAGCTATATATTCATTTTCCTGTGTATTGTCACTTTAAATAAAAAGGGCCTTTTTTTTTTTTACTTTCAAGTAGCCCTCAAGACAGCATTCATGAGATGAGCAAGTCTGAGCCGTGCTCAGACAAAACATTTTAACGATCAGGAGAGCCCTGATGCTTGGCAGTCGCTAAAGATTGCATGTTAAGAGTAAGCCAAATCATCAAAATGCAGCTTGAGTAGGTCCAGTGATGGTGTATTATATTGCTACAATTGTGGCTGCTAGAGTTAAGGTTGAGTGGGCATTTCTATTATAAACCCCAACTGGTAGGGTTGAGTATTTTGACCACATCCGATAATGTCAAGTGAAACTTCTCATGTGAATTGATGCCCAAATATGTGTAACCTCCCTTTCAAAACAGGATCAAGCTCTTCCCTCTCCACCTACCCCTCTTTCCAGCCTATACCTGATTTTGTACCTGGGTCATTCTCTTCAAACACCCATGAATAAAAAAACTGTAGATATTTGGTTTAAAGAAATGAAGACAAACAGTGCCCGATTGTTGGTACAGGTTTTTCTCCTGGTGGCTGTCACACTGCTTGGTGTCACTTCCATGCAGTGGTCGTGCCGGCATTGCAGACCAACCCACGCGATTGCATCACCTGGGAGTATGATCTGTAGGGGTCTCGGTGACAGCATTAGTGTAATTATGTCGTGGCAATGCCACTGTATTTCACCAGAGTGCCCTTTTTCCCTGGAGGGGCTATAGTAAACTCCACTGGTAAAAGCCGAGCGTTGGCAGCACGTTTCACATCCACAGGCAGAAAGGTTTGCCAGTACGTTTTGCCAAAGTGCTCTGAGTGTGCGCATGGCCAATGCACCACAGATCTGTAGAGCGCATTGCAACCAGTAGGGATTAGTGGGGCTAAGAACATAACAGGATTAAAGAAAAAATTGAACTTGGATAAAACTTAATGAAAATATCCTATGTTATGTTGCTAAAGTTCACAATACAGTTTTCTGGAAGGGACAGAAGCCTTCATTGCTACAGGGCCAACATTAACTAGTAAGGATTAGAAATGGATTTTCTTTGTAGGAGAGTGACTCTTAACTTTGATTCAGGAGAGAAAGGATGCTCCAGTGGTGAGGGTGCAGCCGGGAAATCAAACCCCCGAGCGCCATGCCATTTCTTTGTGGTCATGAGGAGGTTAAGCAGCCTTAGATCTTCACAGCTATTTAAGACTTTACCCCTCAGCAGTCTCTGGGGACCTTAAGTGAGTGAACTTTTCCAAGGACAAGGTCTTAGTCTGTGCTACCGATCTCTCCATCTGGAAAAGGAGGAGCCTAACATTTACCTGCCCTCTGCAGCGCTGGAGTGGACAAGCCTGTTAGAGACAGAACAGAGGTGAATGAGTCAGGGGTTGAGTAGGAACAGAGGGAGGGGAAAAGCCTGCCACTAATAGATTACAAACACTGTTCTGCATAAGATTTAAGATACTTGATGGTATCATGATAATTTTTTTGTGTGTCAGAATCGCTAAATATTCAAATCACTGTTTTATGCCAAACCCAATGTGGAAAAGCAGATGAGAGAATGTTTTGTAAACTTTTAAAATCACCTACAGTGCTTAAGATGATGAAGGTAGATTAGATAAGACTAGCAAAGTTATTTGAACATAAACATTTATTTAAAAAATATCCTCTGCATTGCTGAACCCACAAACACTGTATAAATAATACACGGTTCATGAATAGGAATGAACAGACTTCTACCCCTCACCGGTATAGATTTGTATTCTGCACCTGCCAGGACTTTAATAACTCTCCCGAAAACAGTAGTATCTTTGCAGAGAGATCTAAAGGAAGTTGTTCTTGAGAATATGCCCCTGAAGCTTAAACTTCAGTTATTAGTGGATAGATTTACAAATGTATTTGGGCAATTATAAATGAGAATACATGACTAGTCCTATTTATAAAAGCTAAACAAGTTAGCTGCCTGGCTGCTGGTCTGGTCTCTGTTAATGCCCCTTGGTACGTTCATGCATTTTTAGGGTCATAAGCACTTTGTCAATCATATTCTTATTCTGCGAACAATGCTATGTGTGCCTAGCTTTATGCATGCAAATAGTACCTAGTGGGACTGCTCACACAAGTAAAGTATTTACGTATCTACAGGAGCTGGCCTGAAATGGTAAACATTACAGAATAGGTCTAAACTATCATCTTTGGGTGTATGAGTTTAAGCATGGCCAAACTTCAGAGGTGGCTGGTTTCAAGCTGGTGGTGCAAAAAGTTTACAGAAAAATCCTGCTTAGGATTTGCTTGTCATGTTGGTTTCAATCTACCTTTCCAAAAAGTGCTTCCTTTTTTTCTTTTATTTTTTTCTTTGCAACCTTACTGGTGTACTCCTGAAGGTCTGTCGCAACACTGGTGGCTACAAAGCCTTCTGCTAAAATGGAAGACCCAAAATAATGCGCTGAATTTCCTATGCAGTTGGGGAGTTGAAAGAAAAGAAACTTGGGTAGGAACAGCTGTTCTGGAATTTGTTCAGAGTGCTTTCCTGTATTTGTGTCGTCTAGTTTGGTTAAAAAACAAACAACAAAAACTCCAAACCCAACCCCTTGGCTAATAACTCAGCGGGCACATCAAGAATTTGAGTCTCAGGCAGGGGGAAGGGAGGAAAGTTTCAGAATCATTTATGTACTAAAATGCAGCCCGCATTCTACAAAACAGTGAATATTTAAAGCTTGTTGTTAATAGCAGTGTGTCTTTTGTTTGGGCAAATACCTAATGAGCCAATTATGAGCACATACATCATCATTTGTGAGGTATTTACTGTATTATATGTTTTAAAATGAAAAGAAGTTATTAGCTTTCAAGTACCGTTTAATCTTGATATTATTAACAATGAGAGATACGTTTGTCTCTATACATTAGTAAGCTGAGGGTTAATACTCTATTTGATCAAAAGGAACATTAAAATGATCTAGTAACGTCTCAAAATACAACCTGCGTGTGCAGCAAGGGTGATGGGACAGAGCACTGCGGCTGATCAGTTCCCTATCAACTTGATTGCATGATCAGGGTCTAAATCACAATAACACATATACAGTTATCAGACGATTTGGTAACTCCTGCAGATGACAGAACACTATTAAATGTGTCAAACAAAAAATAACAACAGTGATGCATTTTTGTTTCTATTAGTGCATTTTTAGTGTGCTTTTCCTATGCTAGGTGATAAAGAGCTAAGATGTGCTCCCAAAAAGCTTCCAGTCTAGACAGACAAAATGTTTGGACAGAGAGATGTGACTGATATGGTGAATATGGAAATGGAAAACAAATTAGTTGACGGGGTTGGTTGTAGTTTTGTTATGGTCAACATGCATATACGTGGATCATGGCAAACCGCATTGGAAATGAGCATGCATGGGACCAGCAATAAATCGGGTTATCTCCTGGAAATTCAGTTGTGGCTGTCAAATTTCTACAACTGGCACTTTAGGAGATGTCCAGGCCCCACCAGGGTTTTGTGATCATTGCACAAGGTGATTCTTTTTGCTTCAGAGAGAATGTATCTAGGAACTTCGCTTTCAGTTATCTTAAACTACAGAAAGTTGTGACGGCTCTTGGTAACGCAGTTCCTCAGAGGAAGGGAGTGTTTATACCTATTGCCCAAAGCAGGCACAGTAAATGAAGCCGTGTAGAGCTCTGTGCTGTCCTTACTCAAACTGGCTTGTTCCACATTAGCTCACTGAACACTACAGTTTTTCAGGGAAGACATCCTCACGGTTGCAGCCTGAGTTATGCATTCAGCCTTGTAAATGCCTGGTACTACAGTGAAGAGACGGCACCTCCCCTCCATAGCTGTTTCTGTGGCATAGATACTTGTTGCTCCCTTTTTCAACCGTTATGCAACATTCCTGTTTGCATGTTACAACGGATTTGTGTTTTACCACAGAAATAGCTGCATTTCAGTGATGGTAAGACTGTTACCTCAATAGATCTAGTGTGCGCAGAAAGCACCACCCTGGAAACCAGGGAATAACCCAATCCTGCTCATGTTCAGAGATCACACCAAAATGGGCATCTGGTCTGCCCGCAAGCATTGCAAGGGACTGCTCTACCTCTCTCTTCCATACTCTTTGGTTTTTTACCTCAGTTGCTCTTGCTGCTCTTCATTAGCTTACGCCCACTCATGAACAACTAAACCAAGCAGATCCAGTGGAAGTCCTCCATTAGCCCCTGGGGAGCTTTGGGAGATGCAGCAGTGGGAGTAAGGGACAACAAGGAAAGGATTACTAATCCTTTCTAATTACTAAACTGGAGTTAAGGAAAGTGTTTCTGCTTTCTTTTTTTTTTTTTTTTTTTTTTTTTTTAATATGGGTTAGCAGAGATGCCTGAAGAGTTGTGACACCTTTGAAGTAGAAGTGACCTGACAGCTGATGTTAAGAGAAGAGCTCATAGAGACTCTTTCTACCAAACTGGTCAATAAACAACCATCTGCCCTGTAAAAGAACAAGTATGGCATACTTTGATTGAAATATTTCATCCTCTTACCATAAGAGCATCAGAATCGCTGTTCGTTACTGTGTGAAACATTCACATAACCTGGCTGGTGTCTTGGACATACTCAGGCTCTAAGGGTCAGAAAAATGCCCATAAACAAGCCCAAATTAAGGGTTGTTTGTACTGTCAACAAAATGCACAAAGCCAACAGATCCCACTAACTCCCTGAAGTGGGGCAGCCTCTCTAGGGAGGGAACGAGGACGACCCTGGGAAGCCCTCCCAGACAGCAAAGCAAAGCACAGAGGTGGTGGAGGCTGAGGGCACCCAGGCTGCCCCACGTCCCTCCCATCAGGCAGGTTGGATTTCCTTCAGTCCCCCGGGAAAGGCGCTTCAGATCGTGTGGAAACTCAGTATGAATTAAATCCTCTTGCTTTTTGCATAGCTCTCCGAATTATCCTTGTATGAAATCAGAAGCACAACTCAGCCATGGTATATTTAATGCTGCATCTCTTTTTCTGCCTTACTCTTCCCGTGCCTTATTTCTCATGCCAGACTTATTCTCCCTTTGTTTTTATGGGTTTTGCAGCAGTAAAACTGGCTGCTGTTTAGCAAGGAGAGCTGTAGCTTGATTCAAACCTTAGTTACAGACTGTTTCTTTTTGTTGTTAGACACTACCCGCCTCATACGCTACCTGGCCAAACCTGCCAAGTTTTGGATTTCCTAGAGGAGGCTTTTTATTCTGTCTTCTTGTCTGCACATGTACACACAACCTCCAATTATATAATAGGTTAACTCACTGTTGTGCTATTGTGCATTTTCCTCTTTTTACAAGCTAACTGCACTGACACTTTTTTGTGTTTCAAGTCTATTGTTACCTCGTGCTGGGGCTGCAGCCCCGAGATTTCCTCCAATCTTCACTTTTCCCACACCTAATCAAGAGCTTATTTTTAGCACAATTTTTTTACCTCCACTTTTTAAGGCTCTCAGAAGTTTCAGACCTCTAAAATCCTAAAAATGGCCTGGCCAACATAACCTCTCTAAACGTTGAGGCATTGTGTAATCTTTGGGCATGTTATCAGCCTACCTAGGATGGCAGAAGAGCTTAGTCGGTGGTAAAAGAGCTCAATATGTTTTAAAAAACGAGCAAGAGGTGATTCCCTTGGTGCTGCTTCCAGGCTGAGCAGCTTCAGAGGAAGCTCCTGGAGGGAGCACCGTGTTGTCATCAAAGCCGCCAGCGTGCAATTTATATCTGACAGCAAGGAGGAAGATGGGGTTCCCCTTCCAGCCACACATGTTGTGTGGGCATGAGGCTTCCCAGAGATGGGGTCTCAGCTGGTACACATCTGCCTCAGCCCAGCTCTCCTCCTTTTCAGCAGATAAGGAGCGATGAGCTTGTGGAGCTTGTTGCAAACTGGCTCTTTGTCGAGAGCGGTTTCTTGGAAAAGTGACCACATATTTCTGATCGAAGGAGCGGAAAGATGCAATCTTTGCCTCCAACTAGCTTCTAGATCTTCCTTCTCTGCAGATCACGTATGAGGAGGAAGGGGAAAAACAACTGCAAACAAACAAAAATGGAGTGAGGTGGCTGAGCCCAAATTAGATTAATTAGCCTCAGGCTGGTTTGTATGTTTATATTTAATTTAGGTTTAGCTACTTCAAAGTTCACATAGTTCTAGTTAATAACTTTACTATAACTTATTATTTTCAGATGTTGGCAGGTAGACAAGTTGTGAGTCACCTGGAATATGAGGCTAAATAAGTAATACTCACTGGCAGGGTTTTGACCATGACTGATTACACTTCTCTGTCTTCTGTGTTAGAAAAATATAGCTTCAGAAGGAAAAAAGTCTACTTTTCTCACTTCTAGTGCCATTTTATGTTGAAATGTCCATGGGGTGGGTTAGATTTCATACATGGCTGTCTAGCTTTCAAAAGCTTTCAATCTTTAATCTGCTGCTTAATGGTTAGTACATCCTGTAGCATACCAGGTCTTTATTATTTCATTTGACCTCTTTTATGAACCTAAGAAGGTCCACAAAACCTGTTTGTTTATGAGCAGTGCGGTCTAGAGGTTAGTAGTTTTAAATCGCAGAGGAGAAAATGAACGGGTAGCTCTTTACTTGGGGTAATAAAATTGTTGTCACTCCAACTATAGATTTTTGTAGGTTGTTACATTAGTTAAATAAAATACCACCTCATCAATGCAAATTCCAGTTCCGGCTAGTCCTGTTGTTGGCTGTAGAAGCAGGAATTCATTCATATTACTGGCAGTAAAAAGAAAGAAAATTGTGTTTGACAAGAGCGCAGAGTTAAGATCATAACTTTTCAGAACCAATAAGGGTTCATGGAAAAATATATACTTGGGAAGAACAAAACCCTAATCACGGGCATTGCTTACTGGAGGTCTACAGCTGTGACAAATGGTGTGATACTCATGAATATGCAAAGTTCTTTTCAGCCTGTAATTATAAGAATCATTGAGCCTACATATGCATTTCATAGGAAGCCTCAGTTGCATAAGGCAGCAGATGTATTTTGGTGACAACAATCAGCAGTAAGAGAGAAACTCATCATAATCCCAGGAGCTCAGTGTGGACCTGACAGGCTGTTTTTCCTCTAGATTTCCAAACCCTTCTGTAAATTTGCGCCACTGGATTAGCACGTGTTTCTCTCTATTCTCAGAATAAGCCTGCTCTCCTTGACACCCAGTCAGATGCGCCAGCTCTCCTCCTTTACCTTCTCTCCCTTTATCCCGTATCCACCTTGGAGAGAGAGAAGAAAAGCACTGCTTCCTCCAAGCCCTTCCTCCCCCAAGCACAGATGCGTTTCACCCCGAAGCAGCACCAGCTAGTTGCAGGGTGACAGACCATTGGGTTATTTTGCTTGATGTTTCCGCTGGCATTTTGTTTGAAGTGCTGCTTCCATCTGGAGATGAAACAGCCTCAGAATCTATCACTAACACCTCTTTCTTACTGATGTGTTTTGCAGATGAAGCCCTGGCTGGACCGAAGTCAGCAGCAGTGGCTGAAGACACAACCTCACATGTGAAGGTCGAAGCGGAGTGCAGGTAGGGTTAAACTCGAGCTGCAGCTGGCAGAGCTGGGACTTTGGCTCTGCCTCCAGGCACTGCTTCTTCGATATGTCAGGGGATCACTGATGGATGGAGGAGATGGGGAGAGATGTGGTTGTTAAAGGTTTCCCTTTCACTGTTGAAAAAACCCTAAGATTTAAATTCCAGGGTTATGCAACAGATCCTAGAACTTAGCCTTCTTAGCCCAAATGAAATAATCTCCAAAACCAAAAAGATGAAAAAGAAGAAAAGCAATCCTGATAAATTCAGAATCAAGTGAGACATAGGAGAAAGGTAACTTAGACACCTATAGCAGCTTATCATGGAGGAAGATTGTTATTACCGTGATATGTGTACCTGGGGACAGACACAGCTGTTTGCGTTTTCTAAATATCACCCTGGGACTAACATCTCCCCACACCGATGTAAGCGTATATTTTACAAATTGAAATACCTGTTTATCAGCAATATTAAAGTATCTGTGTTTGTCAGGCTTATTTCAGCAGGAAATTATGTTGCATTTGTTGGTCTTGATGAAAAGCGTTGAGGTGTATTCCGTGTTAGGAAGGGTCATCTCAGTATTTTGCACCTTGTTCTCACTGCTCCCGTGTCTACTTTCACAAGATCCCTCGAGGTTTCTCCACACCATGTCCAAACATCTTTGGAAAATACTGGTTTCATGTCTATATGGTCAGTTGCAGACACTGTTAAACCCAACTGCTTATTCAGGTGTTATGAAGGTGACCTATCAAAATTTCTACAGGCTGTTCGGAGTTAACTGCAAATATCTGGAAGAAACACGTGTTCTGCCTTTCAGAAAAGCACGTGGAAGGCTTAAACAGGTTATCATGGCAATTATTATTGTAGAGTGTAAGACTCTTTGGGAACAAGTTATTTTTAGGGAAAAGGTAATAAAATCGATGTGTTTAAGAACATTAGGATATTTAAAATATTGAAAAAAACCCTACTGGATGAAGAGAAATTACTGTGTTTCTAGAAGCTACACTGTTACTACAGTGTTACTACACTGTCAGGGTTGCTTGGCTCTTTGCTCTTAGTGTAAATGAGACAAAATACTCATTCTCAGAGAGCAGTATACTTACTTTCTAAGAAAACACCTGTGGGTTTTGGCATAGCCAGCCTGTGTTGGAGGCAGTATGATGACTCTAGCAAGCAAGATGTAGGGAGCCACAGGTTTACCAACTATAAACCATCAACTTTTTTCTTCTCAAAAGGTTGGGATATAACCCTCAGCGCACACCTACCCAGGGAAGAAAGGGGCACCTTATACCCCCTTTACATGGGCAGTAGCCTGGGCAAAGAGACCAGACTTCATGCCAGAACTGCTATTATTTTTCCCTAGGCTGGGCGAAATATTGGCCTCGACCATCGGCACAAACCGACCCAGGAGAGGAGAGGGAGTAATCAGAAGGGACTTTACGATGCTTTGCGTTTGGGGAGAAACTAGGTGACAAACTCATTTAGAGCCAGTAACAAATTAGTTTAGGCTTATGGCATTACAGCTGCGTATCACTCCTTGCTCAGGACTCATGGCATTTTAGCGCCTTTAAACTGTTTACTTTTTGCGTGCCAAAGTCAGAGGGAGAGGGGTACATCTTCGTGGCTAGATGGATGTGGTAAGCATGAAAAAATGGCCCTAAAATACAAATGAGTGACCTGTGGTGTAGCAGAAGGGGATCTTGTCACGCTGAGTGCTGTGCAATCTGTTGAAAGCAAGCCTTCATATTGATTAACTACCTTCTTCTACTGCCATAACATAACTGAAATCCAATATGTTACATAAATAAAAATCTTTCTGGTTATTAAGGGGTCATTTATTTGGGGAAAATGTCCACATGAGTGTATAGTCCTTATTCATTCTGAATGGAAATGATAAATAATTGGGGTTTATGTGGAAAACCTGCAGGGGGTAAGAGAGCACAGGGGTGGAAGGCTCCTTCCACGAGCAGGGTCAGGGTGCAGTACTCGGTGTCACCGATTTTCACCCTGGCAGCACCTTCTGCCTCTGGGATTTCTGCTCCCCATTGGGACCCCCAGGCCAGGGTGAGAGCCGTGCACGTGCAGCGATGGGCGCTGGGCACAAATTGGGTAGGTAGAGGCAAAACTCTTAAGACCGACTCCCAGGGTTGATTTTGTAAGTATGAACTATACCAGCGGAAAAAAAATTCTTTGCCCACAGGCTTCAAAAAACAACAAAAAAAGGCAGAATAGAGCCTTGACTGCAGAATTGCTGCCTGGCACGCTTGTACATTTCAATTTCCAATAAGCTGCGTTCTCTAATCACAAGACTTCTAATCTTCTACCTTCGAGTCATAGATTTTGAATTCAAATTTCCTTCTTTTTGTCTGTATTTAAAAAATAATAATAATCATTTTCCATCTATTACAAATAACAATACAGATCCACAGACTGAATGCTGAAGTTGTAATTCAATCTCGGGCTTTGGCTGCCATTCATTGATACCTCGAGCTGTGCTCTTATTATTTATGACATCAGCAGAAACTCTCGATTGAATTGCAGCCTTATATTTAATTAGGGACTATGTATTATTTTGTATGCAATATCCAGAATTAAAAATAGCCCCTTTCCAGAGTATAATGGGGAAAAGGCAGCAAAGTTTGAATATATATTCTAATTGATATTTCTTGTACTTATTCTAAAAGTAATCAAAACGTATGTTAAATATTAATTATAATATTTTTACTGCATTGTGCACCCTGATTTATTGCTGCCTCTTTTGGTTCACTTTTTAATTACTGTACATTATAAGAAAACTAAGGGGTTTTTAAATAGAAGAGTTATTTAGCATTGAAATTAATGTATAATTCAATATCAATCCTCATAGCGAATGTTATATTAAACGTAATGAACAAAAGGTGTATTTAACACAGTTTGCAAGTTTTTTTTTTTTTTTACTTTTTTATTTTCTCTCCTCTCACAACATGCCTCTCAACTCTCTCCACATTTAAAAGTCAGGGACAAAGCTCATAAAGGAACAAAAGACTAAAATCAGGGATGGTCTTTTTTTAAAAGAGGTACAGTTTCAAAGCCTGGAGGAAAAAAAAAAAAGATAGAAATCAAAGTGCTCTTGAATACAGAGAACATTTTAAAGGAAATATTGAACTGTTTGCTTAAAAATCTTACATTATTGCCTTCTTTTTTAACTCAATTCCTTTTTGAAGGAGAACACCAGATAGGGACAAAAAGAATATTTTCATGCAAAAATCAGGCACAGGTACAGAGGCACAGCCAGACATCATTTCAAGTGGGCACAGGAATTTAATTCAAGTTATTCTCTCCTTTATTCCACATTTAACAAAGTTGAAGGATTTATCCACCTCTCTGACACTAGTGCAGACTTCACTAGGTAACATTTGTATCCAGTGGCAAGTAAATATTGGGCTGGATTTTTATGTCCACCTGAAATGGATTCTGGTTATAAACCTCAGCAGTTGTAGCAAATAAGTTTTGCACCACTGTGGAGCTCTGCGCAAAGACGTGTTAAGCTGTTATGAAGCTGTATAAGCAAAGAGATGACCCTTGTTTACCCAGCCAGGTCTAATTCAAAGGCAGCGCAATCCATTTTTTGCATGGGTAAATCCATCTGATATTTGGAGGCAGCAAGATCTGTGAGTATTGGGAAAATGGTACGCTGGCCAAAAGTGTTCCCGTGCTTTAGCAGTGGGTGCTTTAGAAATCCCCAGACAGAGGGAGGTGAGGTAGGGGACCCTTGCTAAATCATTGGTGTATCCTCATGGGAGAGTGGAGAAGGAACAAGGTGATGCCTCCTGCACCGGGGCAAGTCCGAGCCCTGGGCTCGTGGTGGCTCGACCCACTCAGTCTGCAGATACGCGGTGTTTGGAGGGACGGATAAGCTGTTTGAAGCAATATTTACAGATGTGTTATCATTAGCCTGAGAACCTCCTTGTCTAAGCTACACGATCTGGTTTCCTAAAAGGAGAAGTGAAAAAAACATGTTTGTTTTTAAATAAATAACAGATCCCTCACTAAATCATCTAACATACTGTCTATTTATATTTCATAAGGACAAATGTTTCTGACAACTCTCATAATAGGTCTGTACAAGTATGCCATGTTCTTCCCAAGGAGGCTTCTTTGAGTGACATAAATTGCCATTAATGAAAATTTTAACAATTCAGGCTAAATAATTTTTTAACTTTTAATGTGCAGAGATGCAACATAACATGGCAGGCCTTGCGAGAGAAGACATTTGTTTTGGAAAGAAGTTGCAGAGTATATTTATTCATAGACCAAAATAAAAGCAGCATGAACATTATTTTTTAATAGCTCTGCTTGTTGGGTGGCTGTACAGAAACACTGATGTATTCCTTCAGTAAATACTGGAATATACAGCTCTGTAGTGCCTCGAGGAAGTCTCAAGTACCCAAATGTTAAAAGTACAGATCTTACAGCATTAAACAATGATGTTGACCAAGAGGTCACCTGAGAGGGTGGCACTCTATGTGAAATCATGCCACAGCTCAGTTTTCTGGTCTTTAATGACACAAACAGCCACTGAACAACGAGCATCAAGAAAAAACTTATTACTATTCTTCCAGAAATCCCCCACCAGCAAAATCATAGTATTGTAACCCTAAAACATAGGTAATGGAGACATCACCCAAGGGAGCAGGGAGGGAAACTTTCTTGTCACTCTTATCACTCCTTTCCTCATCGAGCTGTGTCTGGGTCCACTAATCCATTTGAAATTCCCGTATCATTGTCATTTACCCTCCCCCCTGCCCAGCGACCGCTGATGTTGGCATTGACAGGCGCCTGTCACTTCCGATGAATTCTGGATCTGGTCCACTGGACTTCTGCAAGGCATGCGAGGATCATTAGGACTTTGCAGTGTTAGTTCCAGCTTTCCTCTTATATAATAGCAGTACCATTTGAAAGTCACAAAATATAGTTTCAATAAATGGCTTTCAGATCAGATAAATGTTTCAGCTTTGCTTTGGAGTTTACAAGACCTGACAGCCATCTATTTTAAGTGTACAACGGACTTTCAAACATTGTTGTTTAAATATCTAATAACTCTTACATAAGAACTTGGCACTAACAATGCCATCATGCCTTCATTTGAAAAAGCAGTAAACTTATCCCATGGAAAACAAAATGTGGATATTGCCACTTAACAGTGTGTTGGGCAGGCATCCTTATTGATTCAATCACAGTAGATTTATGTTTTAATATTTGCCAGTCGAAACAAAAAAGTATTCATGCAAATTAAGCATGCATTTTTCTGAAGCCAAGTTGGTGCTGTAGTGAAAATGCGGTCTATTGCTATAATGTAGGATCCTTTCTGTGTTACAAGTATATAAGTGACTAATAACCGTATACATCAAAATCATGCTGAATTTGTAAAATAAAAGTATGCAGCTCTGTTGTCTGTATATCCTTCTGAAAGACTAGCTCAGCAAAGCATTTTTATTAGTATTTACTACTCCCACTGAAGTTAATATACCTAATTGCAGACAATAAAACAACTGAGATTCTTCAAATTGAACACATCTTTAATTGCTTTGCTAAAATTGAACAGTAATGTCATTATGTTAACAAACACTCGCACTTATCCAGAAGAGGATGATGTAAACAAACATGAGAAAGAGTCAGGATGGAAAACGGCTATCTTTGTCATTAAGCTGGCCTGGTGTGCAGAGCCCTTCCAGAAGACTTAGGAAGGAGGCATGATGCAAGTGAAATGCAATGCAGTGGGGAAAAAAAAGTGGGGTAAAGAAAATAGACACATTGCAGAGCTAGTTCTTAATTAAAATTAAAACTGACGAAACAAACCCTGCAGGCAGTCATCCATTAGTGCCACAAGGCATAAGAACATGGAAATTTATTTTAGTGCAATAGTTTTAGCTTTGTGTGTTTCCTCTACCGATAGATGTTGAATTATTTGTAGTCTTCAGCATGACTAGCAATCAAGGGAGGCAAAGGGAAAAAATGGTTAGGGCTGATTCTAAGTAGGCAGAAACCTTATTAATTGTAATGAAGTTGGACTAAGCCCTTACTAAATTTCCCTGAAGGCAAATGGCACGTGGGGAATTTTGTGTAGAAAGGAAGTTGAAGTTTCCATGCAACCGTCGATTTTTGGTGAAACACATGTCACTCATGTTCTTAAACTGCCGGTACGTATCAGGTTATTGTTACTGAACAGAATCAATTATTCTGGCCCTAATCCATACTTTGGTTAGACAGAGGATGTAATATTTCTTGCAAGTGAGCAGAGAGTTCTGAGAAGCAGACTTGCACTCTTTTGCATTTTGATCTTGAGTAAATCGTTTAACTTCTGTATACCAGTCTGTGTGTATGTTAAACGAGAATGATATATATTTGCCTGATTTTTAAAAGCATTGGAATGTGGGGAAGAAAGCTGTATGACTAATGTTGTTTATCATAGCATGGTTTCTATCTCATTTTCTTTATAATGCACACACTAGTGCAATCCTACTCTATCTTGTGAACCTCAGAAGCAGCTGCAAGTATCTAGATGTGCTGTTTCGGCATAAGGGAAACAAAGCCCAAAGATATTTTGCCTGTCATGCACCAAATTACTGGTTTATTTTTGTAATTTTTTTTTTTAAGCTATTCATATTTTCAGCTTAAGCACTACAACGGGCTTTTCCTGGGGTTCTTGTGCTCATCTTCCATGGTGGCTGCAAACAGAAATTTCTCTCTTGATTGAAAAGTTGGGCTATTAGAGGGATCATAGGTAACATTTATCAGTCAAATAGACAGATAAATAAGATAAAAACAGATACTACCTCTATTAGGGTGAAATGCCCTATGCTTTCCGGTTAATAAGGTCAGAAAAAAACTTCATTTCCTGTCTGTATGTGGCAACTAATAACTGAAACTGAAGAGGGACAGTGTTTCTTGTGTAGGGATATGGAAGAGAGCAGAGCAGAGCAGGACTGCGGCAGCCGAGGCATAGGTGCATCTCCAGGCACATCCCCACTGCACATATACCACATGCTGTGGTACAAATCTCAGCTTTGGCTGGATGGAGAAAAAAAAACCCATCATCTGTACAGAGCCTGTTTTCTTGAATGGTTAGATGAGGCTTCAGCCAGAAAACCTGTCTTTTGGTGACTATGTCCTTGTGTTCGGGTTTGAGGTCCAAGGACTCCAAAATACTGAGGACTCATCTGACTGTTTATGGCTGCAATGGAGAGCAGCACAACTTTCCACCACTTTGCCTGCACTACTGGTGGTAGATAGTAAGCAGCAGTGTTTATTGGGGAAATAATTAATTGATGCCAGAGGAAGAACTTGCCCAAGCCGAGAGCCCTAGAGCTGTTTTTTCCTTTCAGAAACTTCAGAAATAAGGACATTGATGCTCTGTGCAAAATGGCCTCATTGTCCGCCTCCTGGCCTTGCTGCCTGGGGCCATTCAGGTGAGGAGTGGTTGGAAAGTGCCCACTTACTGCAGGGATGGGGAGAGGAGCTGCCGCGCCAAACTGGCCTCTCACTGCCTCCTTGTTCTGCTCTTGCAGCTGAAATGAGATGCAAGGATGTCTCGCCTGGGAAGTTGTCCAGATCCGCTCTCGAAAAGGTGTAATGCTTCACACTGCCTACATTAATATCATCCGCACACTTTGGTCTGTCCCTGTGCCCAGTCTCACCAACAGCGCTGAATATGGCTTTTGAACATACTGGGACCTGGACAGGGAGGAATCCACAGGCCTCACAAATTTGGCTCATGTGGGGCTGAAGTGGGTTGGGTTTGGCTTAGGCTCTAACCACCCAGAGCTTTCAGCAGCTCCCGCAACTGAGCTTTTCTTCTCTGTCAACTCAGACGCAGCCTCAGCATCTGCACGTAGTTTTTTCTTGCAGGCTGGAATGACCTTAAGAGATTCCCCAGTCCGTGGCCCTGCCCAAGCCAGGGTCAACTCACCCTCCTCCTGCCAGCCATCCCCACAAATGTCAAACGCTTCTTGCCTTGGTGTCACCCTCCCCATAGCGATTGCTTTACAGCAATGTATGGGTTACGCACGGGGCGTCTCACGGTGCTTCCGTAGCAAGAGGTCTCAGAGCTCTCCCTATCTTTACTGGGAATATGTGAGTCAATATTTTATTGATCTTTCTCTTTTTTCCCTGACTCCTTCAAGGCCTTTCTTTAAGTTTAGCACTCACAGTTGTGTAAGACTCTTTCTGTTCTGCATTTTCCTCCTTCTATGACTCTTTTGCCTTCCTCCTGAACTTCCCCAGTGGCCTCAAAGAGCAAATCAGGTGGGAAAACAGACTTGTAAACAAGTCACTTCTCCTAGGTGGGAAAATGTCATTGTAGTGGTGATCACCACAGGGTCTTACTCATCTGCAGTTGCTCAGATCAGCCAGCTGAGTCCTTGCGGGATTTTCCCTCAAACAAGGGAGGAGATGCTCATGGATATTGTCATAGAATTGGAGACTTGGGGACACAAGTTATTTGCTCACTTTTCAAAACATTTTATTCTCTTTCTCTTTTGCTGTCACCCCAAATGTAACATCTTTCTTAGCATGTTCTTCAAATTGTCTACTCCAGCTCTAAGGAGCTTTCTGCACCTGTGAGTTCATTAAACCAAAACGTACAGGGTAGCTTCCCCGGCTCACTTTAGACTAATTAAATGGTTGTTTTCATCAGTTCTTGCAATTTATTTTACTATAGATAACGGGAGAATATATCAGCCTTGGAATTGTATTAAATATTTCCCTCATAACATATTGTCAACAAAAGTCCTGCTGAATTAATGACTTGTGTGCCTGTTTGAAAGTGGGATTGTACTTGTCTAATTGTGGCATCAGTTGTCATAGTGACTATCAGGCAATCCGGCAGCAAACACCCTTCCTTGGCAGGGTTTAGGTAAAGCAGCCTTTGTGCAGTTGTCAGCCGGAGATTTATGATGGTAAAAACTATATTTGGCAGCCAAATCAATGCGCTGACCACTCTTTGTGCTCCTGCCCTTATTTTAACTTGAACACTTGATATTCAACCTGAATATTAAGAGACCATGTGTCTCTGGAGCTGTTTTGTTATTAATAGATCACTTTTTATAAACTGTGTGTAGGATGACGAGTTATTTGTATATATGTCCAACAAATGCAGTTGCTGATATTTTCTGAACACGTAACTCCAAATGTCAGATCTTGCAAGCAAGTGGATATTAGAGGGTACCTTTTTATGCCTGCTATTAAAACATGTCGAGTGATCTATAAATTACCCTGTTGAGATAAACAGTGGATTAAAATACGGCACTCCCATTCTGTCATCACTGTAATATTAATCATTGGAGTTTTGGTCTTTAATGTTAAAATGTACCTTTTAGCAGTATATGTCACTCCATATTAAATTAAATGTTGACTGACAGATTTTTTAATCAAAACTTGCATTCTGATTTTTGTTTTCTTCATAATGTCACAACAAGGTAAGAAAATAATTTTGCTGATGTCTATGAAATCTTTTTTTAACACGGTGTTTTATTTTTGATTGTAGGGTTTGTTTTTCTTGGTGGTTTTCTTAAGTTTAACTCTGACTTGTTCGTTTCACTTGAGCATATGTAAATGCTCACTTCTTTCTTATTGTTTCAGTTGGTGAAGGAAAGGAATCAGAAATTTCATTCAAAAGATTAAAACTATGCAGAATTTAAACCTAAGAAATTATAAAAAGTTCATGATGTCAGCTAATAGAGGGAAACTTTTGTATGGCCACAAGTATGTCACTTGACCAGGTCTGTACAAAAAACAAATGTTTTCTTGACTGGATCTGTTTTTTACCACCATTCCAACCGAAGTTATGCTAGTGGGTTTAACAGCATACATTTACTTTCTTAAAAGCATTGGACAATAACAGGGCCATGTGTGTAAATGTTTTTCTAATCCAAATATGCAGCTTTGATACTGCCTATTTGCTTTCATGGGGGAAGTGGGCTACAGTTTTTCTTGTAAAACTATAAAGCTAATCATTCAGGACAAGAAATCACAACCTTTCCGGGTTTGGTTCTGTGTTATGCCTCCAGAACATTGAAAGCCAAGTTCTCCATTGCCATGTGCGGGTACTACTGGCCCAGAACTCGCATCAAAGAGCTCGCTACCTTTAAAGCGGTGTAATGCTACATGACAACGGGTGCAATAACAACTTCACTGGTAAACAGCCCAAAACATTCACTGCTGTTGACATTTTATCGTGTCAAAAAAGTAACTCCTTATTGGAATATGTATTTTGTGGCCTCCAAAGCAATTAAAACACAAATTTAGTTTGAGACATGTCTGGGCGTATTCTGACTTCCAGTGTCTCAACGCATTGGAAATGTTTTCTTTTTGTTAAGGTGATTTGATTTTGAGATCTACCATTTTAGGGCTGTTTCTGTGCATGATTTCTTTATTTCTGTGGGCTCTGGAAGAATTTTTGTAACCATGCACCTGCCATCTCTCCTTCCCCCTCCCCTGTCATTATGATGAAGAAGACAGAAAGTGTCCTGACAGGGAACCACCAGCCAGAAGTAGCCCTCATACCTCTGTTGCACCGAGAGGGCTGTTAACCTGCTACAGCTGAGTGGGAGGTCAGGAGCCAGGAGGGAAAATCTGAGGAAGGAAAGAGGGAGTCTGAGCTCACAAGAGATGCTCCCACCAGAAAGGTGAGCTTGGCGACGAAGAGGAGAACCTCCAAGCCAAGAGAGAGCTTTGTATTTTAGACTGAACCCAGTACCACAGTGAGGAAGACTTGTTCTTGAAGGAGAAGTTACGAGTACAGAGCAAAGAAGAAGAAAGGCAAAATTCAGTAGCAGGTAGAGTAGATTCAGAGTTAGTGATGGTTGGGGTAAATCAGTAAGTCCTGTCGGCTGTGGGACATCCGTATGGACAAAAGATGGATGAATCGGGAGAGGAATACTGAAGGAAGATCCTAGAAATGGAGAGACTGAAAAAGCTGCCATCCGAGTTACAAAGAGGGATCCTGGCAAGGAAGTGTTTAGATGTTATCAGTTAAAGGTTATCTCGTACTGCTTTTGCTGGGTGCGTGCTGAAAGCTGGAGCTGGAAAAGGGAAACATTTCTCTTAAACATTTTTGTAACGCTTTATCAGTTTGTTAACATTTGGTCTAAACGTTCCCGCATGCCTCTTCCCCATCCCCCCGCCTCAAATCCCAGGCGTCAAAGCTCCTTTCACAACATATTGATAATAACCAACACAGTTGTCCGTCTTGGAAATAATAAAAGCTATAGACCGTAATAGATTTTTAAAGTTACATTTTGAGTTTAATGCTTATAACTATATCACTGGGAGCAGGTACTTGGCACAAATGTCTCCATTGGAGCATAAACACCTTGGCCTATAGCCTCTGAGAGTTTATCAGTGCCATGGGAGATATTTCCTGGTATGTACATGCTCCTCTACAATGAATGAACAGCTTGCAACTACATATTAATCTACTTGATGACCTAGATCAAGAACAAGGAAAATAATGTTGATAAGTCAGTCACTTTCCCTTTTTGGTATATCCCTGACTATCACCACTGGTAGACAGGCAAACAGAAGAATGAAGACTTTGCTTTCTGACAGGGGTCAATGTAGTTAAGAAAACTTTCTTTTTTAATTATTTCAGGGCCAGACTGAACTAGTGGCTAGGTGGTTGGTGGGTTGTGGGAGGCGAGTTCAGTTCTGCTGGGATTGATCTAAGTGCTGCAGTGTTTAGCAGTATTACAGGACTGGGCTGGGTGGTTGAAATACATGGAGTTTCTGTGAATATACGTGCTGCTGCAGTGATTTACAGCAGTCAGGATCTGGACTGTCATGCCTGATTCTGTAAGAAACTTCTCTGTGCGGGTTATTTTGTTCTGTGTGGCATCGCCCCGTTAACATCTGATCATTGTGTCCTGGCTCTAAGCAGAGAGTTCAAATCAAGGCAAATAAACTCAAGCATTATCTGACACAGGATTATGCAGCCCTGCAGTCACTCAGCTGCAACCTCTACAGTAACCTTCGTATACACCCTGTATCCTTCCTGTTTATGTTCGTCTTTTTCCTAGCACCTATTTAAATTACACACCTGCAGAAGCACTGATCACTGCAGTGTAGCCATAAAGGAAAGACATTGCTTCTTTGCCCTCCTAAATACCTTGAAACACCGTTGATTAATTTTTCACCAAAAATAGTCCACCCTGAATGGACTGAGAGGAATTTACCACTGATATTCTGTAGGCCAGTGTGTGTGGATGGTATCCACTCCCTCGGCTCTGACCGTTGTGTATTCCAGCCCCAAATCCCTCTTTTCTGCCATCCAAACTACTACGCTCTTTATTCTTTGTTCTTGCCAAGCTTAGAGAAAAACAAGAACTTTTTCCAGTTAAATAGAAATCTCAGTAAGAAAAAAGTTTGAAGTGAGAAAAATATGACTGTTGCTGTTTTCAACAGAAACTGCTCCCCAATGATCCGTATATTCAAGATGTATGGGAAATTAATACCTTAACACATATATTAGTATGTCAAAATGGCATGCCTACTTACCCATTTACCAGGTTAAAGAAGGAGACTGGTGTGACTTTAGATAGTCATTTCATTTCTATGTGCCTCAGTTCTGTCATTTAAAAACAGGAATATGGATAATAAACAATAGCAGAATGTTATTGAGTCATTCACATTTATAAAGCCCTTTGATATTGTCTATGCCTCAGTTTTCTCATTTGTAAAACAAGTGTAATAATTCATGTATTTATAGCTTTAAAGGATGGATAATCTAATTTGACATCCTGCGGAGCAAAATCCCTAGCATTTCATTTAGCTGTTCCTTCACCGATCTCAGTAACTCGTGGCCTAAAGAAAGCACGCTTTTAGAAAGACATGAGATCTTAATTTTAAAAATGTCATGTGACTGATAACCTTCCACAACTCTTGGCAAACTGCGCCCTTCATTAATTGTCCGAACTATTAAAACTATGCACCTTATTCACAGTGTGATATTGATCATAATTCCTAACTTTCTAGCGTGTTTTGAGATGCCTTATAAGTAATTTATTTTATTGGACAATTTGTACAATATATTCTTTTCCATCTAGCACTCCAATTATTCCGAGATCTGCAGGTGGCCTGCACTTTATGACATCCTTCTCCAATAGCCTCTTTTTTTTTTTTTTTTTTTGCAAGTCTGACTCATACTGGCTGAGAGATGCCCAATAGATGCTTGTAAAACGGCACCAGCTAGGATAAAGATGTGTCATTAGTGATGACCTGCCAGTGATTTTTTCTCAAGTGGGCAGAGGAGCATTGACCAAACCACCAGTAAGAGGCTGCTAAGTGGAGCTCAGCGCCGTGTCTGACTTTCCACTCATCTTCCCTCCCCGGTCTGTAGCGCTCTGTTATTTCAGGAGTCACTGGAGTGCGCGGAAAGGAGCATTCCAAGTGGTGGGAACCATCTGCTTCAGAGGGTGTTGCTGGCAGCTCGTTTCCTAGCTGCATCTTAGTCAGGACTGAGAATTTTCTAATTTGATGCAATGACTAAAATCTCCTCGTTGATCATGTGTGTCATCCTCAGCAAATTTCCGGTGTTCTGGTTATCGTGCAGGAAGACAGCTGGATGCAAACACAGACGAAGTCAAGTCCAACGGAAGAGATGTGAAGTTGTGCTTGCACAGGCGCGCACGTGCAGGCACACGCGTGCCAAAGTGCCACTGTGATTGCAAAACAGTCTTTTCCAAATCTTTCGAAGTATAATTCTATATTTTCCTGACATTATGTGTTTTGGATTGGCCTCTGTGAAGAAAAAGAGAAATCATCTTACTGTGAAATGCAGTGTGTCTGTTAGAGAAATATAATTTACCATTTCAAATTCCAGTCGTGGGTAACTTGTTGATTGGGAATTTGTTTGATTTTTCAAGGCGACAGATACAAGCAGTTGTCTCTGAGTGGACGCTTGGCTACTCGGTACAAAACAATTTATTTTTGTCCTTTTCAAAGTTCTCTTTTGGGCCTATCATGAATGGACCAGCTGCCTTGGAACTTGGATAAAATATTATTCTTTTACACATATAACAAACCAGCGGAACAGTAAAAATAACATTGGTATAAGCTTGCCAAGGGGATTCGGTTGAACCATGAGGTAAGGCCTGCCAGATATATATAGTTTCAGCTGTTAAAATTACATATTCATGTGTTTTCCATATATCTATTGGCCTCTCTCTCAGAGAGCTTTGGAATATTTTTTTACTAGACTACAATTAAACAACAGCAATTGAGACAGGGTATTCCCCAGAAATTGCAAGATGAGGAGTGTGTGGTGGCCACTTGCAGAGTTGGTCATTAATCTCAAGGAAATTCAGCGAGTACAGACTTGGTATGGAGAAATGATGTAGGGGGGGATGGGAGTAAAACACGACCTTTTTGTCTATGCGTTTTGCAGATTTAAGTTTTTTACAAGGAATGTAATTGAAATAATTCTCTACAGTCCAGCCAATCTATATTTGTCCGTGTTATTTCCCCCTGCCCCCTAGAAATTCACTTGAGCCGGTGCCATGCGAGCCTGTATCTCTGGGAATAATTCACTCCTATGCTAGCCTAGATTTTTGCTGATTTCCCTGGCATATAACTCCAGCTTTCAGTATTTATAAAGCAGTGAGTCAGGGTCTCTGCTTTTTTCAATGAAACATGACGTTGAGTAGCTGCTGGGTTGTTTGTGTTGGTGTAGCTTTTCTTTTCTGAAAGAGTTCTGCCTTATCAGAGTTACCTAGTTGGTAGGACTTACAAAGTTGTCTTGATGTAGCAAGAAGTTATTAATTAGAAGAATATTCTTTTTTGCCATATCCATGGGTAATTATCATTTTACAGATCCCTACCTCGAATCAGGCTGGATCAGGAGTGTGAAGCCTATTTCTGGATTGCAATGAGTACTATTTGAGAGCTATGCAATCTAAATTAAGAGGTCACGTTTTTGGTATAGATGAGTCTGTACGCTGCTACATTAGGCAGGACAGTAGGGAAGTCATTCAAAGTGCTCACTATGGCTTACACATTCTCACCCGCCCACCTCCAAAGTATTTATGTGACCTACGAAAGCTTCTGTTTCTTCACTCTTTTGGGTTAAGCATTGACGCCATTGTCTTAGGAGACCTGTGCTTCAGATGCAAGCTGTGTGTACCATTTGATAGTCAGAGCAGAAAATGGACTGAGCAGGCTTTCTGAAATACTCCAGCCTGGAAATCCACACATATGAGATGGTGGCTGCCTGTACCATGTCCCCTACCACTACATGCTGCGGTCCTATCACACTCATGTCTCTGATTTTACATTCACCACAGGTTATTTTGTAATTTTTCTCACATCAGAGCCATGACAATAGCCCAAAGATAAGTATTTAAAAGCATTGTAGAATAATATGATAGCAAAACCAAACGTAACCCTTAAGCTACATTGAACCCTTAAGGTTTCTTCCTGCTAAAGAAAGCACAGTAAACATGTTTTTTTACATAGAGCCTATTTTTGTGATGGATTGGGATCTTGTATGTATGCCACTGTCTTTCTCCTGTTCTGTAGGAACTACATGAATGTTAATCTGGAGCCTTCCAGACAACATTATATATCTATCTATATTTATATTTTTAATAAGTTTTGCTCTAGCTTTGAGAAGAGAGTTTTCTGACTAGTCTTGGAGAGCTGTGATGATTGCTTTTGGTTTTGGAAAATTGGTGTTCTGATTTCCCAGTCTGTAGAAACTATACTGGTGTCAATTAGTTTAGGGAAGGCCTACGGTCTTGGACGAGAAAGTTCTGATGTGCCAAGTATACAGGTATTGATGGGGAAATACTAAAAAAATTTCATGCAATAAGAAAAAAAAAAAATCAATTGCCAGGAGGTTTTTTTTTTCTTTGATTTCTTTTTTTTTTTTTTTTTTCTTTTCTGCCAGTGGTCTACAAACATTTTTTTGGAGAAGTTTATTGGCTGTGCAGACATTTGTACTGATGTAACACAAATGTCTCTTGTCTTGATGTCTTGTGAGAAGTCGGTCGTAAACTCCTATCATGTCTATTTTCTTTGTCTCTTATTTCTTGGGTTCCAGTATAATGTAGGGTAGGCACCACTGACGAGCTCAGAATATCAGTTTCCTGAAGCTGAACGTACACCAAATTCTAAATCTCAAAGCAACAGAACTTTAATTCCCTAGATTAAGCATTCAAATAATGAAGAGGGAACAAAAAAAAAAAAAAATCAACAAACAAAAACCAAAACAAATAATCAACTCATTCTTCCCTAAACTTAATGGATAAGTGATAAGCACCACGTTTCCTTTACAGCTTTATCCGAGCGCCTACTCTGACTGTAAGTTATGCATAAAATAAAAACCAGTGCAAAATACTGGAATTATTTTACAAACACTTTGCACATTCGAGCCACGGTGTGCCACAGGCGGTGCACCCAGAGCAGCTTTATTTTGCATATTATACTTTTTGAATATCAGTACCCCCATTCACAGCAGGGAAAAGTAGTGAACAGAAAAGCTAAATGCTAAATGTCCCACCGGAGCTTCTTGGCGAAACTAGGAGCAGCACTCAGATATTCTGGCTTCTGTTTCAATATCTTAATTACATAATTAGCCTTGCTCAAATCAGGTCATGTGGCATTCAATCTGACTTCCTTTGCTGTCGTGCTATCTGTGCTATGTAATTCTCATGCCAAGATAGTGTACGGAGCCTTAAATAATCCAAGATACTCTAGTAAGGCATGGTAAAATGTTAATTTAAAAAAAAAAAAACACATAAACATATATATAAGGAAATTAACACTGTTACAGATTAACATAATCAAACAAAATATGGTTCATTACAACTGTATGTATTACCATGCATTTAAATGAATGCTGATTGAAGGAAAAATGTTTTTTCTCTGCACTCAAATGAAACACAAGAGCAAAACAAGTGAGCTTCTTTTAAGAATCTGTAACTAAGAAATTTATTTCATAGGTAACAAATGGTAAACGGACAGGAATAGTTATTTCTGTTAAAGGAATAAATCTGCTGAAATACTGTGAAACATTTTTTGTGCAGCAAGCCACAATATATACAATAATGCAGTAAAATCCTCCACCTAATATCTGTTAAAGGAATAAACCTGTCAAAAGAATTAATTTTCTGTGCAACAAGGTTATTCATTCAACAGGCTTCCACCATATGTAATTTATGAAGCAAATTATACTATTCCAAAAAGGAAAGGGAAACTCATCCAATGCAGTTTAAACTACAGCAAGATTGGCTAGAAGAATGCAGCCTTAAAAGTCAGGAAATCGCCTAGTAAAGCCAACTGTCTGCACCTTCGGTAAGCAACGACGTTTGCAGTATGTACCAAATGCTTTACCATGACTGTGGGGACAAAAAAAAGCACACACTCCTCATCATATATGAAGCAAACCCAGCATTGTAATAGGCAGGGGAACTGTTCACATCTCAGATGGCTATTCAAGAATGTCCTTTCCTGGTGTATTCTACGTTTACGGGTAAACAGGAGATGCAGTTCAGTTCTAGCAGAATTACCTGTCCAGTGAATCAAAAGGTACTGAAAGTTTTACTGCTCAAATGATTTGATCCTGCAGTATGTAAGAATATCTGGTGATGCTTTCTTTATTGCTACTTTCATCCTTACACTATTTTTTATTTTGGTGCCATTGAGTTTAACTGTAAGAGGCTAAGGAACTCATCAGCACTCAGAAAACGTAGTTATCCCTTCCACTTACTGCAGTCCTTCTGTACCAAACAGCATCAAAAAGTGTAGCACGAAGGTGTGTTGTGTTTTACCCGTGGCTATACCTTTGGTGTCTGAGCCAAATTCATCAAAATAATCAAACTTTGCTGCATGCCAGATCTATACATTGAAAATCCCTTTGTAATTTTTTTTCCACGGATATCTGTCTGGGGGCCACTGCAACTCTGTGTTGAAGTCTTGCAATCCAACCTGCAGTGTCATTCTCCGTGTCAAGTTTAAAGCCTCTGAAATACTTTATTTACAACAGCCTTTATTTTCACCCAACAACCTTCCAGTCCTGGGCAGATGAATTTGCACTGTGAGTTCCAATCTTATTACTTGAATAACTTTTTGTTAACCTCTAAGCAAGTATAATGTTATTATTAGAGCAATGCTAAAGTTGCCTTAATAAAACCTGCAACAAGGTGAAAGTGGCTTTGTTTGAGCTTTTGTGACAAATACAGAGCTTCAGGCAGGTTCAGTGAGGTTCATGGGCCTGTTGGCAAATGTGGGCTGAGTGTCAAGTGATGTCAGGCCAAGTATGAACAAATATGGACTGATTGATAATTTTGGGTGGAAATCAAGGGAAACCGAGAGAAATGTGGCAGAGTAATTAAGTCACCATTTACTTTTTTAGGGTATTATTAATCCAAAACTAATAGAGGAATTCAAGGTATTGGATTCCCGTGACAGGGGTGATCCCATACAAAGATCACTCCCAGGGGTAATTGCAGAAATCATATCTGATAATTGGCAAAATTACAAAAAATGCTGCAGCCACCTTTACATTTTGAATCATACAAAAACAATTGCTTTCTTTAAACAGCAGCTGTAGTCACCTGGAGTACTACTCGTGAGGGAAACAAGCACGAGCAATAATTCACATCCAGTTAACAGATAGCCTCCAGTGGGGAAGCTCAGACAAAGATTACACAAAAGAGATTTAGACTTCCAGTGATTGTCCGTTCCTGGTCTCTTTATTTACATAAATTTGTCAAAGCAGAATTAAAAGCTGCAGTTAAATCCAGAAGTCCATATCTGCGATTGAGCTAGATGTGTTATTTGAAAATATGTACCTATCAAACTGCAATATCACTTTATTTTTTTCCTGCAGGCAAACTAAAGAATAAATCATGTCCCATGCAAATCCACTCATCTGTTTTTTTTTGGGTTTTTTTTTTTTTTTTTTTTTTTTCCGTTTTGTTTCATTTTGTTTTATTATTCAGTGACTGAAATCTGATCTCAAAAAAATGTAGACAGATGTACAGAAGACTTATTTTTCCCTTGGCACACTGTTTAAAAACTTATAAATTAACTTCCCCTCTTTTAAATCATTCTTTTCGAGGTGTTCCAGCCAGGCATCCTTGCTGGCTGCCACATCCTAAATTCTTTGAGATTTGCCTGAAATTATTGCGCAATGTGAGCTCATCATCTAAGAAATGGATATTAAAAATATCCGTGACTTCAGATGTGATTCATATACCCAGTGGCATTTGAGTAAACAGCAACATCACTCACTCAGGGACCCAGTTTTGCTCTATGACATTCACCAAGTGGCAAAAGCAACACCATTTTAGGGAAAAACAGAACTCGAAGATTATTTTGTATATATATTATTGACTGGGAGGGAGATGTGGCCTCCTGAGCAAGTGTATAAAAAGATCTGGGAAAGAGAGGCCAGAAAAATAAATCACTGCTGAAACAAAATTTTAAAAGTTTCCTGCTCCTGAACTCCTCAAGAAAGGTCTCATTTTTCCTTCCTCTTATATTTTGAGTGTTGCAGAGAACTGTGAGCCATGGTGTGCTTTCTCGGTGGAGGATTTCGCTGATGCTATAGCCAGAGTTCTGCCACCGAGGAGTTTTTGTTTACCGAGTGTGCTCACCGGTTTACTTGTGGTTGTTGTTTAGGTAACTATTTAAATTGCTTATAAAGATTTCTCAAATTAGAGAATGTCCTGAGTGGCCTAAAATATTGAAACGCAAGCCATTAGTTGAGACTGACAATAAAGTCTGATTAATAGTTTGATTTTTGAAACAATTACCTAAAAATATTGTTTCAAATCATTCATTTTAAACAGTTGACACTTTAATGCATAAATATAATTACCGACTCTTTAAGAAGGGCTTAATTTTTGCCTTGATATATATGCTAGCAATTGTGTATTTGAAATAGAATCATAAAATGTAAAACTTTTATATTTAATCACTAGTGTCAAAAATTACTAGGTAATAACCACTGCAGGAGAGAATGTGGTAAAAGATACAAAGGCCCATATTTAAAACATAATTTTTCTAATACTTACTATGATTTTAAGATGTCATGTCGTCATAGGAAGGTGAACGGGTCAGATGCAAAATTGACTTTTTCTTTTTTTTAATGTTAAGTGATCAATTTACACTCATAGAGGGGTTAAGCTTACTGGAAGCTGAAGTCCTCTTTGACCACGCGCTAGGTACATCACTGGCTGCTGGGACAACAGCAGCTTACTAGTCTGCTTTTCGCAAGTGGCATAGGTTAAGTAAATCAGCCCAGCATCTTAATCCAACACGGTGCTTCTGTACGGTGCAGATGTGAAACTTGGAGCTGTAGGAAGTTCTAAGAAGAAATCTGCCATCTCACAAAATGCTGTTTAATTAGCTCGCACCTTGTTGTTTTCCATGAGGAAGTGGGATTTTCCCCTCCAGTTACTTAACATCTTTCTGCAGTACCAACCTAAGTGCTTTCATGACAGAGGGAAAGGAACTTTCACGGCTCTGTTGGAGGCTATAAAAGTATACGGTGGAGGAGAATCATGTCTAGTGCGTGCTCTTACTGTGTTTAAGACCCTTTTTAGTCAGCAGAGATGGCTGTGATCCTTGTACTTTGCTGCTTGTCTCAGCAATCTTTTTTCAGATAAACAGTAATTACTATGAAAAATATATCTGCTATTTCCAGTCCGTTTGTGACCATCAAAAGAGCTGCAGCTTTTAAGTCACAGCCACACACAAATAATACCGTACAACTTGCAGAGCAGAAGGCTAATGTATTAGCATTCTTCTTTATTGCAGTAACTTATTTACCATTGGGATAGTGCTCAAGAGTTTACAAGCCTTGCAGAAAGGAGTCCCTGTCCTGGACACCTCGCAAAAGTTCTCTGCAATTAGCTCTCTCTGCATTCCTAAAGGAGCTCATAGGATCAGACCCAACAAACGGCACAGACAGAATAGGAGAGAACAGTAATGCCTGTGTGGTGGAATGGTGGGCAAGGCATTGCTGCTATTACCCCTGCAGTGCCTCCGAGCGACCAGTTTTAAGTGGAGAATCCGGGTTTGTAGTACTTTACTGTCATTTTTACTCTCCAATTTTTACTCTGGCTTTGCAGGGGTTTGCTCAGACAAAAACTGCTTTTGAACATCTCTCGACGAGCCTGCACAGGAGGGAGAAAGGGGACAGGCGTAACCGGAGTCCTGCATTTTAAGTGGCCAATGGGCCTGAAAACCTTGTCGCTCTTCAGCACCTACTGGAGCCATTCAGGGGACCAGCTGTGCTTCCACAGGTGCTCAGTCTTCTGTGGCTAGAAAAGGGGATGGAGACCAGGTGTGGAGGAGGAAAACCCTTTCTTAACGCTGCAGGTACTCCTGGACTGCTGCCAGACTGGAAATAAGATTTTTGCTTCCCGTAATAAGTGCAATCCAGAAGTACGGAGGAAATTAAAATAAATTCAGAGACAAAATTAAAATTTAAATTGAGACACCAAGCGTTACTGGTTTTTATCTAGAAGGCAGATCATGCTACGTAGCAAACCAGGCGATTTTTTAAATGGTATGTGTTATCATTTAATCTAAGTTACTGAGAGTAATTTGAAAAAAAAAGTAGACAAAGTGAAAGAGGCAGTTCAAGACAACGTTTAGTTCAGTGAGGAGGTCACACACCAAGATGTCCAATTAAAAGAAAAATGTTTATTTCTTAGTTCCAGAAGTGCCACAGAAAAGCTGTTCCTGATAACACTTCTACGTTTTGCTGCAGCTCATGGCAGGAGCATCCCAGGTAGGCCCTGCGTGGTCGTCCTGTTCAGGCACACTTCCCCAGAGCCTCTCTTCTCAGCCCTGGCAACAAGACACCAAGCTAGAAAGACCTTTGCTACCACCTTGTATGGCCTTTCTTATGTTCTTACTTAAGAAGTGCCTGGGTTTGCCAGTTTAAAATTCTTTAATTTAAATGTAAATTTAAATTTTATTTTATTTTTAAATGATTTTTATTAAATTTATTTTTTAACAATTTTATATTATTAAATTTAATTTTAAATTTAAAATTATTCTGTATGCCCTTTAATGTCAGCTGATTGAATGTCACTTGCCAGGAGCCATGGATAGAAGCAATCACCAAAATTTTGGTCTTAAGACAATGCCGATGAGATAGTACACAGAGCGCCATAGGGCGTTTAGTGATTTGGTCCAGAGATGCTCCAGTGACTTCTCCAAACCAGCTGAGGATCACTGGAGATGACGGTTATTTCTATTCTCAGGCAGAGTCTTGTAGCAGCCAAACTACAAAACCATGTTTTTTGCCTTATTTCCTGTCAAGAAGTACGTGAGCACACTCCAGCTCTGGTTGCCCTATAGGGGAAATAATTTCAAATTCACTGCTCGTTGGTGTCAATGTTTACTAATGGTTTAGCTGATGACAGTAGTAGATCTATTGTTAGCAGATACTTTGTAGTTCTCAAAGGAGAGAGCTCTGCTCCTAACGAAATTGTCTCTCATCCCATACTGGAAGCATCTCCACCCTTACCTTTGAGATCTGGATGAGTCAGCTGAGTTCAGTCCGAACTGGTATACTCAAAATCAAAGAGGACGTGTTAGCACTCTTCCTTTTCATCACCAGGCTTATCTTCTCCACTGAGAGTAGGTTATTAGTTCAGGAAGATCTATGAAGTTTGGAAAGTAGCCAACATAATGCCATTTTTAAATACGGCACCTAGGAACGCCAGGAAAATCAGTTTAACTTTGTGTCCGGTATCTTATCTGCACTGACCATCTGAAAACAATGATATGCATGTATATGTAAATATATGTATACATATATATGGGGGGGAAACAGTTCTGGTAATCAGACTAAATATATCCAGAGTCTGTTAAGCTCCTCACTCATACACAGTGATGTGTGAGGGGCTGCTTGTTTGTTTGGGGTTTGGGCTTGTTTTTCCTTGTGTATTGTTACTAGAGCAGATGGGCTTATCTTTCCAGAAGGGCTTTGAGCAAAGTGCTTTATCAGATCACCCTTCTGATGTGCGGCACAAAAACAGCTTCTTTGTCTTCATAGCAGGGATGTATGGGAAAATCTCCTTCCCGGTTTCACATGTGTCCTCGCTGTATTTTTGTTTGATGCTATTGCCTTCATCGTGATTGGTGTGACAAGAGTTTACAGCAGAGAGGAGTCAGCAAAGCACTCTGATGATAAAATCTTCTGGTTTGTTGATGCTATGGCCAGTTCTTTGTAATTCATGAGTTTGTTCACAGTGGGTGATTTTAGCCCGTATATTGACAGGGATTTTTAATCTCTGTAGTATCTCTGGGATGATGCAAGCAGAAGGCGGCTGTTTATGTCTTTCACAAGCATCCTTCATCCCTACTGTGTTGGCTTTAGATGTGTGTTTAATATAAGGGTAGTTATCTCTTGCTGATCTCTACTTGGCAATGGCCACAGAAAATAAATCTATGTTGATTTTATTAGATCTGTCAACAGTCCTTGATGTTATTGACAATGAGGTTTTGTTGACTTGCCTGCAGAGCCTTGTGGAAATGGAAGAAGACCTTCCTCAAGTTTAACATTTTCTTAGCATCCCGTGAAGTGCATCCAAAATAATATTCTCAGCAACAGGTTGGTTTACAGTGAAGTGGCCAGACCTGATTATTTTAGGAAAAATAATAGTTTGATGGGTCCATACGGCAGAGTTAAAACAGGGAGTGGTGATACAGAGAAAGGAGGAAGAGTGCTCTTTAGCACGATTGAAAGCCCCCAATTTCATGGTATTCTCTGAACAATTATTGCAAACACTGTACAGCACCTTGATTTAGAGGTCTGTGAACCTCTTGGTTGTTCTGTAGCAGCGTTGTGCCAGATAAAGAGGAAGCAGTTTTGTGTTTTGAGAATAACCTTTGTTAATACATTTTCCAGCAGGGGAAAAAAATAATCCTAATTAAGGAGTTACTTTATGCCTTACAAAATGGAAGGGCAAAAGGTTACTTGTTCCAGGGAAAGAACAGGGGAGTAGATCTGAGAGCTGACAGTGGGATTGGCCTGGATCCACCTCTCTTTAAGCTTAGTTTTTGCAAGCTCTCTGCCAGTTTGGAGCACAATGGACCTCTTTCCGTACGCAATGGCACGCTGGATGTCAGCCCTGGCCTCAAGAAATCTCAACTGCACAAACAGAAATTAGGTGTGTTTCTGTGCAACAAAACCAACATCTTTCTCAACAGCAATGATTTTCATGCCGTTCTGAAGACAGCTTATTTGTAATCCATTCAAGTCCATATGAAAAATACTTGCACTGAAATCACAAAGATAAAGCGAGCTGTAATAGCGCATAAACATGCGCAACAGAGATAGATTTCAGAGTTACATCTGTATTTATGTCTGGAATATTCACACCTTGATCTAATCGTCTTCTTCTTAAAGGGGAATTTTTCAAAAGTTCTTAAGGACCTGTCATTGGAGCTACATCTTGAAAAGGGCACATCTTTCTCTCACACACCTCAAACAAGGTGGCCTGATGTTTCAAAAGCTGCTCAGAATTCAAACGCTTCCTTCGGGTGCCTAAGTGGAAGAACATCTCTTTTGAAACTTTGGCCACTTGTGGAGGTGTTTAAATGGGAAGACTTGGTGCTAAGTAGGGCGTGTAAAAAGTTTTCCCTTGAAATATTTCCTTAGGGAAAATTGGGGTTTTGACTACTGAAATGTTATTTCACAAAGAGCATGCTTTCTCTGATAGTAACGGGTTTTAATAAAAGAAAAATGACCACTTGAAGAACAAAGAAGATTCCTGTTATAAACTAAAATTTAAAGCATTTTCAATTTAAAAGTTAGCATTTGCCCTTTGGAAGCTTCATTGAATTTTTGTTTTTTTTACAGCATTTTCCTCAAAGAGGAGGCTGGACAAGAAGAACCATTCTTTTCAGCTCTGACATAGAATTTTAAAGTGAAACAAGTGGCAAGATTCAAACAAACAAAAGAAAGATGAACCTATCTTTAAAAACATCCCTAGAAACAGCTGAAGATCTACATTCCTTCATTTTTTGTCACTAAAAACTGAAAAGTTTTCAGACAGCTATCAGGAAGCGATGGGCTACATGTGCAGAAATCTGTAACTGAAGGTAGATTAAGAATTGGAGCATAAACTTCACTTACCTCTTGAGTAGACTTTGAGCTCCAAGGCCCTTAAAGGTTAACAATAAAATCTCAAATTGAATCCTCATTTTCAATATGAGACAATTTAAGTTATAAAACAATGAAGTGACATGAGCCTAGCGAGGCCAACGAGGACACTTCAACGGGGGTTGTCAGAATGCCCATGCTTTATCACCCATGAAAGGATGTAACTCTCCATGACATTAAGGATGCAGGGTTTGATGGAGTGTCACAGTTAGTTGACACCAGAATCATCCGAAATCGTAGACTCCCTGTCACATCCTGCCACTGCAGAATAGAAACTAATGATTGTGCCGCTGCACCATCGCAGGCATGCTGGGGTGCCGGTAGCTAGTAAATTATTACGTAGCAGTAAGAGTTGCCAACAGAAGTAGACTTCTAGAGCTAATAGCCAGGAAAAAAAGGGGAACTGTAAATGCGGGCTGTTTTGCTCCAATAGAGTCGGCTGCTGTTCTGAGTGTCTGATGGGACAGCTGGTTTGGGGAAGACATAAAGTCATGCTGGGCCATTGCATGAGTCGGAAATCTATACTTTTCTGCAGATGTTTTGTGAAAGGGATATTTATATATGAGAAAACATGAATATTCACTTTTGGTCACGGAAAATGTTTTTCCAAAGACTGATAGATTCAAAACACCAAGGCTTAGCTCTTTAAACAAATATATATCTATAAAATAGAGGAATGTCCTATTTCAAAAAAGAAATTTGCAGAAAAAAATGGAAAATATTATTTACAAAATGTCATTCTGAATCTTTCATAGACTCCAGAAGTCTGCAAATAACAGAAATTTTAAATGTCTTTTGGGCCCAGATGCAGTAGGCATTAAAGTCTGATGGAAAAATAATTTGATTTTAGATTGATAGCTTTTTATAATTTTCTCCAAAGGAGCAATATCAAAAATCAATGGATAAGAAACACAGAGGGCAGATGCACTGTATCCTCAATAAAATGATCTTTCTGAGCAGACTCCTGCCCAGGATGCAGCTGAGCACAGAAATGAAAGTCTTATGGGTGCAGATTGACAGTATTTAAGCGTAACAAGCTACCTAATTACACAAAGGAAAAACTGGCTGATTTGGGATCATCGCTGATCGCAGCCTGGCTAGGAGTTGTGGTGGCATCCTGCTGTGATAAAAGTAGTTGCCGAGTTGCAGTGTTCAAACGGACCTATCGCCTGTGAGACGTGGGAAGTAATCCCTTCTCTCAACACTGCCACAGTCCCCGGCTGGAGATCTTCTTCCTGGGTTAGGTTCCTTATTTCAAGAACAGATGTCACTGTTTTGGAGAGGAGGCTGAATACAAAGCCTAGAAACCCCGACCTAGCAGGGCAGATTGGATGAACGAGGTTGTTTAGCCTAAATAATAAGCGCTTGAGAGGGGACATGAAAGTAATTACAGAAGAAACAGCATCAGGGAAGACAGAAACAATCTGTGCATAATAGAAAGGACATGACATAATGGGCTTAAATTACAGCGAAGAATTCCAGTTAGACATCAGGAAACTTTCATAACAATCAGGATAATAAAGCACTAAGGTAGACTGCCTGCGGAGGTTGTGGGATCTCCACCGTTGGAGGCCTTCCAGAGCAGGGCAGACAGACTTCTGAAAGGAAAGACAGGAGGATAATTGATGCTGCTGTAGGGCAGAGGGATGCACCAGGTGACCTCCCAAGAACCTGTGACTCTCTTGGTTTGAACTGTGAATACCCTTCATCCCCATCCTTCTTAAAACTTGTTTCTTGGTCTTCTGTCTCTGTTTTCTGCTGGTTCTTCTCTCGCAAATCTATTTCTGATTTTCTTTTAGAGGCTTGGCCTTATCCACTTTCATCTGAAAACACAAATTTAACTACTACCTCTATGCTGATGATTCATAGGTATATCCATCTTCCTACTTCAGACCTAGCTAACACTCTTCAAAATAAAAGCTCGTCCTGTTTTCCTGACGTATCATTGCAGATGTTTTGCTCTTCACCAAGTTCAGCACAGCTAAAAAAATCTCATTATAATCGATTCCCTCTGCCCCCTGTTTTTCCTTTGATCACATTGAATAACACTGTCAGCCTGCTGGTAACTCAGGTCTAGAACCTGGAAGTCATTTGTACCTGGGACCTCACCTGGCTCCCTATTCCAGACTATATTTGTATTTTATGGGGGAGAGGAAATATTGGCTCTGCAAAATGATTCATAAATATGGCCTATCATCATCTTCATCTTATTTTCTAGCCTTGACAAATGCAGGCTTTCTCATCTACCCGTTCTCAATACCACCGTTAGCTGCATTGCTGTCTTAGCTGCTGCTTTGACCCTCCAGACCGGGGAGCTGCAGCTCAGCAGAGCAAGTGCCAGGCTTTGCAGGTAGTGCACCGTACCTAAACATGTGTTCCTGTCTTGTTACACCACTAACAATTTGTTGTTCAGCAGTGAAAACCTGCTGAATAATGAAAGATGCCTGGAGAAAGGAACAGGGCGCATACATGTACCTGCAACGTGTTGTTTCTGTTTGTGTACACAACCCTGATTAGAGACAAGGGAGTGTCAGGCTTGCCTGGTGGATAAGCACTGGTTCCTCTGCCAAATGAAACTCTGTGGCTGCAGAAACAGTGTCCACGTTTGCTTTCCAGAAGGTAAATACTCCCACTGAATTCCCGCCATGCGGCCCCACAGCCCGGCAAACACCTCTGTGCTGCCAGGTGCGATGCAAAGGGAGCGTACAGGACTTCAAGCCTCAGGACCCATCTCTGTGCTAAATCAAAGTGACCTTGATTTGAAATCAAAGGGGTGCTAAGGGCATGTCCAGGTACATCCACGTGCCTGGTCAGAGGTGTACTTCGACTGTAAGCTTTTTAGGACAAAGATTGCTTTTGCTTTTTGTCTGTGTTTGTGCAGGTGCCTAGTGCAGCTCCATGACTAAGCTCCCTGGCAAACTCACAGTACACGAAAGTAAAATAAGTAAAAGCTGCTTTTCAGTGGAAAATAAACAGACAAAACCTTCCTACCTTCCTCTTGAAAACGTGCTGTGGTGCAGTGTAGCATGGGGAGCCATCGCTGTTTCTTTAGGCTTAGCCGTGACCATGAGCTTTGGTCACTCTCTGGCAAGAGCTGGTATTAACGAAGGAAGCATAAGATGATTGTGTTTAGACCATGGGTTGTCCTAACCAACTGCCTGTGGAGTGGCTGTGAACTACAGTAGATGAAACCCACACACGGTCAAATCAGGGGAGTAATGAGGTCTGGGACTGGGAAACCAAGGAGGGACAGCGGGCAAACAAAGTGGGACTGTGCCACGAGCCTCTGAAGTCTTTAAGTAGCTTCGTTATGTCAGCAACAAACAAGGGAATAGCTTTGCAAAAATTCAGATTCCAAATACCATTATAATTAGCATTATTTCAAGATTAAAGAAACCACCACTTCCATGTAACAAATTATCTCCAATTTAAAAGCAAAAATAATGTATTTTTTGTTCATAAAAAATGCTCAAGCGGAAGCATTCTCACATTAATTATTTCAGTCTATTCAGAAAGCATATCCCTGCTTGCTTTTTATTATGCCTTCCAGCTCCTTCTTTGAAAAATATGTTAAGAAGCTGCAAGCTATTTTCCAAAAAAATGAAAAATAAATAATCTTTGAAGCAATTAGAGCTGAACGACAGAATGTATAAATATTTTTTTTACTTATTCTCCCCCTAGATTCAAGTCCTCCATTTTCTGCCACCTCCCATCTTGGCAGCTGCAATTCAAGCATCTTTGCTTGAACTTTGGAGGCAGGCAAGTGTTTCTCTTTCCTCCCCTAGAGTTGAATCAAATTGTATTCTGTAGATTTGACTGGCAAGAGCTTTTATAAGTGAGCTAAGGGTTACTCCTGGAGGCTAAATGCATTATTTCTATAATGCATTTGTCTTCACTCTCCTAGGAGTCTAAATACTTCTGAACCTTTCCTTACAAAAGTAATAATTAGTGGACACGTTACAAAAAAACTTTGCTTACATAAGAAAAATCGCAAAATTGGATAATAGGAACTATGGTTGGTAGTGTGGAATTATCTGGAATGTATTTTATTGTAAGAACAAAGAGCACTTTGAATGTCATGTAAATATTATTATAGAGCTGCTTTTTATTTTAATGAAGGCTTTGCACTGGTTCAGCATTGGGCATAACTACTCAGCATTAGCGCAACTTTCAGTCAACCCGTGTTGCGGTGAGGCCGGCAGCTACGTGTGATTTTCAAAAGCACCTTCAGCCTCAGAAAGTTGAATTTAAAATGTAATTAAGGAACATTCATCTATTTCCATTGCCACAATCAAATCAATATGTAGCCCAATTAAACAAGAACAGTGAACTGTACAGCACTATCAGCTACGCTAATAAAAGGTACCTGTTTTCAATTCTCTGTAACATACTTTCTCCTTTTCTTTCTTTGCTTTTTGCCATAGGAACATGAGAAAGCATCTAAACAGTTTCCCATCGCTCTAGTGCCAGCTGGAAGTAGTCACAAGTTGCAGGGAGATAATATATTAGTACAAAACTAGCCAGGAGACAAAAAAAGCTTACACAGCAGTTTTCATAGGTAAGATGATTAAAAGTGTTATATACGATATTAGGGCGTGGGGCCACATCCTCATTCGTTTGCTTTCCCAAGAGGTGCATGGGAGGGTGTGCAGGGATCTTTCCTCGAGATGATATGGAGGATATTCTCCGTGGGGTAGGAGAGTTTGGGATCAGTGGAGGATTTTTCTTATCTAGGAAAAATTTGAGGTCTTTCTGAGTGCAAAGACATCCCGGGCACTGAAAGTGGCACCTGTCTGCGTGCCAGTGGGAGCAGAATAAGGTGACCGTGTGCAGAAGGGTAAGTCTCACCCCAGAATAATCTCACCGTGCAGCGTTTGCTGATCCTGGGGGCAGTTACCCACGCCGTCTTATGTGTGTGAGTTGCTGTGATAGCCCATGGTCTTTTAATGGGATTCTTGCAAGTCCAAAATGCTCAGGATCATCAGTGAGAATTGCAGACGCTGGGCAGTAAATCACAGGTATGAGCAGAGGGGACCACCATGACCACCTGCATGATCTCCTGTGCAACCTGGGCCCAAAAGGGCCAGAAAAAGGAACAAATTTTTTAGGGAAGTTTCAGTTTTGAAATCACAGTTTAAAAACTTCTAGCGACAGAGGATCCACTGCAACTCGAGCTAAGACTGGCGAGTGGTCTGGCTGCCAGAGAGCTTTCCAGCTTCTTTCTTTCAGAACGTCTGTCTAATTCCTACAGACTGTGATAAAGTTGTTCTGTGATCCCCTCAGAGTTAGGCTAAATGAGCTTTTCCATTACGCAGCATCTTTTTCAACTTCTTTAACGTTTCCTATGACTTTCTACTATAATAGCTTAATTTTTCAATGTACTTTCAAAGTGTGAATCCAGAAATCAACCCAGTATTCTCACAGAGGTAACAGCAGGCCAAAATACAGAAGTACACCTGCTAAGTATACTCCTATTTAAGCATCTTAGGATGAGTTTGTTCTTTAGTTCACAGCTTAACACTTGATTATATGCTGAATGGATCATACCCATGTCTTCTTCAGAACTAAAGTGCACCACATGTAGAGCGTGTGGTCTTCATATTTTAATTACTAGATGTGTAACTTCATATAAAGTCACATCTCTAACTCGGATTTTTGCCTGCACATGGTTTATGGTCAATCTTGTTCAATTTCAGTAACCCTTTCTCAAATTTATTTACCCCTCTTCCAAACTTTGTTTTGCTGTGACCGTTGCAGCAGTAACTGGTTTTCTCTCAATGTGTACTAACGTTACATAGTACAAAGCCAAGAACGATTCCCTAGAAGACTGCACAAAATGCTGCCATGTTTTCTTTCTGGTTTATTAATCAAAATGTCTTGGAGTAATAAAACGAAAGCCAATGACATTAAAAGTCTGCTGACCAATGGCACATTTACACTGCCGTATGAAGTACACACGTCTGCGAGCTTGCTGTAAGCTACTAGGTAAGGCACCAACTGCAGCGGGATGGAGCTTAGAGCAGTTCATTCAGTTTGTTTTCCTAAGTTTGTTCATATCCTGTGATTCTACCACGAGGGTTTTCGTGCTGTACCTTTGACTAGTATTTACTTGACTGAGAACTGAATGTCCTCCCTTTCCTCTCCTGTGTCTGCATTCTTCATAATAAATTAATGTTGCTAAATTGTTTCTTGATCTTATCCAAAACCAAAGGGCATCGTGTCTCCTTTCAGCCAATAGGACAATTTTTTTGTTTGTTTTTCTAAACCTTTTATGTCTAAGAAATATCAGCTGTGTACTTTTCTTGTCCCTTTTTGGACAGATCTTTGGAGATCATAAATGTTGAGAGGATTTCTTACCTGACAGGGAGAGGTGGCATCAAGTTTTATATCTCCAAGCACGTAGCAAGCAATGTAAAGAAACCTGCTCAAGCATGGTCCATGACAGGCAAGGAGGGACAAAGCATCTTAAAATCAACTGCCAATCCCTTCGTGTCATGGAAGTTCCTGGGCAAAGAAACAGTTGTATCAGAGGTAAAGAAAGACACATTTTCTTTGGGGATCAGTAGTGTAGGAGCAACACCTATTTGCTCATCTGGCTGTATAGTCTAACTAGCTGTTTGTTATATTATTTACTAGGTTTCTGTAATCTAACCTTTTTATGTGCATGGGTTTTCTATAGAGTGCAGAGACAAATCTGCTCCCCAAAGACGCGTTAAGAGAGCGCTCGCTGAAATGTTGAGTAACGATAAATTCCTTTGAATTCCTTGTGCGCATTCTAATCCACCATGATGAAACTTTCATGTTTTGTCAGCTATTGTAATTTTGCTTTCAGAACTGCAATACAAATTCTTCCTGGGTAAGTGACTTGCACATTTAGCAGTGTCTTTCAGAAGAGTATCGCTATTGTCGTGTTATAAATGGCATGTGTTTCAGTAGCACTCAAACATACAGGCTTCTTGCTGGTATATATTTGAAACCCAATTGTTTTTACTCTGCTGAAGCCAAGCTTACTTTTTTTTAATTTCTTTCAGTAATTACCTTATGTTTTATTGCCTGCAGGGAGAGACCCTAAATTGAAGCAAAGTTAAAGATGCGTAGTTGAAAACAAAGATCATGAAAAGATGAAGGTCCTGGTTCTGTGATCTTGGATTATAACAAGTCATGAAAAAAAGTGATTTGGCTCCTCTTGTCAGTAAGAATCTGTCCATATCATGTTTCAATTTTGTTTGTTTTGGAGCTATAGGATTTTTTTTAAAAAAAACTTATCAGTATGAAACATCTTGGGGAGAAGAAGGAAAGCTACAGGAGGAAACAACCTGAGAGAGCATACACATTTTTTCTTTCTCTCTGCATTCCCCTTCCCCAAACCATATCTTAGTAAGATACCAAAGACGGAAAATTCCCAGTGAGAGTTCAAATGGTTTCATAATAGCAGAAAAACAGTTCTCTGTCTCAACTACAGGAGTCGCTCTGCTATAACAAAATCCAATAGGACATATAAACGCAATATATTGCATATCATATGTTCAATAACAACAGAAAAGCCAGCCTGGCTAAAAATAATTATGAAGCTCAGCAGCTGTAATTAAAATAATTTGATGAGAGATAGGAAACGTTTATGCATCTTGGCAGAAAAAGACATTTTGAGGATTTTGATTGATGTCTTTTATGCTTGTTCTATGTATTGTACAATAGTAGATATGGGCACTGCACCAGTATGTAACTTCACATAATGCTGTGTGTCTTACTAGGGCAGGTGAGAGGTCAAACTGAGAAAAAGTGAATTTGTTGGTGATTTCCATTTTCCACCAAAAAGGTCAAGGTAGATGACGCACGTGTTTCATGGGTGAGCCCTTATAGACTCAAAAAATCCAGCTGAATTCATTTGTATGAGGTCTACTTAGACAAATTGGCATTCTCTACAGTGATTAAATGAGGGCCAGTGTAGTTCACTGAGAAGAACAAAAACTAATATCAGAAGTCATTTTAGTGAGAAATATTAACCCCTGCATTGGGTTTTTCAACACTTCACCTGGTGCTTGGAAAACGTCACAGCAAACAACTGATCTTACAAAGCCAGTCTGCTCCCAACAGTTTCCTGTTGATAGTATGATTTTTTCTTCTCTTAAGATAAAGACCGGGCCAGGTTTTTATCAGGGAGCTGACTTCAGTGTTTCCAGTGAAGCTGAGTGGATGTTGTCTGCACTAGTGTAATCATACCTTACGAAAACAAGGAGCTATCTTCACATCTCAATTTACATTATTGATGCAGTATGAAATAAGTCCCGTAGTAGATGAGCACTCTGGGGATTCTCTTGTTTGTCTCAGCATGTTAAATGACTGCAAGGCATTACACATCAGAGATAGAACTGCTTAAGTGCATAATTCTTCCTCGTGGCTTTGCTAGGAGCTAAACGAACCTTCTTAAACTAATAATAAAATAATCTAAGATATAAAAATATGTTTCTTTTGGACAAATCTGACATGTTACAATGACAGAGTGTTTATGACTCACAATCACCACCTCCGCCACCAGCACTGCTGTATTTAGAAGCAGCAGGCAGCAGAGCGAAATAGGCAGCCCTGAAGTTTCACATCAGGATAAAAGTAGCTAAATTCTTACTAAATGGGGATTAGATATTAATGAAGAAAAAAGATGGTGGATTTCCAGGACTATGGCTCAAGGGAACACTCTCCTATTTCACTGAGCCTTGTAGTTGTGTCTAAGTTCAGATTGCAGTTTAGATATAAACAGATGAAGACTTTAGGGATGAAATATAAACATTCCCAAGTTCTTACAGTTCTAAATTAGGTGCAGTTCCAAGAACGTGGGGTTTGGTCCTAGTGCTGTTTATATTTGATTTTTATGTGTCAAGGAGTACTTATTCAAAGGTGGAAAAAACTAACCCAGGAAGGCTTGTCTCGTTAAATCTGTACATTAGAGGTGCCTCACAGCGTGCAATGATTAATTAGTTCTTAGAGGAGAAACTTCTACTCCCCCAAACGGAAAACGTTGAAAAGTTCAAGAACATACTTTTCTGCATGCAGAAAGGATGAATAGGACATAGTCAGCTTTCAGTGTCCTTCAAGATTTCTAGAAAAATGTAGCATATCAAACCTACGTTGTTATTGCAGTAAGGTGAAGTAGGGGAAGTGTCATTTATAAACCTCGGAAAAGACTATCACAACCACTATTTACAAGTTCCTTTTTATTCACAGCCATGTAAAGCCTTTAGCGTCACTTCAGATTAGTGGTTGTAACCTTTTCCCTATGTTCTCTCCTATGTTAACTCCTAATTCTCTTGCCAAAATTCCTGCAGTCACATGTTACCTATTGAGCTGAGTTAATAAGGAGGAAATCTGCAGCCACAGAAACTTCTGGAAGCGGGAATTGCTCAGCATTCCAGACAAGTCAGGAACCAGGGAGCTGTCAACAGGACCAGAGCCCTTCCCAGGACAGGGGGTGAAGGTGGGTTTTGAGCACACTGACAGGTAGATATGGATCTGCAAAGCGGCCCTCCCTGAAGGTGAAGCACGAGGATTTACAGGGGCCTGTCACACACACAGCCCCATGACAATCTTACCAACCTTCAGGAGAGGCAGGGAGGGCGAATTGATCCCTGTGGGATGCACAGGCTCCAGCTCCGCTTGAGAGCAACAAATAGTTTTGTGGTTTGATTGATGCAATCAAAGCAAGAGAGCCTACAGGAACTGCGGAGGGGGCAGTTGCCTCGCCTGTGTCCAGCGTCTAGATTAAAAATCAGAAGTGATGAACTGGACTAGCATACAAAATTAAATATTTCTGACCAATGAATGTGGAAGCCTTTGTAAAAGAAGTCGTCTCACGCTGATGTGATGCCGGCTCAGGATTTAGCCAGCCTGATGACCCAGTTTGACCTAAATGACTTACCCAGTTTACCTGCAGCTTTGCTGGTTTTCTCTAGCAAATCCTAAATATAAGCTTTTCCCCCCTTGCCTTTTGTATATATTAAGCTTCTGTTTGTGTAAATAACCATCTTACATATATAATAGACCGTGAAATATTGTAGTATAAAGATGCATTTGACACTTTTTTCTATGATTTTGTTCCTCACCCAAAATATAACCACTCAGACATGTTTTTGGAATGACACACATTTTAGCGGAAAAAATATTTTAGAAATATGCTTAGCGTGTTGGCATTATTTCTTTTTGGATCCCTCTGGTTGTAAGCAAACTAACACTGTGAGCTCCAGTGGGCAAAAGAAATATTACTACCACTGTATAAAATATGTGTGTTTGAACCCCTAGTTAAACATTTTAATGTTAGCTTAGGTTTTCCAGTTGCCATAATTTTAGATAAAGAAATTTGTGAAACACTAGGACTAACTGTAAGAGAGTCCAAATGTTTTCTTCCTATTTATCAGCTATGCACATTCTTACCACAGTTACTCAATTTTTAAATCTTTCATGGCTATTGGTAAGATTCCAGGAGGTTTGCTAGCCTTGAAATGGAAAAAAATTCTGCGATGCCAAGAAAATTTAGCCCAATCTGCATTTAAAACTACTATACTTAAATATTTAAAGGCTTCT
Source organism: Fregata magnificens (assembly GCA_013389945.1). NCBI lineage: Eukaryota > Metazoa > Chordata > Aves > Suliformes > Fregatidae > Fregata > Fregata magnificens. The sequence goes on along the minus strand of WAAD01038388.1, from coordinate 54,877 downwards.
CTGTCCCACTGCAAAGCATTTTGCAGCTTACCCTTAAATTTGGAAGCCTTAGGTTGCCTTGCCCTGATCATTTCCTCTCTGATATATACTTTGGTCACCTTACCAGTGGATCAAAAGTTTCTCTGTTCTATACCACATTGCCTTTTTCAGTCCAAATTGTTTTAATTGGTAACTCAGCCCATTTCTATTTAAACAACAATTTCCAGTGATTTTGGAAGAGGAGTGGGAAATCTTTACCTCAGCTCACCCTGTTATAGACCATGCCCCAGTTGTATCCTTTAAGTCAGCATCTTGGAAGTGCTATTATTTCTTTACTTATAGACCTTTTTTAGAATGGAGACATAAAATTCCTAACTGAGAACATGGATTTTGAAAACCCACCTTCCATTTAAATCTTTACCAAGTACCTTTAAGTGTACAAAGTACATTTAAATCTTAACCAAGTACATTTAAATCTTGACCAAGTACCTTCTAATCATCTTTCAGACCAAAGATTTGTGTCACCTTATTCGGGAGGTACCCAGTTTATTTGCTTGATAACACAACAAAACAAGCATTGATTCAGTTGGTCCCAAAGAGCTCCCAGATTTTTTCCTTCTCTTGTGCAGAAGGCAGTGCCGTAAAGCCACAGGAAACAATACCTGTTTTGGTGCTGATTTTGCTCTATGAAGGGCTGTGAATCGGTTCTTTATTGGCCATTTCTTGCTAACAATGAAACCCCACTTTTCTGTTAGGAATGCTGTGAACAGCTCCAGGTGAAGATGTCAGTAAGGATTTTCAGGTTAGAAGAAGCTGTGCCCAGCTGGATCAGGCTCAGGTCTCTGCTCACATGCCAGTACATCCAACAAAAGGTTGTTGGAGACGAGTTTGCTCCAAGGGATGCTAATCCAGAGGTTGTTGTTCCTCTCGTCTAACTCAACCATGCT
>WAAD01038388.1:0-53916 GCA_013389945.1 Fregata magnificens | reverse complement strand
TGCATGAAGCTGGTGCAAATTTTTCAGTGGTATCTTTGGTTTTCTGACCATCGTGCCCAATGCTGTACCACTTTTCCATGGTGTTTGGGTTGCTCTCACAGTGAGGTATAGTGAACTTTGTGCCAGGACAGGATGAATGGGCAAACCCAATGTCTTAGCCTGTTGCCAGTGGGGTAATCTGGTAGGGCTGAGCCTCTTCTGTACCCCTACATCTCTCCAAGCTCGTCTGCCTTTCTGCATGTCATGATGCTTGGCACCTGGTACACGTTCACAGTTCTGATTGAAAGGAAACAGCCTACAACTTTAATTAGCTAATCAGGCAGTGAAAAAAAAAAAAAAAAAAAAATCTGTAAAAGGGGAATATTAACAAAGCCTCAACGGTTGGTAAATTATACACTTTCAGTGGATCTAGTGCTTTTTCTTAGCTGCTCTGTAACTAACTCAGGTCTACATGGAGTGTATGTCCTCTGTTCATTGAAATGCATGGTTCTTTTCATCTCATTGTCAGTGTGTTTTTTGTTTTGGTTTAGCTTTTTAGTCTCCTGATGCTTAAGCAAACCAGATATCCTTTCAGAGCTGTAGCACTAAAATCCTTGAAGGAAGTACGCATGCAGAAGTAACAAGATAACAGCACTATCAGCAGCAGGGCAGGTAACGACAGGTTTAGAGACTGAAATTATTGAGCTCGTTTAGTGTTCCCACATCTTGCAGCAGGAACAAGCTGTCCTGTTCTAAAAACCTCCTGAGTGTTAGCAATGCTTTTTTTTCTGGCAGTCTGTAGCTCTGCTGACTGCAGAGTTTATCACATAAGGAATTAGACTGCCATGGTGGAGGTCTGCGCATCCTCAAAACCAACCCATTTCATCTGCCTAATATTTTATCCTTTCTGGACTAGAGCTGGCCTCTGTTTTGAGGTATTACTCGCTATATTGTCCATTGCAGACGTCCTTGTTCTCTTTGATGGCTACACGAGCCATCTTCCACAGTCTGATCTCGTGGCCAGAGGGTGAGTAAACTCTCACCAACCCCCTTCCTTCTCAGCCAGGATTAAATGGACAGTGTGATGGAGAGAACCAGATGAGATTTCATTTCATCAGAAAATTTTAAACCTCTGATGTTCAGATAGCACAGTACATTTTCGATAACACATCCCCGCTCGCTCTAGTATCAGCCTGTGGGTTTCAATGGAAAAGGTGTCTCTACCCCTTTCTGTAATCACTGTTATTCAGAGTTCGGCAGATTTCTTCCTCTTCGCTGCCGATGTTTTAAAGCAGAGACTAGCTGTGCGGTTCTGCATACATAGCTGCTAATTCTATGCAGCCTGAGGATTCTTTGAGATGGGCAGCGTAACCTTTCTGCAAAGGTGTTCGCTGAAAGTTTATATTCTCAGAGGTTGGAATTACTTTTGAACTCTGATACCAGACACGCTTGTGGCCCATTATTGCTGTGTGTACACCCAAACATATTGGGAGAAAAGTTAAATGTCTTAGCAAAATACCNCTTGGAAGAACAAGAAAGGGCCTGGGAAGTCCAGCCTAAATAGGAATGTTTGCCCCAGCACATAACAAATCTGTGAGCATGCATCAGTAGATACCCCCAAAATAAATCCGTTGCACCAGAACAAAGGGGTGCTTTTTAAGCTAAAGGCAGGAAGGAATACGTATACACAGTATATGCATATACTGTATATCCAGAATATACAGCTTCAGCAGTAACTTAGTACATTTTGGACAATGTGCTGAGTCCACCACTACCGTCTGAGATCAGGTAACGTACTTTGAATGGGATTTTCCTTTGTATGCATCTGTGTTACATGAAAGAAGTTGCAGTCTCGTTATACCAGACCTCCTTTCTGCAAGGCATTAAGGAAGGAACCTTGGGAACGAATGAGTTCTAGAAATTGTCTTCCGTGTGATAGTGGAGGTATTTGACCTGATCTTTCTTCCCTTTCTGTCTTCTGATGAAGTGACAGGGGGTAAAGGACTGGCTGTGAGTGAAGGATGTAAGACAGAAAACTATAGTTTAATTGAATATTTTTCTCCAGGTGATTATTTCAGCATGTATGCACCCTGAGCCTCTGCAGGGGCAAAATGTTTTATTTTTTTAATGACCTTTAACTTTGCGCTTGGAATCGCTTGCAGACACAGCTCTCTGAAGCTGCAAAAGATACATCTTGGGCACCAAACTCTAGCTGTGAACCAGCAGCATTCCTGGTCTGCAGAAAAGCACACCAATTTCATCCCACAACCATTTTTGATATCCAAAAGACATTTTTTGGGACAGTTACGTGCTTTTTACTAGATAGACCTATTCTTTTGGTAGAATAAAAAAGGCTAATGTTATTTCCCATTTTGTAAAGTTCAGAAAAGTGTCTTTCTCCCCTTGGTTCTACACGAGAACTTGTCTCAGTTTTCTGAAATGAACTTCAGAGCTTTATCTCTAATGCTGAATACAACTCCTCGCCCTCCAACTTGAAGGATTTCCTAAACTCTCTATAAGCAACTGATTAGCAGGATCCTGGCAGAGTTTCAGCATTCATTCTCACAGTTGTCAGTGCTACCAGTACCTATTTGCTATGGCCTTTATCCATGTTTAATTAAAGTAAACATAGAGAGTTTGATCGGTAGACAAAAATATAGATACAGGTATTTATGTAATGCATGCTGGATCGTCTCTGAGTTCCTGAGGTGGTTTTGAGGAGTTAATGATAGACACTTAAGAAAAACTTAATCCAATCCATCGGAAGACCAATTTCAATTCAAAGTTAGCTTTGATAAGAGGAGTGTTTAGTTAGCTTTGATAAGAAGAGTGTTTATTTCCTCAGCAGCATCTGGAGGGTGAAATAGCCGTGCTTGGATCCTGTAAACTGTCCTCCACCGGGCAACAAAAAGGCCATAAAACAGCCCTGAAACCAGGGCACTTTTCATCACACATGTTATGATAAGTATGGGTTGGTTCTGTCTTGACCATGCTGTCTGGCTCTCTGCTGATAGCAAACCCCTCACACTAACCTCCTTGCTAGTGGTGGTGTTTCCTCAGCTTCGGCAGCTCAACCTCTTGCAGGAGCTTGTGTGGGTCTGAAGACCCTTTATCCCAGCTGTGTATGCCAGGACCTGGGAGGAGAGAGGGAAGGAGTAAGGCTCAAAAGCTTTCTGTAAAACCTCCTCTGAGTGCCTGTTGTCTTTGCTTCATGGAGGAACAGTTATAGGGCTGCGCTTAACAAAGAGGTGACAGAGTTTAATTTCACACCTATCACAAGTGGCGGTATGATTTCCCAAAGGAGCACGGGAACGGCTGAAACCTGCAGCCCTTGGTGGAGATGCTCTGCTGCCATGGTGATGATGATGGACATGGTGTAAGATCTCACTGGGGCCTCACCAAGCACTAGTGCCCTCTGGCCTTGTCTTGCCCTAAAGCGTTCGTGTAAGTTGTCACTGATAAAAAACCCAAATGAAAAAATGAGAGAGACACCCTGCTGTGAGGTTGGGAAAGGGGGGAGTCAGTGTTCAGCTCCCAGACTCGCAGCATGGCTAACAGTGCGCTCTTGTAGCTCTCTCCAATGGAGGCAAGGACGCGGCCCTGGGGGAAGATGGTAGCTGTAGCCATGGTGCAAGCAGTCGCTATGATGCAAGGATGACGTGGCTTAACCTGGCAGGCAGCTAAACACCACACAGCCGTTCGCTCCCTCCTCCCGCAGTGAGATGGGGGAGACAATCGAAAAAAACCCCGTAAAACTTGTGGGTTGAGATAAAGACAATTAATAGGACAGAAAAGGAAGGGAAAATAATAATAATGATAAAAGAATATACAAAACAAGTGATGCACAATGCAAGTGCTCACCACCCGCTGACCGATGTCCGGCCAGTTCCCGAGCAGCGGCCCCACCCTCCCGGCCAACCTCCCCAGTTTTTTTTCAGCATGATGTCATAAGGGAATATCCCTTTGGCTAGTTTGGGTCAGCTGTCCTGGCTGTGTCCCTTCCCAACTTGTTGTGCACCTCCAGCCTCCTCGCTCGCAGGGCAGAATGAGAAGCTGAAAAGTCCTTGACTTAGTGTAAGCACTGCTCAGCAACAACTAAAATATCAGCATGTTATCAACATTATTCTCATCCTAAATCCAAAATGCAGCTCTATACTAACTACTAGGAAGAAAATTAACTCTATCCCAGCCGAAACCAGGACAAAGGAGTGGTTTATGATGCTAGCAGTAGTTATGATGCAAGCAGTAGTTACAATGATAGCCATAGAAGGGATCTGCTGGTTCAAGAGACCTTGGAGAGGCTGGTGGGCAGGGGACAGAGCCACCACGGCATGGTTCCTGCCAGCTCCTGAAGACCAGCTCTCCTCCTGCCCGCAGAGTCGAGCCTTATGCCCCGGCAGAGAACCAGGCAGACGGTGTATGAAACCCCATGGAGCAGGGGTCAAAAGTTTAACTTGCTACCCTCATTCCTTACCTAGTCACACAAAACTTCAGTTACTTCAGGGGTAAGAACTGAAGGTAGCTTTAAAGCTGTCTTCTGCCTATTTTGCTGCAGGGGTCCCCTTTGCTGTCAAGTTCGGTTAACATTTGTTTAAACAAGAGATGTAGATACCTGATAAGTGGCAGCACCTGGCTTAAAGATGCATTATGGACAGCAGAGAGTAAACAGAGCAGCTATAAGATTCCAGTGTGCAGAGGTCAAGACAACATCTGTTTTGCCTCGTGTACATATTCATACATAGTTTGCTGTTCTAGAAGTCACTCAAGCATCTAATAACTTCCTGCTCCAGGTGGTGTTTCAGCAAATTGTTTTCCTGCTCCAGTTCAGTCAGGATTTTTCTAGCTTTGGCAAAGTGGCTAAAATATCTGCAGACTCCACATGCCACCCCGGCGTAATTGCAGTGTCACAAGTCTCAGGCTGGGAGCCAGCAACAAACAAGTTCAGCCAGGCAGGGAGGGGGGCGGACGTGAAGCCAGCAATCAGGATATGCCAAACCGGTGCTGCTGTCAAATACGTTAGAGCTGTGGGTCGGCCATCCACCCAGCCACCCTTTCCACAGCTGCGTTAAATAATAGCTGTATAGCCTGGTAGTTTTTCCTTAATGCATTGCCTCAGTCTGTGATTATGGATGCAGGCTGGGAAGCCACCTTTTACCTTCAAGGCTACCAAACCAAATAGTATATCTGACATGCAGCCTTGCCTCACGTCTTGCCTGCACCTATCAATTTTTCCCCATTTAAATTGGGAGTGTTGGGTAAGGCCATGGCTTGTTCCCCAGAGACCTTGGATTCAGCCTCCTCTCAGGGCCAGGGTGCAGACATTTTGTTCCAATGAGCATCTCCTAGGTCATTAGTCCTATTTAAGTCAAACCAGTTTCGTATTCTGCAAATAAGGACTTCATATTCTGCTCCTAAAAATTAATAATTGAACAAGTGTATCTGATATAATATTTTAGTATTTGTGTTGCAGTAGCAGCTAAAAACCCACCAAGATCAGGGCTCTCTTGCGCTGAATAAAGATACAGTGAAAAACAGATTGTAGATAAGAAACATATATTGTAAATAATTAACACCAAAGGAAAAAAAATTGCAATAATTTGATCCATCCTGCTGTCACGCTTTTTTTCTTACTCGTCTTCCATATCTTCTCAGACTCATACTCATCTAGTTCATTTTTGCAACCAGGCTTTTTCATCTTACACAATTTTTTTTATTTTTTTTATTTTTTTAATTGCGAAAGGGAAAGTAGGTGCAATGGCAAACACTATGAGCAACGCACGCTTTTGGGTACATAGGCTTCTGTATACTGGTGAACAATGTCACAAACGCCTACTCAGACAGATACCTGTGACATAACTCTGTGTGTGTGTCGTGTTATCCTCCAATTGCTTGTGGTATTTCCTTCAGCAGTACTGAAATACTTTAATCTTCAGTTTGGCAGTTGGTTTATTAAATGTTTATTCATTTTCTTTGCATTTGGGATGGATCTGAAATTAGCACGTCCATTTTCTTGTTTAAACAAGGGAAACTTCAGTGTAAATAACATCTCGTCACACAAATGCATTTTTGTCCTTCCACTGATGTCAGAACAAAATGAAGGATGATATTTGTGAGGAAACCAAAACCAAACCAAATCTCTTTCCTAAAACCAACAGAGGGAGCACAAACCTTTGGGGATTCGTGAGACTTTTAAAAATGAGAGGTTGTGTCTACCACATCTTACCTTTTCCAGTGAGAGCATGGCAGGTTTAAAAGCTGCAGAGAAATATTTTAATTCTTAGAAACTTCTCCCAACAGCTTGCACAAATTTGGGATTTAGCTAGTTGTGTTCAGTATGTTCCTGCTGTTGCAAAGGACTGGTTTGTGCTCTGGAGCAAGGAGGCATCTTATTTATTCTTCTTGTCGTTCAACCTCTTTACTTTCCATAGACTTTTTTCAAATATAAACATGAAATGTACCTGCTCTGCTCCCTTGTCACCACCCGTTGACCATCCCCACCGCTGCCATGGCGCTGCTCTGCAGCTCAACAAGCTCTACTCTCTCCTTCTGTTGAGGGACTCACATCACGGCTGGGAGTCTGCTTTTCCCACAACTCGTTGTGCAATGTCTCTTTTGAACATTTGAGTAAAAATATCGTCTGTTACAAACGGAAGGCTCGAGTACTCTGCAAGTAAAGCATGAAGATGGTCCTGCTTCTCCTCTCTCTGTAACAGGCTTTATCCTTTCACCCTGTTTTTTACAGATGAAGAAGCACCATTCACGTTAGTTCACAAAGGGATATCTAGGATGGTTTTGGGTGGTTTCTTAGAGCTGCTGAAGGACAGTGGGCCAGGTTCTCCAGTGGTGTAAGTTAGCATAACTCCACTGAAATCAGTGGAGCTACAGAAATGAGATGGTAAAATTGTTGTTAATCATAGTTGTGCTTGGACGTCCTTCTAGAAGACATGCTTCAGTTGTAGCACAGCTTATTCAGAAAGGTGTGGGTGCATGGATGTCTGTGATATCCTGCAGGACAGACGTGCAGTCAGACAGTCATGTTCAGCGGGCGCGGGAGACCTCCTCCCCCTTCTCACCTGGTGTTTGAAGTTAGGCAGATGTCCATGTGCGCCAGGGCATTGTGCGATGTGTAGCTGCGTGGCTCACTATGAAGCATTGCCTCTTTTTCCATGGTTGTGCAAGGTTCAGGCCTCTATCTATTCAGACATTTAAAACAAGTGACCAGATGCTGTAGGCTTACAAAAGTACTACACATAGCCAGCTGTGCCATATAAATCTTAGACTTCTTTTTTTCATCATCAAGCTGTGGTTTGTTTGTGGTGTCTCATTTTTCCATCAGCTAGACATTCCTGTCCGTGCTTCCCATTTATTTGTTGGGATCACATAAAAACGTCGCTTTATTTATGCGTATGCTCTAATCCAGAACATAAACTGCTGCAGCCGACTCATCATGTATTGTCTGAGGGAATGCAGATCGTAAAGTGCATACGTCACAGCAAGAGGTTTCTTATAACTCTGTGCAGTCCTTTTAACTGGATCTCTGCTTTGGCCATCTGTTCTTTAATATTATAATGAATACTTCACACTTATCGCTGCTTTTGTTTGAGGATCTCTCACTTCTTTTCAAAGGTGAGTAAGTATTATTATTATCTCAGTGTTTCAGACGGTGTAACTGAGGCACAGACAAGTTGGGTGACTCGCCAAGATGATGCGTTCGGCAAGCGTTAGAATTAGACTTGCACCTTCGACTTTCTGTTTCCTATTCCTCCTTGCTTCGTGCAGTTGCAAGTACGCTTTCAGTCAGCCTGCGGTAACACGTCATATCATTCAACCTGTTCTTTGACCCAAGTGTTATCGTTTGGGTCGAACAAATATTTTCTAGTTTGGCTACTGGCATATCACAGTGCCTGGATACGCTACAAAATCCTCGGCAGATTTCAGCACCTGCAAATACTCTCCAAAAAAATCTTTCCGTTAAAATTCTCCAAGTAGTTCAAGTCCAGTGCTGACATTTCCAAGGGCTCAAGGTTTAGCACTAAGCACAAGTAGGTGATGTTTGGGAATATATTTGAGTAATTAATTGCCTACACGCCTTGACTAAAGTAGCTGTAGAATTGGGCTAATAAAGAAGAAACGATTTGTGATTTGTAAATTGCATCCTCAAGTCAAATGCACCAATTTGACCCTCCTGATGTTTTTGTTGGTGTTTCCAGAGGCACCAATGTGGCAACTTAGCTGGATGGTGTTTAGATGCTTTTGTTTAGATGCAACAAAGTACGCAGGCAAAGACTTCTGTACAAGAGCAACCACGTGCATTACAGTCATGAGCTCTGAACTGGAAGAAAATGGAATTCAATCAATGAACACGTAGATTAGGCGAATTGAAAAACATTCCTGTGTAACATTAGGAATGGGCTTTCAGTGTGCTCTGCCTTCAAAGGCCTGCTTCTAAGATACCTGATAAAATCAGGCAAACTTCCGTGATCATGCCTTCTACAGAGATAACAACTAAAAATGGACAATAATCCTAGTACTGCCAGGACTGGCCTGCTTTCCCCCATAGCTTTGAAGGTAGAGGGCTTTAAAATGAAGGCCAGATATATTGCATATGCATCTGGAGGAAACAAAAGGCTTAAATTGTGTCTCTGTCTCAACACCACTCATTACCAGAGTGTCTAATGTGCTTCCGAGCATGATTAGCCCTAGTGGACCTGTGTCATTCACCTGCTCTTCTCCCACCCTGGGTTGCACATGACTTTGTGTGACCCTTGAATACTTGTGTCTAAGTCCTGTTGCCTTCAGATGAGAGACTATCCTCCAGGTACCTTCCACTCTAGGCGGGCCAGGTGAGCCAGCAGGTCTCGGAAAGGGCAGGGCATGACCCAGGTACCCAACGGTGTGGCTGGGATGGTGAATGTGGGCTTTAGAGTACAGCCAGTGACCCACCGAAAAAACTGAAGTGATTCAGAGATTGGGATCAATGGCCTGAGGCTGCTGCCCAGCCACAAACTCTGTGAATTAAGAGTACTAGGTGTTGGAAGTGAATGTATCACAAACAGTCGTAGCTGAAATTTGTCCACATATTTTTGAGCAGTTGCCAGGCAGCTTTTTTAGGATAAATAAGTAAATAGCAGCATGGAGTGCTATTTCTAGAGATTTTACCAATTGGAGAAGGACCAAAAACTGCAGAGAAGTTTGTTTGTAATAAGATAACCACCTTAACGCTGCTGGTGAGCACTGCACTGCCATCATGCCGCCGTTCAGTTAACAAAGGCGCTATACTAGAGATTAACTGTTTTGATCTGTGCATCCATCCAGCAAAGAGACGGTCTTGGTAGTGTTCACCTGATGGGTGGCCCAAGATAAATGTACTCTCTCTGTTTCTTTAGCAGTCCCTCTTCATGAGTCAGTACCCTGGCATCTGCTCCCAAACTGTTCCCATCCTGTTCCGAAAACTGACCTGCATATAGATTGGTCTTAATGATCAAATGTTTAAAAATTCATTGCACAAGAACAGCTGAAAGCAGTTGATTGGTTTGAACTTTATTGTATGCACCTTGATTCCCAGATCTGCAGTAAAGGGGAAGGTCAGCTGGTAAACATTTGAGCATTTAAAAATAAAAAGGGATGGATTTCCCGCTACCCGGGCCTTTTATGTTCAACCTCAGTACAAACCTGGATGTACTGAGGTATTTCTCATGTGTATGATTTAAATCCACCTGGACACTGTGGGCCACATCTTCCCTCAGCTGGTGTAAATCAGCATAGTTCCTTTGAAGTTAATGAAGAAAAGCTAACTTTGCACCAGCTGAGAATCTGGCCCAGTGTTACTGTAACTTATTATTTCAAGAATCCACAGATATTCCTGAGAAACAGCAGAGCATTTAGAAAGACAAAGTTCCTGACCTGATTATTCTAAAAGAACAGTCTTTCAAGACATTAATTGCCCCAAATTCCCTGTGACAAGCTGAGCTGGAAATCTTAGTATGGGGTCAGACTTAAAGTTATACCTAAGGGCTCAGAGGGAATAATGTACCAAAAGAAATCAAAATTAGTTGTTAATATTCTCCCCTCCTTCTTTATTTTATTTTAAATATAAACTTCAAACATCTTTTAATTTTTATTCTAACGGTAATATTGAAAAATCAAAACCATTTTTATTTAGTATCATAAAATGGTGGCAGAATGCAAGAGTAGCAAACACTACCTTCATTTTATCAAAGTACCTGCCACGTTTGAGAACCCGAGTAAGATTAGGAGCAAACCTGCCGTAAATCAGATTTTTAGGCAGATTGCATACAAAAGAGTTGCATGGTCAGGGAGCTGATCCCAGGCACCAGGAAAATTAGGAGGGCAGGAACAGTGACGGAAACAGGATTTGCCTTTTGGGAATCTGATTGTTTTTCCTTGATTGGCCTTGAGCATAGGTGGGAAATACCCAGCATTTACCTGACCAGAGAATGCGGCCATGTGATAGCAAATCGCTCAGCACTGCCGCGAATCAGTAAACAGATGCAATGTGTTCTGCGAAGACATCTGTAGTTTATCAGGCTAATTGGTCCGGGAGCATTAGGTGATGCACGTTACTCTGTCTTTGATCCCGTTGCCCTAGTGTGCATTTTTCTCTTAAGTCATGGGAACAAGCCTTAGTCACACACCCCTCTTAGGACACTGCAGTCGTGGCACCCAACCCATGGGGACAGAGGGATCTGCCCCAAGAAGGGGTAATTCCCCATAGTGCTCTTCTGCTTTGGCCATGCTACCACGAGGCAAACGTCCCATGGGGAACGTACACCAGGTCTAACAGCACCTCCCTGGCACTTCTTCAGGCTCAAAAGCATGTGTTGGAGAACGTATGGTGTTAGTGTGTAGGGGCTCCTGTGCACAAGACCACCTCAGTCCCATGTCAGCTCTTTCAGGCAGGATTTCAGCAGCGGCAGGCATGGGGCCGAGTTTCACTAACCCCACTCCCAGCGATGCTGGGGGCAAAACTTCTTAACTTTTTCTCTGCAAAGTCTAAGCCAGTTCTTACCAGCTTGAGCTCCAGGATTTATTATTGCTGTCTTCCAACAAATACACGCAATTCACTTTAGTTCAAATCATTCAAGCATGGCAACTCTAATAATGATGTTTTAATAGCGTCTACAGTGTGAAAGTTTGTTGAAATCTGATATCTGACACTAGCTAATGTAAGCAGTATCATCCCCTTTTTAATAAAACTGTTACTTTAATGAGGAACTCAGTTGTACTTTACTGATAAAGACTAATGATTTTAAACATGACTTTTTCCTCCTGTATTTGTGATTTTCATTTTAACCAAGATTACTCTGTTATTTCAGCATACAAGCAGTAATGTTCTCCCATCTAAGTACATTTTGTTCACCTCAGAGAATTTAGGTAACTAATTATCCAGAACTACTGAGGCGGTTACTGTTTGCTTCCTGTTCTATTGCATAGTAATATAAGTTTTCTGTAATGGAACAAAAATAATCCAAATTCTTTGCTCTGTATTCCAGTGGCTCCCTTTTAAAAAGGTTGGTTATGTTGCCTGCAAATTTTTTTGTAATGAGGACTCTGGATCAGCTTAACAAGGTTAACATTGTTTTGGGGGTTGCAGATGTGGACTTTGCATCGTTTTTAATGAAATCAAGCCCAAAAGAGGCTCAATAAACAAATGACAATGTTTGGAAAAGAGAGGAACTCATTTCCTTTGATAGGGTGCAGGGAATTTAACCAATCTGTGTTTATAATTACTGTCTGGTTTAGTTAGTGCGAAAGAATCTACTTGTTACCAATTTATAAATAAACAAACTAGACCTGCTTTTTCCCATTCTGCAGCAGTCTTGTTAGAGTTTATTTTCTTTTTATTTGACTACAGAGCACTTACTGTACGTTTAATGCTTAAATTGTTTTTGGGGTTTTTTTGTCTCCTTTAAACATATACAGCTACTTTCGAAATTCTGGACTGTTTTGCAAAATTTGCACCTTGTCATTATATTTTCTATTAAATACTTTTACTCTACCAAAACCATCATTGTTAGTTAAAAATAGTCAGGGGGTGGGGAGCTGGGAGGGGAGAAATCTGTTGTCCACATTTTGATCCTTGGTAATTTACCAAAGATATCATTTTTCTTGGCAGTCTTCTGTACAGGCTAAGTTGCTACTGCTTAGTTAATTGTAAACCAAAATCAAATTAACAGTCTTTGCAGGTTTTGGCTGCTACAAATGTGGAATTTTAAGCAAATTAAAAATCCAACATTTGGACCGCCTAAAATGATGCAATTCACTATTGTGGAAATTAGAGACTAAGTTTTCAGTTACTTAGAGTTGCAGACACCTCTAATAGATCTGATTTTTGTCTAGTTCTTTGAATCCATAGTCATGATTTATGATTCCTTTTTCTTCTTAGTTCTTTCCATGAAATATGCAGATTTCGTTTTAAAATGTCTTTCTATTTATTTGGAAATGAAGGTTCATGTCAATTTTGCACTAGCCATAATTAGCCGTAAGATACTTTTTTTTTTTCACTTCTATACAAGGAAGTAATTTAAATTGCAATTTCTTGCTATCTACCAGTAGTCGCAGAGGTACAGCATTATTTAGCAAGTGACTGTTTTTGTTCCTTTGCATAACTTTGTGGGTTTATGATTTTGTGAATTCTTTGTAGTTGCCACCAGGTTTTTTTAGCTGGGATGTGAGTTTACCTTTGTTTTGGAAATTGCATAAATCTATCAGGAAATTCTGAAAAATCAATAAACTAATTTTATCGTTAGAGATGTGTAAAGCAGTAAGCACTTTCCAGATGTGGCTGCGGATAGGAGCAAAGAAAACTGCTCTGTTCTAGGAGAGGAAAAACTGTTGACATTTCTTTGAAGTATAATCTCTTTTGTTTATTTGGGTTTTAATAGCTTCCAGCAGTTAGCTGCATATTTTTAAACTGATGTTTCTTGCATACTTATTTTCTAAGGTTTGTGAGTGGCATTCATTGACTGCCATATGTTTAAAGGCTAACCTGTATGTTGATGAATGAATGAGACTGATGAAGAGAGTTTTAACTAGAGATGGGCTCAAACTAAAATGCTCGATCCGCACATTACCTGAACTCTGAAGGTATTTGAAATTCAAACAACCAAAGCTGGATTTCACAAAGGTTTATTTCATTTCTGACTTCACTGCTGCTTACTTAGGACTCTGGGTGCTATGCAAAAATTAAAATATCTGGGTAGGAAGTCTAACACTTTCCATCCAATGTTATAAATTGCCATTTTTCTCCAATTAGAAATTCTCCCCATCAAAAAATTGCCTAGAAAGTAGCTAATCATACAGTGCCATGAGGCCCCGCTTAAGCCATTGTACTTTCCTAAAAGGCCTCTTATCAAAAAAATGTCCTTGGTCTTCCCTCTACCCCAGGCTAGGGAGCATTTCTGATTGGGATCCAGATGCTGCTCATTGATTCTTGCTTGACATTAACTAGGATCTTAGAATACCATTCTCACTTCCCTGTGCCAGAATTGGTAGGATATTACACAAGAATTACTTTGTTGATAGATGACTGGAGAGTAGGATTTGTGAATAAAACCTTTCTCTGACTTCTTGCGCTTTGATGGAGTATGAGGTTTTTTGGCTAAGTACACAAAAGATTTTAGATACTTAATTCCGTAGGTTTCGGCGTGAAATAGGTGCCTATATGTGTCCTGGAAGGCTGGACCTTATGGTCCAGCACCCACCCGAGTCAACGGGAAGCCTCCCACACTGGATGAGGCCCATTGTCTCTCTCCACCTCCTTTAGCCCATCTGTAAAATGGGAGTAGAAATACTTATCTAAACCCATAATGAGATTTCAAACTATTGGACTGGAAAGTGCTACAGAAGTGTGAAGCCCTAATGAAGAGGAGAGCAATTATCCCAAATGTATGAATTTGCAGTGTAAGAGTTTTTAAAGAAGTCATTATGATTTCGTAGTATAAATGTACCTATTCAAAAGAATGGCTTTACAAATCATTTATTACTGTAATAACAGCTATTTTGAGCTGAGATATCAGGGTGCAATCCAAAGCCCATTAAAGTCAGTGGAAAGACTCCTACAGATGCTAGTGCATTTTATGTCTGTCTTTAAGCACATGCTTAATATTAAAGTCAAAGAGACTTAAGTGTCTAGCAGAAGTTAAGTATTGAAACAGCCCCTAGTCCTTTGTCTCATCTGAGGCAAAAATGCTTCCTGAATGAGGCTTCATAAGGCAACGTAAATCAACCACCCTGCAAACTCTTCTGTCGTCTTCACTTCACTTTCTGAGAGTGTTGTTCTGGTGCACAAGGTAAATACTGGCACCGCTGGGAGTACTAATGTGGAGTTGGCATTGCACCTTGTAACTTACTGGCCCAGCAAATATGTGCAGGATATTAAATATTAAATGAGTTATTAAAAATATTCACGTGACGAGCAAATTTAACACACAAATCATTATAGCTGGTCTAAGTGGCTGAAAAGGGGTTGACATTGAAAAATGAAAACTATTTTGGAAAGTAAGTGGAAACTTAAAAAAAACCCAAAACACAACTATATATGAGCTCTTGACATTTCCTAATGATTTATGTAACATACTGCATGAGAATAGAGTTTAATTTGATTTCAGATGCAGTGCTGGCTATTGCCAAACTCAAGCAAACAGTAAGCATTTCGGATTGAGAGCGGCCTGAATTTTTTTTTGCTACAAAAATAAATAAGATCGACAACCAACTTCTCACTCAGTCCAATCGATAATTTTTATTACTTACAAGGATGCGATTGGCTATGAAATGTTTTCTGTGGGAAAAGTCTGTTTATATAAATCCAATGCAGCATTTCTGTTTTGAGAAAGTATCTAATTGTCCTAAGTGCTTTAAAAGTACAAACACTAATTATGTATAGTTTGATACATTTTAATGGTCTGTGAGTTCTACAAATTAACAGTCAGGGAGCTTAGCAAATGAACTTGCATTTGGTTTCTGGTTTGGAATCCATCACTAAACAATGCTCCTTACACATTAGTAATACAATTATTCTAAATGATGCTACTTGAACAGTTGCTCTAGCTCCATATTAAGATTTGCTGTGTTTTTCATGTGTTTTCCATCAAGGAAGTCTGTGGTTACCTTCCTGATTCTGCTGGACTGGAAAAACATAGCTAATATGGTGTGATCTGGAGAAAGCTTTGATGCAGGGGCTTTACAAATAAACCTCCAGATGCCATATGGTTTACATTCATCTCTCAATTTATTTCCTATAAATGTCTATTGAATATTCCATTGAACCAACACATGTGAAACTAGAGCTGGAAAAGAGAGCGAGGTATAGAATGCTTTGTGGCAGCATGTGATTATCATATTTCTTTTCCAATATTGCTACCAGCCTTAAACGCACGGTAAATTAGTCAAATGCCAAAGTTCTCAGAGTTAGGATGGAAAATAAAGAAACAATATTTTAAACCTTACAAAAACAAACACTCCTCTCTCACATGTTGTAATGTATCTCTCACACTAGAGCTAGTTCTTCTCTGCAGTAAAACTAACT
This sequence comes from Fregata magnificens, assembly GCA_013389945.1. NCBI lineage: Eukaryota > Metazoa > Chordata > Aves > Suliformes > Fregatidae > Fregata > Fregata magnificens. Next base: position 38,390 of record WAAD01038388.1, on the reverse strand, counting down.
TGTGTGTTTGGTTTCTGTCATTAGAAAATTGAAGTCCCGGGGAGCTCAGTTATGGGAAAGAAAATGCTGTTAAAACTTTGCAAAGGAAAAACAAATGGAGGAATGAGAAGCTTGGATGTATATTTGGGCTTGATTAACTAATACCTTGTATCAGAGCTCCTTGCCCTTCTTAGTTTCTCTTCTTTCTGAAGTCAAGCGGTGTAACTTAAACACGTCTGACTAGCACATCTCAGTCAATGGGTCTTTCTTAGGGCTATATTTATTCAAGAAGAACTCCACTTCTCCAAATGTTCCTCATGGTAGAGGTGGCGTCTCCGAAAGAAACTCTCCATGTATTATTTGGATCTTCTCTTATCTTTGTAAGCTTCCATGCCCCGTGTCCCCCGGCTCCTGCTCAGAGTGCCCTGGCTTCAGGCGCTTGGCTATTGGAAATTACATCTGAAAATTAAAAGAGAAAGACCCCATCTGGGTACAGATGAGGAAAAAAGCTTCTGTCAAGATGGGCTAATTTGTTTTACAGAGCTAAACTTTTCCATAACCCCGCTTTAACGAACTTACCAGCTCGGACTTTTAGTTTATGTTGATCAAAGGAACGTATTTCTGTGCTGCATATAGAAGATCTTCCCCCTCCATTCACGACAAGTTGGTTTGCATTTATCCATACATCTGTCCAAGACTGAATGTAAATTTCTCACCTACACAGACTGTCTACATAAGGCCTAAAACCCACTTAAGACCTGCTTATTCCTTACCAAGCTTATTAACTCAAATACCATAGGCAGGGAATCTTTTGCCCTTAACTCATTGAAACTATGAATTTATCTGGAGGACTCAATACTGCCTATAGTCTGTGCCGGTCCTCTGTAAGTAAGCTTATTTTACCCAAGGAGCCTTGTATAAGCGAGTCTTCAGATCACTGACCCAACATACTAGAAAATTACTATCATTCAATCTGTCTTTATGATACCAGATTCAAAAGCTCCAGGTCAGCAGCAGAAAGTCCTATTCACTGTAGCTGAAAAACAGGCTTCGTTATAATGCAAGTTCCATAAATAGCAAAAACAGTTAGGAAAGCAAACCAAATCCACAGATGAAAAATAAGGTAACTAAATTTTTTACTCCATGCATCATCCTCTTATGTTCCACTGAGACTAGGGCTGGGAAATCCTATATTTAACATACTAAACTTTGATGTCTTCTACAGGCATATTACTCAGATATGTTTGGTTGAAGAGATGAATGGAAAAAAATCTCTTTGTTTATCCTCAGCCATAAAAGATGTTAGAGACACTTTGCATGTATTTTCCATTTTTTTTTTATTATTATTATTATTATTGCAAAACAGAAACTGCCAGATGCTGCTGGGCAGAAATCTTAAGAGTTTCCTTTGAGAAATAAGATATTGGATTATTAAAATGAAAAAGGCCAGAAAAATAGACTCCTACATAGTCACAATGGCCATGCACAAGTTCTGACAAGAGTATTGTATTCCTAAGAAATTTGTCAAAACAACTTGCATTTAAGAGAAAAACAAACTGCTGGCAAGCAAATTATATTATATACCAGTGTGGAAATGTCAGTCCTTTCCTATTCAACTCCAAGTGCAATAAAAAAGGACTTTTTACTGTTCCCATGTACAGTAAATGTAATCATTTTCATTTTTGTGAAGTGTTATCATTTCTACTAAATTTCCTCTCCGTGACTCACCACAGTCTCTTTTCTTGGCAGTTTGTTACTACACCATCCTCTTGGATGAAAAAAAAAAAAAAAAAAAAAAAAAGGAAAGCTTTCAGTATAGGATAGGATGGAGATTTTTCAACGTAGTAAGAAAGAATTGACAATTTTAACACATCCTTATATGTCCCTTCAGTTTTGAGAGGAATGAAGCAGGGCTGTGAGGGAGTGAGCCTTCTTCATCCCGCCTGCCAGTTCCCCTATTCCCACCCCTCAAATCTCATCCTGGACAGCCTTTCCTTTTAATTTGTCCTTCAGTCGTTAAAGCACTGAATAGCTCCCAAATATACAGGCAGCATGATGTGCTCTATTTTAAAAATACTCTCTCACCAAGTACCAAAGGAATCCTGGAACAAGCACATCAAAAAATGAGGATCCAAACCCAAGTCTTTTCTCCCTTTGGCTTCCTATCTCCCCGCTGCATTATCCCCACGTGGGCTCTTGACTGACGCCTTCATTTCGACCCCAAAAGCTGACTTGCTTGCCTGTTCCCTACCTCTCCAGCTTCGGATGTCTGGGTAGCAAAGCTATTTAAAAAATACCCCTCCTGTTTCTTCTTACCCCTATTTTCTTCCCAAAGCAAAATCCCGCTGCAGTTCCCACGCCCTCGGTGGTTGGGAATGAGAAACCATCCTGAAAGGCTGGGTGGAGCTGCAACCCTCGTGCTGGTGTCCTGAAGTGGACGTGTCTCCTACACCCAGCCGAGGCGGGTGACGAGTCAGTGGTGCCATGGCTTTGCTCACCTATCTTCACCCAAGCAGCGACGGCTTGCATTGACAAGGGGGGGTGTGCCCAATTCTGGTGTGTCTCATGAAATCCACTTCAGGCCTGATGGCGTAACCAAGCTAAATGGGTTGTAGCATTATAAATGAAGCTTATATTTTGCACAAAAAGCCTGTGTTTGTGCCCAAAGCAGCGTCGTTCGGATTTTTTGCACTCATGCAGTATTGGGCAGGATATGACTGGGAGACAGTACTGAAGTAATGTGATCGAAAGGCTGTGGATGTGGAACAACAATTGCATAGATAATGGTGCTAAAAACAAGGCTTTCTTATCAAACTAAGCTTAAACAAGTTTGACTTGTGCAGAGCCCCGGGGTCATGCTGGCCTTCAGCGTGAGTGATCTTTACCTCTCCCACCATCAACACTGCTGCTCTTTTCGGCCAGGAATCTCTCTCCATCATTGTGAAATTTCCAGGGCAGAAGCACTCTGGCATTTCCTGAGCTGCCGTTTGGTTTCAACAACACTGTAGCTGTTGCGTAAGTTTGTACCTCTTCTTTTGTACCTCCTAGGGTTCAGTCATGTGTCTGCTGCTTAGAAATAATTATATGGGTTATAAATGCTTTCTTACATTCTTCCATGATGGTCCACCAATTATTCATGTTCAGCTGGTATATTAAAGCCATTCTAGGGTTTTTTTCGTACATGTTCGAGGTTTTCAGACACATTCTTCTATGATCACGCAGGAACGATGGCTCTGCTGCTGTCTTTGTCCTAGGTGGAGCCTGCCAAAGATCTCTTCCCAGAATGATCTTATTCAGCAGAAACAGCATGGAACAAACTCTCCAGCCTGCTAGGAACTGTGCTCTCCCTCGGATAGTTTCCTTAGTTAGAGAAAAGGAAAAACACCCCTGGATCATTCCCTGCACTACCCATTAGACGCATGACTACGGGAATAGCCTATTTGGTAGCTTCAACATTCCGGAATGGGAGGGGTGAGCACAGAGACGTCTCCTGCCTCTCAGAGTCACGGAGGAAGGTGGCACTGTGTCCAAGGTAGAGAAGTGGGGAGAGAAAGGAGTGGTCTATCTCTTGACACTAGGCAGATGGGGAGGAAGAAGTGGAATTTTTTTGCTAAGCTTGCAAAACAGTGAATTCAGCCAGGATTTACACTCTTACCTGCCTCTTTCGTCACTTAGTCCAACACTTTATTCTCTAAGATCCCAATCAGCTGTTGCTTAACAGTAGAAGCACTGAAATTCAGAGGAGACTAAGCCTCTCAAAGTTTGGCATACCCAGAAGTTGTCAGTTTTCACAGCGTTTGGCAGTCCAGCATGTATCTTGTGCCAAGCCTTGCTGGTTTCCACAAGTCACATTTCTTCTGCTCATCTGGCCCGTGGAGCAAGTATGAATTTTCAGACCATGGCAGATGGAGACAGGTAAAGGGAAGGGAGATAATGATCATAGCCATGTCCGTCAAAACACTTCGACTGTTTTCAGCTTTAATTTGTTATATAGCTGAATCTTTGTCTCCTTACTCCTAGGAGATTATCTGCTGGCATCGTGGAAGGTTTCTGGGATTACAGAGGACTTTTTTAATCTTGTGAAGCTCTTGCTGGAGTTAATTGAATATCACTGGAGCACAGAAAGAGAACCAAGATGAACACAAATCTAAACCTTAAACTCTAGTTCCACTGCTGTGTTGTGAAGATTATCTGCTCCCTTGAAAACATAACCTAAACCAATGAGAAACTTAGAACGCGGACTGGAGTAGAAGTCTACCTCATACCAGTGGGAGACGTGACCATCATAGCCTGGTTCCATGCTTACTCTGGTGTTCAAATCTTCCTTGCCTTCACTGACCCCAAGCTTTAACAATTAGTTGGTCCATGAAAAGATGGTCACTGCAGGAGAAGAAAGGAAGCCTGTACGCTTTACAGAAATATTTATGCTGAAAGGTGGCACATGCTCTTAGAGAGCTGTGGATTCACCTGTATGGAGTGATTCATGTCCAGGGCATGGTTCTAGCTACTAACCTACCAGGAAAAACATCAGGGCTTTAACCATATTCCTCACAAATTTTGAGGGAGGAAGGAAGGCAGGCTGTGGAAGGAATTAATGTTTGTCCTCTTTTCCCATCTTGAAAGGAAAGGCTTGAATGTTTCACTTCAGGGCTGTGGTTCCTGAGTAGAGCTCACTTTGCAATCCAAATGAAGTTGCCTGTGTTTCTGAAAGTGGTGGGATTTAGACAACAATTCCCATTAACTGGCTAATTCCTGGCATCTGTTGAGCTCACTCCTGATGGATATACAAGGGACCAGAGACCTAACTTCAGTGTTGTAGATTCTGCCATATGGCAGAGCACCTACGGCTGTGCAACAGTAGGTACCTAAAATCCCCTTTGTAGGGAGATTTGTGTCTCTGTGCCAAAAGAGATTCTGCAAAGAAATCTGACAATACAAAGCTCTTCAGAGGTACAACATAGCCCTCTTTTCCTCTTGTGGCTGAGCATTGCCAGCTGCCAACACAGAGAAGAGGCAGAGCCAAAATTTCACTTGGTGTTCACATCAGGCCAAACTGAACCGCTGTGATGGACTTACCAGAGAGCCGTCACCCACAGGGAGTTTGTAGAAGTGCTAAGTTTTCTTTACTTGCATTTTCTTTTCAGTAGTAATTGAAGGAAAAGACAAGGGAAGGGATAATACTTGGTCAGCGGAGACAGGAGTTTTCTCCCTGAACACATGGCGAGACAGATCTGATGAGGAGGGCACAATATATTTATACAGACCTTTTCCAAAGTGGAACCACACTTTAAATATTGATTTCCATTGACATGCAAAATGCTGATATCCACAGTCAATTATGTCACTGTTTTATTATTTTATTTTTTAAATAGATTTTCTACCTGACAGGGTAGATCCCTAGTTCTCAGCCAAAAGAACCATCTCAGTAACATGCAAGGAACTGTGGGTTTGACTGAAATCCAGCTGGAGCATAAATTTCAAATCCAATTAATTGTAAGCAATATCTTTAAGGCATTTGAAGAACTGTGTCTTGCTTAAAATTTCCCAGCCTGTAATACCTATACATTATATACAATAGTGCACATTTGTATATACACACTCTATACATATATATATGTGTATATATACACCAGATACAATACTACATACAGTATTTTTGAACTTGAATGAAAGCTATTGTGAGCTTTAGGAGTGTGTACTGGACTGTGCCCGCTCACATGATAAACTCATGATATGGCAGTTGTATACTTCAAGTATTCTGATACTTTAAGTATTCATCTAATGTTTTATAATAACTGACATAAAAGATGCTACTATTGGGTTGGGATAATTTAGGGCTACCCATGCCCATCCACTTTGGCCCATGAGCCGCTGATTGTTGCCTGATGCAGTTTTCAATTCCACAGTACCAAAGACAAGACCTGCAGTCACAAAAACTTAACTGTTTGTTTTACTGAACTAACCCCAAATCCCTGTTTTCCCGGGAGGCAATCACTGCGCTTAGTTACAACACAAGAAAACGAATGCCCGCCCCCGAGAAACACGAGGAGAATTCTAGAACACAGACAAAGCAAATTGCTATTATTCATTATCTACATTATTGTTTAATGTGTAGACATCAAGTCCTCTAGAAATCTGACAGTTAGATTTATGACTAGATTGAGAGAAAAGGGCTCGTCTTTATAACAAGCAGCAAATGGGTGATTTATAGGCATGCTAACAAGTACTACTCAGAGATGCCAGTCTGACGGAGGGTGCGTGCCAGGCTCCAGACCTGACCAGGTAGATGTGCCAGAAGTGTGATATATGGTTAAACTACAAGATTTCTTTTCTTTGTATTTTGGGCCGGCCATCTCAGTTGTGTGTACCCATTGCTTTCAAATGGTCCTAATAGCACATCTTTCATCTGTCGCTTCCTGTTATGTTGTCAGCTCTGTGGGACGTGAGTTACTTCTTACTAGCTTTTTCCCTGGGTATAATAAAGCGTGTCTTAAACTCTACCAGCATTTAGTTGATAGTGGACCATTTCTGGCACTGACAGTGGGTAGGATCCTTTATGCTGTGTTGCAGCTCAGCACCACAGAAGTCAGCGATGAGGCTGAAACCTAGGTTTGCCATCCTACCAAATCTGCTGCTCCCCTGGCTAGTGCAGGTCCCTGGAGCAAGCAAGCAGCGGCAGCCCTGGCTCAGCTCCCATGACCCACCCAGGATCCTGGGTGAGCTGAAGAGGTTTTCCTCGTTTCCCTGCCCTGCTATATAAACTCACTGGAGCAGTGCAGTCTCTGACTGCCATTGTCTGATCTGTGTGTGGCTGCTGGTGTAGGCAGGCGTGTCCTCAGTGCACATGAAGATTACCCTAGCAATTCTTGCCTCTGACAGAGTCAGGCACAAGGACCCCAATGCCACGCGGCTGAGTGAGGAGCGGAAGGCTCACAGCCACCCAAAACGCTTCTAACCCCTCAGGTCTAGGATACCGCTGTGGTCACCATCGAGACTAGCAAAGGTGGTATTGTCTTGCTGTGCCTTTAATTTCCTATTCATGAGTCTGGATTTCCAGTGCAATTTGGTTGCCTTTGTACTGAGATAAGCAATTTGTTTTATCTTTGTAAGAATGGTTGTCCTGGACTTCCCTCCTAGTCATCCCAAGGGTGATGACATATTCATATGACATCTGAAACAATGTATGCAAGATTACCTGACCACAATTTATCGAGGAAATGGATGAAAAATGCTTTCATTTAACTGATTAACATTTAATTAACATTGTTAATTAACATTGATTTTAACTTTTTCAGCTGAAGTGTAACACTTAACATTGACCTTAACTTTTAAAATCAAAGCTAGGTGCTAAGAAAGCCTGGAGAAAACCATGATTGATATTATGCATTATAATCTAGCTGTATGTGATCTGTGTTGAAGTTATGGAGTAATGTGCATTGTACCATATAAAAGTCTAATGATAGTTAATGTTAGTTAATTAAGATGAACACTGAATGGTATTACCCTGTCTCATATGGGTATTAACATCGTATTAGAGTCTAACAAAATATTATTTTAGTTAAAACCACATATACTGACTCAGTCTAGATTCTCTCTGAGAGAAATGAATTCTGAATCCGATTAAAATGCCTCTTTCAGAACCATGTGATGCTCCTGGATCTCAACACAGCAAATAGGAAAACAGGCTATAGTCTAATAGGATAAGTGGGTCTTCTTTATTAAGTAAAAATAAAGAGATAACTGTATACTTATGTTTAGGAATTCTAGGACCATGGAGCAGAGATCTCCAGTCTGCTATTGCAGAAAAATGCATTACGTTATCCTGTTCATAAGCTTAGCAAGCTCCATTTTTCAACTGATAAGATTTTTCTTCTGCCTTTTCACATCCTCCCATCCTGAACTCCTCCTAATGAACCGCTAATCCAGAATGACATTCCTACTGTGGTATACAAAAGACACGATCAGCACTGCACTGGATCCCAGGACAGCCCTGTGCGTTTTCACTGGTCACAGAGTAACGTCGGCATGCTCCCGCCTTGCCCCCCGAGTACGATAGGGATGAACTGAGCATTTAGCTTTTTGTAATCCCGGGTGTATTTAGCCACAAGAAGTTGGAGCCCCTTGAAGCGGACTCAAACCACTGATTGGTACATTATATACAATTGAGGCAGATCAAAAAGCACCTCTGATCTCTATCCACTCCTGCGCTGGAGACATCCCTGTACACACAAACATGCAAGGGACACAGGTATAGACAGGATTTCTCTCCTTTCCTTGCATTCATGAATGTAGTGCAGGGCATCAATTAGACGTTCATAGTCTCAGGTAAAAAGCAGTATCTAAAGAGAGGTAGAAATACGCAGAAATGCAAGTGTACATATATCCTTTAAGCACATGCATATACATGTGATATTAAATGTGAGAAGGTTTTAAAGAGACCGTATTGTACCTTTAATTAGCAGGTGGTACTTCTTAGCATTGTAAAAGAGATGAGCCCTGTTAAGTGATCTGGAGACGAGCATAATGACTTTAGCGCTCAGGTTATGAAGGGCATTTCTATAAAGAGAGGAGTAGTGTAAAACAGCCAAACTCTTCATACAGTCACATTTACTCTGCATAGTCTTATCAGCAGAGCCAGGTGGTCACAGGTTGGTTGGTGCAGCCATGGAAGTAAAGCAAGGACCAAATTTCCCAAAGCAAACTGATATTGTAAGAGCCTGTGGAAAGGGAGGTTGAAGAGGAGATAGGAGTGGGAGTGAGAGAAAAATTTACGCTGGCTGGAGCGAATTAGGAAGGCAAGGAGAAGCCTGTATCAGATCAGATTGTATTTGGAAAGGAAGTTGGGGTCCGTGGATGACAGGCAAAGCTTATTTCTTGCCCTTTTCCTTCGGAGCCAAAGTGTCTATGTCTGAGCACCTTTATTCAGTACCCTTCACTTCTGTGGCCGTTTCTTGCACATCGTTGACTCCAGACAGTTTAGGAGTATGTTGCAAATTTTGCTGAAGCATGTTTGGCCGAGAAATGAAATTGTCATTCCGGTTCCAAGCATACTTTTAACTCCAGGATGAATGAGTGCTTTCTGCTGCATGGTAGGTGGCAGAGAAAACTTGTTTCTGCTTTCACAAAACTGAGAAAACCAGGGGTTTGTGTCTTGTCAGGAAGGTGGCACCTCCAGCATCACAAAGTCTTTCTGCCACACGATGCCATCTACACTGTGTCTCTCACCATTAGCATCTGCTGAAGGCCACAAGGAGCCTTTTACCTATGGACGTAATAGAGAATTTCAGGAAGAGAAGTTGCATCAATTTTGAGTGTGTTTGTGTCAAGAGAACCTTCACAATGAGAAAAGGCAACTGATTCTCGAATGTACAAGCATCACAACAATGTCCATGTTGAGTTTCTGTCAGCTCTTACCTCCTCGGACTGTCCCTTGGTGTGATTTTTGAATGGCACTGTAAAGTACAGGACCCAGGTGGTGTGCTACAGAAGATAATATTCTGAGGGTAGCGTCTGACCCCTCTGTGAGCTCCAAAGGCAATTGTGTGGGTAACTTTGCATTTGCCTGTGGGGCTCTCTCATAATTAGGCTATTCATGAGCTATGGGGGTTGCTTTCTACTTGTGAATGCCTTTTTTTTCCCTTTGACTTATCTTTGATTCCTAGGAATTTATGCACTTTTATTCACTTCAGAATCCAGTAATGTACAAATCTCTTTTTAAGATCTGCAATATATGCATTCACCCCATGGGATGCCTCCCTGGGCCTATATTTGTTTTTTGTGTGTAAATATGCACAGTGGCCTCACTGCTGCTCACACATGAGAAGGGATCACACTGAGGTGACTGATTATGAATCAAAATTAAAACCACCAATTGGCATTAAAGGTCACATCTTTATTAGACTTATTCCTCCAAATACAATTAGCTGCACACCAATCTGTGGGGAGGAGGAATGGAGGCTCTCTGTGAGTCTGACCTGATCCTGACCCAACTTACACCAACAGTGTGTCGTTATCTTGAATAGACCTTCTTCCAACTTATGGCAGAAATACAACTCATCTTCCACAGCCTCACTTCTCCCCCTCCTCCCAAGGGCAGCACAAAGGAAGGAAAGAAGACATTAAGAGTCTTGGTCTTGAGGGAATGAGGTGTGTTTTCTTTTTCTTTCTTTTTTTCCCCTATTCTGTTTTATAAGTGACTTCATTCCTTACCCTGTTGGATGAAGTTCCATCAATACGCTTGCTGTGGATGGACTGCATTTCTGTGGCAGTCACTCAATAGAGTAACAGGGTGATGCATTGAAGAGAGAGAGAGCAGGAAGACAGAAACAAATCAGTGGGATTAGACTGGTGAGTTCAAGAGGTTATTTATGCCAACCAGTTAACATTAAGGCTTAATCCCCAGGCACTGCACGTAAACCATGGTAAATGAAATCTAAGAAGGAAACATGCATAAGAATTTGAAAAGCAAGCGAGCATCAACTTTAAAAAGTGAGGGGAAAGATCAAGTAGAAAGAAAATGGGTAGACCATTCACTGGGGATATGAAGTAGAAAGCACTGATGGGCCAGTTATTCCACACTGAACGCAATACAAGCACTCTTTCACCTGCCTCCAAAGTGTCCAACACTGGTTGGTCCCAGAGACAGGCTATGAGATTGCACAGACACTAGCGCAGATTATTTATGTTGCAGAAACAGGTTTACGTGGTCCAGACTTGGAAAGGAGTAAGGTTCGTACGTAATATCCCTTATTAGACCAACAGATGTGGTTATATAGGTTCTCCTTCAGAGCTAAAACGGAAGCAGCAAACCTGCATGTGCGCAAAAGCAGGTCCATTTTTTTTAAATATATCAGTTGATCTAATAAAAGACATTACTTCTCCCAGCAAGCCTTTCCTTGAGAACATTTGTGGTAGCTCTTATATTCCTGTAACCGGGGACTTCAAACCACTTTAAAAACATTACACTAGATAGTATCACACCATCTTTATTTGGAAGCTAATTATTACTTTTTATCATCTTTAAAATGTGAGGAAACAGAATTAAATAGACTTATCCAAGATAAAGTAGGAGGTCTGGAGAAGAAATGAGTCCTGGTCCTTCTCCTTAGCCACAGCCCTGTCATACGGAAGGGGTAAGTCAAATATCTCTCCAGAAGTCAGTTTTCCTTTATGCCACAGGAGTTAAACAGCAGAATGCGTTTAGGTTTTTTTCAGGGCCATATGATGAATTTGAAAGTTTGTCCTCAGCATGGTGAAGTTAAAGTAGCACAAAACTGCCTGTAGAGAATGGAGTGAAAGCTTTAGGTGTTCCTGATGTATAATTGCTCTTCATTCTTCGATGAGAATTATGATGTTAATTTTAGAGGTTTAAAAAAAGAAGGAAACTTTCATTACCGTACTTAATGGCCACATATGATTCAGTCATCTGCAGCCTTTCTAGGTCCTCTGTCATTCCTGATGTTTGAAGACAAAAATACACTCTCTCTCTTCCAGAGAGACACAGGTACACATGTAAACACAAAATGAGATACAGGTACTATGTTGTAATCTCTTCACAGCATCCATTTGTTGATGGAGGAAACAAAGGGAGGGAAAAGGTTGTGTTTTTTCAGGAAGAGTTTGGAATGAGCTTTCAAGTTAGTTCACAAAAAAAATATTTGCAAGCCTATCATTTGTTAACTGGATCTATGCAAGCGGCTTATGAGCGTGGCTTTCAAACTGTTATTCCTTACTGTCTGTCTGAATTCATCTTTCTAACCACAGGGCTCTTAAGTAATGCAATTCCCAAAGCTAAATGCACATACTGTGTGTCTGCAGATCCTCATAATGAGAGTTGCTACCATGTGCAATACCATGTAAACGCCTTTCTTCCTCTAGTTTCTAGAAAAATAAAAAAGAACAAGATAAAGTTCCTATTGGTACATTTCAAATGCAAGGAATGTGTCAAAAGTCTCCCGAGAAGTCGGGTTTCCTTTATGCCACAGCAGTGAAGAAGCAAAATGTGTTTTCTTTCTTTCACTTTGTCAGAATGCAGCGCTAAAGTCTGGGGGTCAGGACCGGTGTCAAATAAACAACTTTACTGTTTTGAATTTTTTAAAGGTTGAAGCTCCAGATAAAACAACTGCCGTTTGCACACAATATGCCCTGTGATCACATGGCATGATTGATGATAAGTCAAAACAAATTTTGTTTATTCAGCTTTAAAGTGAATGTGGTGTTCAGATTTTTCTGCGGTTTTGAATGTTATTAGACAAACAAGGTGCACATATGGGATGTAGTAAAGGTAGAGGCCTGTTTCACCAACAACGTGTTTCCTTTTGGCACTGCTGAGTCATCTGCAAAGCCACCCCGGGCCGGCGGTGTGTGGCACGGTGGCCCCGTCCACGTGGGGACATTTCAGTTCTCCCAAAGTCTTAGTTGTGATTTTGACCGCCCCACTCTCCCAGGAAGGCTGTGCACCGGGGTAGGAGGTATTTCAGCCTTGGGGCTGGGCTCGTGGGAGCCGGTGGGTGCAGGAAACAGCAGGGAAAGGACAAACCGCTGCATCTCTTACCCCGGTGCTCCAGTGAGTGCAGCATCCGCGGCACAGGGCTGCAGTGAACAACCACCCACTTTGACCCACAGCACGGCCCTACGGCCACCACTCGCATCAGGAACTGCGATCGTGATTTAATATTTACTGTATAGCATCCCCCTTCTCCTCCCAGCATACAGACGCTGCCCCGGCATTGTCTTAGAGCTCTCCTTTAATTTTAAGTGCTCATCCAGGAGAGGTGTTTTCACACAGGGCTGTGTTTTGCCACCCTTTCTCATGCTGAGTAGTCCCTTCCTTGCAGTAGGGTATAAAATGGATGGAGGCACGAAAGACAGTTAATTCAGCTCCTCATTGCCTCCTCTGGGGTGTAAGCCTGACCTCGCGGCAGTCAGTGGGACACCTACATGTGAGGAAATGTAAGTGCGGACCCTGATGAGAGGCAGAGGCACGTCATCTTTGTGCATGTTGGAATTTGTATTCGTCTTCATTTGTGTGCAGGGAGGAGGCCACGGCATTTCGGACGGGAGGATTTTATGGTTTTACTGCTGAGCTAAAATAGCAGGTTGAAAGTATAAGGGGAAAAAACATTGAACTGCACAGTTATTACTCTGTTTTCTAAGAAGGCTGTGATATTTGTTTTCTTTAAAGAATCAAACTTTCTTATGATTATGCTTGAAAAGAAAAGTAAGCTAAACTTATATTTTTCAAAGAGGAAATCCAAGGTTTTTTTTTTTTTTCTATAGCAATAGAGTTCAACTGAAAGCAACAATTGTTTTCAATTTTTCTTACAGGAAATATCATACCAATTCATTGGGAAAATACAAATGAGGTCATTTTTTCGAGAGACTCAAAGATTCCCTTGAGAAATCTCAGTAATTTCCTAACACCACTATCGTTTATCCTTGGCCTTCCTTAAACATACTTTTCAAGAATTCTTAGCATAGCCCCTTCCACTGAAACTCTTTGTGTTAGAATGAGACATTTGTGATAAATATTAGTGCGTATGATTAGATTTTATTTGGAAATCTTACGTATGAAAACTTGTATATTGGGATATCATAAATAGCGAGCTACTGAATGATTAATATTTTGAAATTAAATGTTTATCTGTAAAAAGAGTTAATGCTATTTAGAGAAAAAGAGTTGATGGCTAATTTCATCCCACTTAGTGTATTGCAATTATATGATTACCTATAGAAACTTCAGAGTATGGGTTTTGAAAGATCAAAGTTAGTGAAAAGTCAGCATGTAATTAGTTTCTTGCTTTGGAGCATTAGGTAGAATTACTGCAAAGAGGCAAAACTATCATTTTATAGAGACCCTTAGGAGATTTGTAATGATGGTAGACAAATATATGCATACAATATCAGTTGGTGTGCTAAAATTTAATTTTAGTGAGGAAATGTGGTTGAAGGTGATCACAATACATGGGGATGTTCTTATTTTAATATTGGTGGATGTTATTATTAGAGAATCATATCAAAAGATATGTCACCAGGGAGAAAATATCATTTATAAATCACTAATGAGTAGCAAACAGTGTTTAGCTTGGAGGTATAAGACATCTTTTCACAATGTGCATTTATGATCAAACACAAAAGATCAAGTGGGGAAAAAATGAACAGTAGATCTATATTTTATCTTTTAGTTCTCAGCAACATTTCTGATGGTTAAATGGGGTTATACAATGGACGCGTTGAATCGCACCCTCTCTATAAAAGCAGAAAGACCCCTTTTTATGTATAACGAAGAGCTCACATTTTGGCCCCCAAATGTTGTCTCCTTTTAGAAAAATCCTTAATAAAAAACACCCCAGTTTTAAGACAGTTTGTACTCCAATATTTCAAGGTAGGAGGAAGTGCTGCAGTCAAAACATGGGGTCACTGGAGGGTTGAGATTTGCAGGCACCGGAGTTTGTCGCTCCTTGAAGCACAAGCCGTTAGACCGAACCGCTCTGCTGTCAGAAGTGTTGATTAAAGGCTGCCAAAACTGTTAATGTGTAAATGTAATTCTCTTACCATGTGCTAATGTTCTCCACAAGTCCCTTATACCCCTCTATGTCACAAGTAGAGATGAAATGTTACGTTGGGTCCACCTGCACACACACGGAAGTCCAGAGGAATTTTACAAGAATTTCAGTGGGTTTGTGATTGAGCCTGTTATGTGAGAGAGGGTATTTTCAAGACAGAGCCCTTACGACAGCATACAACATATCAGGACTTCTTTTCCCACCCAGAACATTACATGAATGTCATTTTTTCATGGAATTGAAACATATAAGAAGTACCTGGTGGCTAACCATTTAAGACCAAATGGAATAAATGAGGAGAGAGCTGAAGCAAATATGTGTAGGTGAGGGATTGTCATGAGAAACAGTACAAGGATCAGAGTCAAAAAAGGAAAAGCCAATAGAGAGATTGAGATGGGAGTCAGGAGAAATACACGTGGAAAGGAAAGAAGAATTTGAGAGCAGATATAGGGAGTAAGAAATACCACAGTACCTTCAAAGAATGGAGCAAAAGAGGGTGGTGGCCAGTAGTGGCAGCATTTAAAGGTGGCTTTTTATCTTTCCATAAAATGTTACTCATTACGTATCCTGAAAAAAAAGAGGCAACAGAACAGCTTTTGCCGATTGCAAAAATATAATACTGACGAATGAGAGGAAAGAGCTGAGGCATTATCCTAAATTACTGTGGATTCAAAGGTCCAAGGGAAGATGGACTTGTGTAAATAATTCAGACATTCATTTTAGCGCCTATAACTGTGAACAATTATTTTGGTATTGCTACTATATTTGTCCAATACATATGTAAGATATGACATCAGAATCATCATAAAGTATACAGGACATAAAAAGTTCATTTGTGGATAAAACAGGGATTTTTATTGTTTTATTTCATGTACATTAATTTGATCTAAATGCCTTGCTCTTTATTCTTTCTCCTTTATTAATGTCTTTTTTCATGCTGGAATAAATTGTCTCTTGCTGCTGTCATATAACAAAATAAGTAAATTCCAGAATTAAATTCCCATTTACAGTAGATCAGAAAGTGAAATATCTCACATTTGCCTTGTCTTGCAAAACAAGATACAGATTCTGCATCTGCCCCTTTAGGTTTTTTTTCATGGCCCTAAATTGGATCTGGAAAATATCCTTCATGTACCATTTTCACAGTCACCTACACCTATTGCTAATGTCTGTAGGACAAACCAGCACACAGAGGATACTCAGCTAGTGGCATCCAGCCTCAGCATGAAACAAAAGGATGCACGCACACCCACGCACACAGATCAGACTGAAGCGCAATGAGGTTGCTATCACAGCGAGCGAGATTCTTAAACTAAGATTAACCCTGAAGCTCAAATGAGATAAAAACAAATAGAAATTTCTCCACAGGAATAAGAGCTTATTATAAAGGAAAGTATTTCATAACTCGCATAACTTTAATTAAGAAAAAAGGCTGGCAGGATATATTCTATCTCAGCAGCCTTATGTTTAAATGTGTGTTCAGTGAGGTGCACAGAAGGTGTGCACGTCTCATGATTAACTAAGTAGATCTGCCTGTACAACTTCCTAGAAGGGCTGACAATATCGCTCACGCATTTACATGATGCTCACCCTTTTGCCCATTATATAGCATCATGTCTGCACCACATTGAGTGAGCTGAGCCGTGCCGGTATAAATTGAAGCAGCTCTGTCCTGTAGCAGATCCAAGCGGTTGGAATCGGGTTTCTGGGAGAAACAAAAAATGAGGAAGGGGTAAACGAGTGGATGAAGTGGAAGTTGAGAACTCCTTTGGACAGGGAGGCATCTGGGTGGCCTTCTCTCCTTCTAGTAAATGAAGCAGACAGGAGAGTTTATAGCAATACAGTACTTCCAGCCAAAGTCAGGCTACCTTCCCAAGGAGTCCAACGGTTTTGAGAGAGGCTTGGGACTGTCCGAGGTTCCAGGTGCCCTTTAGAGCCACGTGTTTCATATTTGCTGTTTGGATGCTGTGGATAGGTCAAATGTTGGGAACTGAATCTGCAGGAGTTGTTGTAGAGGACACTGTCGGTGAGAAGTTTGCTGTGTCTTTCTGCTGAGGAAATCTGCCAAGGTTTCCTCAGTAGTATCGTCAGACGCTGATTGAACGCTAGGATTGACAAAGGGGTAAGAAAGTTGTATCTGTTACTGAAATTACTCTGCACGCCAGGATCTTTATGTGCATCTGTTGGAGTCATAGTCCTTGGTTTCCGAAGCAGTTATGAGGAAATATCCAATTTTGAAGGGAGATGTCCGTATGTGCATCTTGGCATAGAGTGGCATAAAAAAGGGAAACTGGCTTAAGGCTGACCCAACTGATAAATCAGACTCTGGAAAAGGGGAAGGATGGAGAAAGCAGAAGGAACTGTGAATGACTGGTTTCTCCCATGCTCTTTGGGTAGATACACTGATCCTGAGTAAACTCGTATAGATGCAAACTGCAGGCAGGCAGGCAGCGTGGCATTGGGACATGTTGCCATGAGGTCAGTGAGCCTCAGCATGTCCTCAGCCACATCTCAGGCTGCTCATGGAAGTGGCTGGTGAGATTTCTCACTGTTAGAAATCAATGCAGGCATAGGCTTATTCTTGCCTGTATATCATAGAATCATAGAATCATAGAATCATTGGGTTGGAAAAGACCTCTAAGATCATCAAGTCCAACCATCAACTAACACCACCATGACTCCTAAACTAGCCCCTGGAGTGCCACGTCTACACCTTTTTTGAACGCCTCCAGGGTAGACGACTCCACCACCTCTCTGGGCAGCCTGTTCCAATGCCTAACCACTCTTTCAGTAAAGAAATTCTTCCTAATGTCCAATCTAAACCTCCCCTGACGCAACTTGAAGCCATTTCCTCTCGTCCTATCGCTAGTTTCGTGGGAGAAGAGTCCAGCACCCGCTTCCCTACAACCTCCCTTCAGGTAGTTGTAGAGAGCGATAAGGTCTCCCCTCAGCCTCCTCTTCTCCAGACTAAACAACCCCAGTTCTCTCAGCCGCTCCTCATAAGACTTGTTTTCTAGACCCTTCACCAGCCTCGTTGCCCTTCTCTGGACACGCTCCAGCACCTCAACGTCTTTCTTGTACTGAGGGGCCCAAAACTGAACACAGTACTCGAGGTGCGGCCTCACCAGTGCCGAGTACAGGGGCACGATCACTTCCTTACTCCTGCTGGTCACACTATTCCTGATACAACCCAGGAATTATAATTATTATAATCCGACATTGCCCCAGTAAATTGTATGATCCAAGTAGGGCTCATAATGGAGGTTTCTTTGTTGATCCAGAGACCTTGCAAATAGAAAGGTGAATAATTATGTGTACTCTGTCAATTATCTGACTTTGGATCAGCTGATAGTCTGCATATGAATTCATAATGAATCCAGAATGAATCTTTGGCCTCAGTCTGAGTAAGTAGGAAAGCACTGTGGCCTGGACTTTGCTAAAAATTTCTGAATCCATAGAAAAACTGAAGAAGAGGAGGGTGCGGCATGAGTAATGTCCACTAGAAACCACGACTATTTGGTGAGTGGGATGAATGAGTTAGGGCAAGACTTAAACCCCCTAATAAGAATTAGAAGGCATTTTATGGAATCGGGGTGAAGGCAGGCTGGCACAAACTGTTCCACACGTTGTCCCCTCCAGCACTGACACCCTCAGCAAAGCTGGTTGCTGGCAAACTGTTTAAGTTGTGAGCTAGTTGCATGAGAGCTAGAAGAAAGACATGTCTGGCATCTCAAATCCACCCTCAGAGATCTGGATGTGCATTGCTCCCAACAGCACTGTGGCTGAAATCTCTGGTTCTAATGCAGTTGTAGCTTCTGATAGCTTAGGCATCTTTCAGGCCAGGAAGGACCCATCGATACTGCTGCTTTAAAAAGCACATCTTTCATAACCTTCTTAAGAGACCCCAGAGTGCCCTCAGAGATTAAAATTCCCATAGCTACACTTCTTACCACCCCATCACAGGGCGCTTGGATGAGGTTTTTAGGAAAAAAAGTAGAGAACTATTGCTGGCCAAAACTTAGGGCCACTTCACAGTGTTAGACAGCACTGAGAGACGGTGGAGGCCACTCTGCAGGGACCATAAAGGTGTGCAGAGCAAAGTCACCGGCTCTGTAGGCATTTATCCCAAAGACTTTCCTCAGGACATGAGCTACAGTGAAATATTTGTGGACAAGTGCTCGAAGAGCCACTGCACCACACCTTGTGATTACCCTGGACTGAAGGGTTAGAAATGATCCCAAAGTCTTGGACTTTCCATTACCACAGTGGTCCCCAAGCTCCTCTGAAGCTTGGGGCTCTGATATTCCAGCCAGCAGAAAGCACTGGTACTGTCCTCATTACCACTTTTGTGGCAGAAACCTCAATGGCATCAGAAGTCTGGTTTCTGCCCTTCTGTTGAGAATGGGTAAAAAAAACCTAAACTAATTTTTCGAATAAACATGAAAAAATGAAAGCTGAATGAACACAGCAAACAGCGGGGCTATGAAACCTTCCAAAAGCAGCCTCTGCACGGGGACGCTGCATTTCCCCAGCGGTTGGAGCTGGATGGCTAGTCCTTGTTTAAGTGCAGATTTTCCCTGGAAAGCTTCATTAAGATGTTTCCCATTTAAAGTTAGATATCCTTTCACCAAATCCTTGTCTGAGGGATCAAGAAGGAAAAATGTTTGGAGGCCAACAAGGCATCTAACATTTTCATACATTCCTACTGTAACAGAAAGTTCCCTAATCACAACAGCTACATAAAGCTGTATCTTGTGTCATTTAGGACTGATTGTGGGATCTGGCATTCAGAGTCTGTCGCCAGTTTAGAGAAGTCTGCCTCAATCAGTGTCACTGCTGGCCACAGCCATCCGTGTAGGTCGCTGTCAATCCAGCTGTCTTTGTTTTAAAATGCTGTTTTGTTTGGGGGTTTTTTTGTTTCTTTTTTCTAGGGCAACTACCACATCAGCGTCAGGGTCTGATGCTGCATCTTACTTAGACATAAGAGAGATTCACACAGGCTGATCATCAGTGGTTTAGGTTATTTCCTTAGATGAAAGCAGCCCTTTCTAACACTATTTCTCCAGGCTCCTGCAATGCTCGACAGAAAAACCTTCTTTGCCAAGTTATCCCAACTGTGAGTGTGAGCAGAGCAGCTGATGGTGTATAAAAAACTCACTCATCCTGTATTCTCACCTTGCAAGCAGTAAAATTTGCCTGCTAATACACAAATTTTAGCTGGTTTTGCTCTTTATTGCATTGGGCTGCAGCACTAGTGACAACGCTTCTGAAAAGTAGTAGGAAGATGGAGAATGCCTCTATCTAAAGCAGACATTTAGAAAGGGCTGGGCCTCTTGCTAAAGCCCTTTTGCACTTCTGTATTGCTCGCATCCCCTGCCGTCGCAGTGAAGCATTGGCTGTCGCTGAACAGTGACTGTAGCCTTTGACGTCTGCTGGATGGGGCATGTCTCCAAAGCAAGGGGAGACCAGGTTATTAGTTAAGCTATGGTGACCCTTTCATGTTGGAATAACTGTACAGAGCTCCAAATAAGTCAGTACAACATGGCGTGGTGTAGCTGGCAACTTAAATTTGATGTTGTGAGCCTTGCTCTTCCCATACCTGGAGTCTTTCCCTTCACTTTAGTTGCAGAAAAGAGAGCAAGCCTTTCCAGGAGGTTGGTTGTCTTTGGCTGAGCATCGAGCCTGGGGTGCAAAGAATTGCAAGCACGTTGCGTGCTTGTGTTTTTTCTGTTGAGTTCGGTCATGCTGTGATATCGTTTGGTGGTGGTGTGGGTAGGTAAGCAGCAGCCATGGGTCACAAAATAACTGTCCTTGTCATCAAAAGCAAAATCAGGGACACTCTCTGCTTAAAAATAGGAAAGAAGCACCGTTAGTGTCATTTGCAAATGAGACGTGTTTCCGATCTCCAGGTCACGCCATACAGGTGAGGTGGCTCAGACCCGTTACCGTAGTCTCGTCTCTCACACTGTTACTTCCATACTGCCACTTTCGGCAGAGGAACAAGTTCAGACAAAATAAAAATCGACCTTTGCCCATTGCTCCCACCCAGCCCAAAGCAGTGCTTTCCTGCGCTATGAAAGGCTGTCTCGGCTTTATTTCCATGCTCCCCAGTGCTTCCTGGTCCGTCGGGGATGAGAACACCAGTGCCCCAGCACTGTGAGAAAGCTGTTCTTGACCTGAACCTGACCAGAAACAGGAAGTAATAGAAATCTCACAAAAAAATCTTTTCTCCTGAGATCTTCAGCCAGGGGGTCATTTTCTGAACTCTCTCTTTCCCTGGTGTAGCCACGGACTTTGTTTACACCAGTGTAATGGAGCACAGCCTTAGTTATGGAGGTTCCCCTACAGCTTTGCACAAGAGTTGAGCTTGAGTGTGTGTCCAAACCAAATCTACAGAGCTTTTGAGCTTCTCCCATCCCTAATTATTTGTGGGTTTTGGATATATACCAAGAAATTAGTTCATATCCATCTACAATTTTCTCTTTCTTTGATTGGCTTGAGGGCTGGAATTAAGAGAGACAATTCCCTAGAATAATGCCATCTGTATTCCACATAAAGAGAATCCAACCAGAAGCAACAATGCAATGTTTTTTAAACTGTATGATATGATAATACATAATGACACACTGCACAAACCGACACATGGTTTCCACGAATACCAGTGAGGTTTCTCTTCAAGGAAAAAGTAATGAAATGGAGCAGACCTCAATCCAACCACAGCAGTACCAACCTGAGCATCCACCAGGGACATAATCAGAAATCACATACTCACTGCTGAGGAGCTATAATTAAACTAGATTTAATTTTAATGGAAATTCTTCCCAGAAAAAAAAATATACTGACGTTCCCCACCCCCACCCCCTCTAATGTTGTTCCACTGTTCCAGGCTTTATGGAAATAGTTACAGGATTCATGTGTTTTGCAACCCCAAATGTTTTCAAAACAAATAGAACATCTTAAAAAATGAAATTAATAAATCTTTTACATTCATACTCAAAAGTCAGTCATGCTGAGGTTGTGTGGGTTCATCAGCATCAGATGCTTCCTGCCGGCTGGTGCCTCCACCCAACACATGTTTTAAATAATAATCAAGTTCAGCCTTTGCAATTATATTTTTGTCTTAATGCTGTTGTATGGCAATGGTTCTTTTATCCTACTTTTATCTCTCAACTTTATGTCAGATGGTACTACTCCTATCTAGGGATGTGAAAACCTGATAACTTTAAGAGGATTAATACTGATGAAATGTGTTTTATTAGTTTGGATTTGTTTTATTAGTACCCCGCAGTTTGATTAGGACTAGGAAGCAGTCAGAATATTGTTTGCCCAAGCAGAGAGAAAATAACACCAAGCAGAGAGTTAAATATATATCCATTTATTGGGCCGGTGCTCTCACAAGCACAGCAGCTCTTCCTGTGTCTTACTCAGCCCCTCTATTTACAAAGGGCACAGGCCTCTTGGAAACATAAAACAGAAACCCAGAACAGATTCTCCAGTGCAAACACATGCAGCTCAACTCTGCTGAGCACCACGTTATTCATCCTTCACAGAGAGATGACCCAGACCACTGAGTCCCTTTCTGCACCATGTTCAGGTAGCTCCAGCGGCGTTTGTGTCCAAGCTAGTCTTGTGCCCAGCGTGGGGCTGCCCCTGGGCTAGTCCTGTTCCTCTGAGGCTGTTTCCCCAAACCTACTCTCTCCTTCACATTTCGCTCCATGGCCGCACTTGGGCACGCTGTGATCGGGCATAATCCCTGTCCTCGCATACCTGGGGAAGTAAAGGCACAAGCTGCGTGGTGCTTTTCCCACTGCGCAGTGCACCTTCCTACTGGTATGGCGTTGGGCAATGCTTTCCGGGGGAAGGCTGGGCAAATCCACCTGGCAGTGACACCCTGTAAAGCGTATTTATGTAGAAGTGATGAAGTGTTGCACAGAAATATCCGGTTACCTCCTCCTTGGGATAAATTAGCTCAGGCTGAGTTAAGTGCTGTTGTGTGTAGTAGCCAAGCTAACCAGGTTAAAATGAGCCTGGGTATTGTGCCACTGTACTGCAGCCCTGTGATGGCCCCCTCGCCTCTGGGTGCTCATAGGATGCCCATGCGAGAGTGCTTTGATGGAGAGAGAGGGTTAGGCATATTCCTGACGACTCTCTGACAATGAGGCTGGCATCTGTAGGAGTAAGAAATGCGGTTAAATATATTCCTACATGTGATAGGTGCATGGAAAACCCATTTTTTAATTTTTGGCAGAAAGGAACTGGAATGCAACTGGGCAAGCTACAGACCCACGCTCATGCTGCCAACTTTTGTAATAATAGGAAGCTAGTTACAGTAAACAGTGGTAAATAACACACTCATGAAATCCAGCAGGGAATAAATGATTTGTTCTTATACAGGAAAACAAAAAAGGAGACATCACTTTATTTTTTAATACTATTGTGCTCCACCCACACTGTCTCCAGTATATCCCATAACAGTGTTGGCTCTTGAGAAAAATGCATATAATGACTGGACTCAGTCTTCTTGCACAGAAGCATGACTAGATAATAAAACAAAGATGCTGGCTTACCAAAAAATTCACATTCAACTCTTTGCGACACATTCATTCACCACTCACTTTCTTCATTTTTACATGTAGAAAGAGTTTGGCAACTGGATTTATTCCTGATTTGTGCTGGTGAGAATGAAAACAGAATAAGCACAATGCTATTTCTATCTGTGCCCAATATATATAGTACATTACTTACAAAATATTTATCTGTGTTTCCTCCCACCCACTACTTTGTTACATTCATCACTGCCTGGGAGGAGAGGTAGAAGACGCAGCAGATACGTGAAGATTGGAAAGGATGTTTATTTGAGGGAGATTTGCTGTGAGTTATGAGAAAGACTTTTTAAAAAACTACTTTCCAACATTTTTATGGAAGTAAACAATAAGTTTAGTTATACTAATAGATTATTCCAGTGCCCATAAAGGATCTGTTGCCTTTTCTACTATGAGCTATTTTTATAATTAGAAAGTTTTTACTTAGGCTCTCTTACTGAAATGTAAACCTGCAACTTCTTCTCATATCCCCCACAGACAGGGAGAATAGTTTATTCCCTGTCCCTCTGCAACAGCCTTTTACATATTTGACATCTCCTGTTTCTGCCCTGACCAGCCCCAGTTCTCTCTCTCTCCTCCCTTAGTGTTTCAGCCCTGGTGCTGGTCTCCACTGGATTCTTTCCAATTAGTTCTCACTCACTTGAGCACCACGCTGAAGACCAGACGATGACACTCAAGCTGGGCTCCCCCCTGAGCACGATTGCTCCTTTTTCATGGCAGGGTGACTTGTCTCGCATCTGCCTTGTGACCCCCTCCACATAAAGCAGGACAAATCAGAGTAAGACAACAGAATCTCGGCATCATGAATATGCAGTCCTGCTCCAGGCAGCGCTACTGGCTGTGCGCACGGCAGGACCACATCTGAGGACATGATGCTGGTGTGAACAGTAGTGGGACCAGCAGATCAGCAGTTCCTTGTGGCCGGACCTTTGTCTGAGAGCAAAAGTGGCAGTCTTGAAATAACTCAAAGGCACTGCAAGAAGAAGCAGCCTCTTCTGCCTCTCCTTCTACTTCAGCCTAGCTGTTACAGCCGGGGTCTGATCTGAAAACATGTCCTTCCTGTGAGGTTCAGACCACAAAACTGACTGCTTGCCACATTCCCCTGTTGTTTTTTCCTTGGGTCGCTGTATGAATCTAGTTTATCACATCCAGCCCTGTGCTAAACATGGTTAGTGTTTGAGCAATCTATGAAGTCAGAAGCTTCCCATGGAGAGTTTTTCTTTGCTTCATCTGGAATCCACCAACCCATACAAGTGTACACAGCATGGTCCCTCAAAAGGTCCTTCCTTGTCACCTCTGGGAAATTTTGCTACTGCATCATTGAGGTCTTTCACACAGAAACGTGTGGTGTATGGGGTAGAGGGCAGGTTGCATTGCTGAGCCCCGGGCTCCCAGCTTTCCTGGGTTTCTCTTTAGGCCGGAGAGGGGAAATACTGCTAAGGTATTTCCTCCCAGTGCTCTCCTGGGCTCTTTCCAAAAAACAAGGGAAGAAGCCTAGAAGATGGGGAGATGATACTGCCGTGGTGAGCAAGGGCACTACCCTTGCTGCTGCAGAGGACACACTGTCACTTACTGGAAGACGAGGAGAAATATTGGCTGGAGTTAAGGGAAAAACTCTTTGGGTCTGGGATTTCATCCAGGTCATGTAGATGGTGGATCAAAAGGAGCAGTCAGGACTCTCTGTGCCTAATCATCCGCTTGGAGCAAGAGCAGAGCAAGGGAGACGAGGGTAGCTGAGCGCTGCCAGGAAGGACCATGTGTCCCGTCTTACCTGACCGTGAGTCCCATCCCACCGCAGCAGCATTTCCCAGCACTGCGGTGTGCTCTGGGCGTACTCCCTTCCCTCAGCTCCCACCAGGACCATTTACTGACCCCACAGGTAACTGATCTGCCATTGTATGAGGCACAGAGGATGGAATAATAAATAAATAAATAACAAATAATTCAGAAATAATCTTTTCTCACATAAAAATCCATGTTCCTGGGGAAAAGCACACAAAGCTAAGGCCAGGAATAATCTGTTTGATTCCAGCAAAAGCTCCAATTCCCCTCTTCTTTTGTGTAAGTCACAGACTCCCTTTTCTCCTCCCATAACAATCTCATGCATAATAAAAACAGGGCTTCCTCTGAAAATCTTTTGTTTTCCAAAAATATGAAGAGTTCCAGGGAGAGCCTCCAAGATCAATTTGCTATCTGATTCCAAACAGAGCTGAACAAAATCTCTGGTTTTCTCCACTGCCAAATATTTGTGGTGACATGCAGGATCTGCCCCTAATGTCAGCAGGAATATCAACAAAACATTTCCAGCATGTTTTCACAAATTTGCCATCAGTTCCCAGGCCATTTGGTGAAACTCTACAGACGTCGTGGGTTCACTTTGTTATAACCATCCATGCAGTTTTAAAGAAAATAGCATCTGATGACTTCCCACCACCTTTCTTGTCTTTTTACAGACTCTTAAAATACTATGTGATTCCTTCAAAATGTTAAAATAATCACTCCTGCTTTGATTATAAACAAAGAAAACTTGAATTTGTCTCTTCAGCCAAATTCAGGAAAATCAGATCCCCCTGCTCAGTTGGAGAGGGAAAGACAAACAAATGTAATGAAGCCAGGCAGCTGAAAAAAAATGCACTGATTAATGGAGAAAAACAACTCGCATTGTATTTTTTTTTCAAGCCCACTTGTCCTTCTACCAACAGCCTAAACACAAGGCAAAAGTGAAAGTGCAACCACTCCTCTCCTCTGCTCCTTCCCTGCCGGCAGCGCTCTGCCTGCCCAGGGGTGGTGGAGCAGCGCTTGGACCCTCTCCCCTTGGATGTGAGTGCCCCTCCAGCCCGGCTGTTACCACTGCCTCCAGTTCATCTCCTTTCCAAGAAGACAGCAGCTGCTGCTGTTGCATTTCAGGTGATGCTCAGACCAGCTGGTGCCCATCGCATGCTCGCAGAGAGACAGATAATGCTGAGTATTTTGGGAAACCACACTTGACATCTCTGCTCCTTCCTAAGCGCGGACTGGTAGGAGCTGAGATTGCTGGGAAATCCAGTGCTGAAGTAAATCAGCTGCTGCCAAGCTTAGGAGAGGCTGAGCAGGGATGCCCCGACACCATCCCTCCCACCCCAGCTCTACGTCTGGTCCCAGCCCTTGTCACTTGCCCAAGATGTGCTCAGCAGCTTCCCCAAAGGTGCCCTCTGGAAATGCCGCTGTGGGTTCAGAAGTGTTCTCAGGGTGGGGTTTTACCATTTCATGGACCATGTCTTTAGAGTTGGAAAGAGACCCTCCCATTTGTAACTAATTTTCAATGTTTTTGCTGCCACAAGTGCTCCAGGAATAGCCTCCTATAGACTCAAGTCTAAGAGACTTCAGTTTAAGGGACAACACGTGCAGCAAGTTTTCAGATCTCCTAATGATTTCAAATATCACTTACATCACTCTAGAAGACACCAAATCCATAAGAGATAATGTAAACCTCTTCCTTGCTGTAGTTCCTCTTGAGATACAGCTAAATGCTGCAGACACATTACTGTGGCTGAATGCATATAATAGGTATTTGTGCATGCAAATGGGCGGTTATATGTGTGCAAGTAATTACCTGATTTGCATGCCCAGACATGGTAATTCAAATGTAAATTAGCTGTGCAGTTGCAGATATACTTTGCATGTACAGTTGCCTATTTATAAAAAATGTATGGTTTTGTCCAGCCACAAGGCCCTTTTACCCCCCTCAAAATGAGACGTAAGTGGCACATGCTTGCGCCTGCCCAGGGGTGAATGTCATCTGTATGAATATATATGTGAGGACTGCTCTGCCCAAACTGGGGCTCAACTTTATTTATAGAAAGCAGCAACAAAGGGTTTCTGTCTAACGCCCACCAAAATCAATGCGAGTTTTTCTGATGACTTAAATGGGCTTTGAATCAGGCCCAAATGGAGCACAGATATTTCTTAAATTATTTTTAATGGAGGAAGTGCCGTGCACAAATATGTGAATAGATTAGCAGAGAGATCTGCAAGTGTCTCTAAACCAGTGGTGATTATACAGCTGCATGTTCATGGCTTTAAAGTTCCCTTATCAAAACTTGTGAAATGATTTTGATGATACAGAAATAAATAAAATATTTACTTAGAGGAACATTTTGCTTCTGCATTTGCAAACTTCAAAACCAACGTAACACACAAACCATGATTATTTTTTCCAAAGTTAGTAATGATGTGTTTTTCTACAACACTATTGGTATATGCAAATAATTACTTTTTTTTTCTTTTTGATACAATTTCATTATTTGCATTGCTACTAGTGGTTCACCAATAAAGGCGAACATCACATTAGGATTCATGACAGTTTTCACATTGTATTATCAATATGTGGAAATAATTGTCTGCTCCAGGATTAAATTACATTATTGTGTATCTTTTTCATGCCTAATAAATAATGATGGATGGCTTTTATTTTCATCACCACCTGCAACCATTTAGTCACCCCTTGATTGTTGAAGATAAAATAATAAAAGGCAAGTGTTATGTTGCAAGCAAAAGAATGCAGTCAAAACAGTTGCATGCCTCGTGTTTCTGTCTACCTTTTTCGAGTCCCTAAAGAGTAATAGATGGTGTTCTGGGAAGGCTGGCAACCTGCAAACTGGCAAACAGTTCTTGCAAATTGGGCAAGGGGGGAAAACGTGGAAAACATTTTTTTTCTCGTAAAACAATAATTATTTCTTAGTGCATGATTCATAATCTGAAAATAAGGTTTTTTGTTCTGCTGTGCAAATCAGTTACATGCAATTAGAATGCAAAGCAGAGGCACATTCTTAGTGTTTAGCCCTTTTAAATAGAAATGAAAACAGCCTGCAAATTGTATCAAAGTTTAAAATGCATGCTAGGTAATTTTGAAATTCAAAGAAATAAAACCATGCATAATAAAAAGCTCACTCTAGCTCATTCAATTTTTTTTTAAATTGCCAATTGTGCGGCTTAATAATAAAAATAGATGTTGCATATTTTGGAAGACTGTAACGGTGAAGTTCTTTGCCAGCATTGACGTATTTATTTACACACAGGCACACGTGTGCACACACACAGAATCGCAGTTTATGTCACTTTTTACGTGATCATCTTTCCTACTAGGTCAAGTGTAATCTTGAAATTGTTATAACTCCTACCTGCACATTCCGATCCAGAAACTCTTTAAGCTGAAAACAAATGGAGTTGACATTTTTAGTTAAAGCTTACATTAGCTATTGTCACAAGTCTTTAATCAAACTCACCCTCTTCAGATATCTCGTATTGTTAGCTCGGGCTGCTCTGTGCGGAGTGCCATAGGAGCCTTTTAAAAATAGCACGGCAATATTTAGAATGGAAAGTTATTGCTGGATAATTTCATTAACTGCGAGTGGATCAAACTGAGCTCAAGACAAAGTCGTTCTCTTTTTTTAACAAAATAGTCAGTTCTGAGTCAAAGGTTTATTCTCTGTGTGCAGTTTCACATGCTTGGCTCTATTATCTTTAAATCACAAGATGACAATCTTCTCAGGCATACCAGAGAGTCAACCAAAATCCAACAGTAATAGATAATCCTATCAAATGTCAAGTTACTGAGGAGGAGCGGTTTGAAAAATAGGCCAACAGTCCATTACTTGATTTACCTTGAGAGGATGTTAACATTTCTGTAGTCTGCCTTCAACAGGGTATACTTTCTCTGTATTGCTAAATCGTTTACAAGCATGTTGCAGGCATTTAGAACTATTTCTGTTGTTTGTGTTTAAAAATATACTTTGAATTTTCTCATATAAGCAGAAAGTGCTGTTTAAAATAATACTTTTCCTCCAGGGACAAAAAAACACTGGTGGTTGCTGCAGCCCTCATCCCTCAAGCACACAAACACCAACAAAATCATCCATGTACTAACCCAAATTTATGGCAGAAATTATAAATGAATTTCACTAATAGCTGAAGAGTGGAATTTCTTGAGGTGTCCCCTCTTTTGACCTATGGAAATGCCTCGACCATAGAAAATTACCCTCAGAAATCATAAGCAGGGACCCAAAGGGCAGAGCTGAGTGCTGATGGGCTTGAACCGCCCGTGTGGCACCGTGCCATTCACCTTGAACACATCAGCCCTTACTTGCGGCACAATTCAACACATTAAAACTCATCTATAGAGAGATGCTGTGCGAAAAGTCCCTCAAAAACAATGGCCACACTGAACAGAAGAAGCTGTCCTGGAAAAATTCCCCAAAATTTGAACTGGCAAAAAAGAAGCTATCCTGGAAAAACTCCCCATCTGCATCGCTGATACATTGGAAGTTCAAACAGAGCATCCTCCGGAGACATCTTTCTTTTCCCATTTTATTCAGCTGCAGCACTACCAACACCTCCTACAGAAAGCGAAGGAGAGGGAAAAATCAGGGGCGGAAATAACACCTTCCATGAGAACATTCCCATTAGTTACAGCAGTTGGAATGCAGGAGAGATTTCTCCTCTGATATATTTGCAGCCCTTATACATCCACTCAGTATAAAGCAGCTACAATTTTCCTGCTTGGCACTTTTGGTTAAAAAGCACGCATGAATGCACACACACACATACATACACAGAGCAAAGGGCTGACTCTACTGCTGAGCTTTTTCCTTCCCATGCACAGACGGATGCTCTCTGGGACAGGATGAAATCCTGCACCCCCAGAGCTGGA
Organism: Fregata magnificens; assembly: GCA_013389945.1. NCBI lineage: Eukaryota > Metazoa > Chordata > Aves > Suliformes > Fregatidae > Fregata > Fregata magnificens. The sequence continues at coordinate 8,556 of WAAD01038388.1, read as the reverse complement.
GCTGCAGGGCTGACACATGTGCCAGGCTGCAGGCAGCTGCATGACTGCGGTTTTCAGAACTTTACTGCCCTCTCCAAAAAAATAGTTCAATTGAAAGTGAAAAATAAATGCTCTCCAAGTTCCGCCTGCAGCCGGAGGCAATCACAATCTTTCTCATCTGTGCACTCCATCCATGCCTTCATCAATAGAGAGGTAATTTTCGGACTCAGCTCATTAACACCGAGCTGTTGATGGAGCTGTAAACACTCCACCCCGCTGTCGTTTTGAGCCTGTTACTAGCTATTCTTTTCTGTTTATCTGACCTGCCATGGCATTTAAGATGAAAAATATTTGTTTTAAATTCACAGCAGTTGCTCAAGTCTCTGAAGAGGGCTGATGCTGCTTCTGACATCCAAAAGCACTGCAGCACAGAAAGGGAAGCAAACTTTTTTGGCTGGAGTTCCACAGAAAGGGTGGGACGTGGGGCGGCTCGGGACACCACGAGACATAGGCAACGCCATTTTTGGCTTCAAATTAGGCTTCCAGCATGTAGAACATACACACACATAACATAAACAGGCGTCAAGATAAGGAAATGACAAGGAGGCAGAAGGAAAATGGGTTTATCTAGCAGATGTCCTGGTGAGGAGAGGGGGCACTCTGTTTGTCCCATCTGCACACAGTAGATACAAAATCCTACCACACAGGCCGATTTGGGATTGCTTGATACCTTCATGGATGGTTTGGACCACAATGTCACTGGTGCAAGAAGGCAATATGGGAGAAACGAGCCCTTTGTGGCTTATGCCGTGGCCCAGCCTGATTTTTGCACTGCTGCGAAAGGATGCTGTTGATGGCGGAAGGCACCCTGGTATGGCTGCTGCTCCAACTGCTCCCACGGGCATTTGTTTCTGTCTCACAGTTCACGAGGACTTTTTGATCCAGGTGTGTCAGGCCATGGCTTTGCAGGATAGTGGTTCACAGCCCTGGCAAGAGCCAAGTGGGGAGAGTTAGCACCCACCCACAATGAGACAAATTAATCCCTGGGGTTACTTTATTTCAGTAAATAGAATTACTGGGCTGGACATGAAATTATGTCTTTGCTCTCTTCAGTGTTGCCAGTTCCTTCATTGCAAGGTTGGCAAAGTCACCCATGTTGGAGGTGGGGGACGGCTACAGAGAGCGGTCATTCAAGAACTGCAGTTTCCATGTTTTTGAAGGCTCTGTCATGGGCATGGTATATATGACTCAGTATGGGATTCTCATGCCTTAGGCATAATTGTATCCGGGTGATGAGGTGCAGCAAGTGACAGAACTAGGAAACATCCCCAGAACGTCATAAAAAGATCTGCGCTCCTGAATTCATAGAATCAGAGAATGGTTTGGGTTGGCAGGGACTGTAAAGATCATCTAGTTCCAACCCTCTGCCATGGGCAGGGACACCTGCCACTAGAGCAGGTTGCTCAAAGCCCCATCCAACCCAGCCTTGAACACTTCCAGGGATGGGGCATCCACAGCTTCTCTGGGCAACCTGTTCCAGTGCCTCACCACCCTCAGAGTGAAGAATTGCTTCCGTATATCTAATCTAACTCTACCCTCTTTCAGGTTAAAGCCATTACCCCTTGTCCTACCGCTACATGCCCTTGTAAAAAGTCCCTCTCCAGCTTTCTTGTAGGCCCCCTTCAGGTACTGGCAGGCTGCTGTAAGGTCTCCCTGGAGCCTTCTTCTCTTCTCCAGGCTGAACAACCCCAACTCTCTCAGCCTGTCTTCACGGGAGGGGTGCTCCAACCCTCTGATCATCTTCATGGCCCTCCTCTGGACTCGCCCCAACAGGTCCATGGCTGCCTTATGTTGGGGGCCCCAGAGCTGAATGCAGTACTCCAGGTGTGGTCTCACAAGAGCAGAGTAGAGGGGCAGAATCACCTCCCTCAACCTGCTGGTCCTGCTTCTTTTGATGCAGCCCAGGGTACGGTTGACTTTTTGGGCTGCTAGAGTACCTTGCTGGGTCATGTTGAGCTTCTCATCAACCAACAGCCCCAAGTTGTCCTTCTCAGAGCTGCTCTCAATCCATTCTCCACGCAGCCTGTATTTGTGCTTGGGATTGCCCTGACCCATGTGCAGGACCTTGCACTTGGCCTTGTTGAACTTCATGAGGTTTGCATGGGCCCACCTCTCAAGCCTGTCAAGGTCCCTCTGCATGGGCATCCCTTCCCTCCTGCCTGGCCCAAAGGAAGCTCATGTACGCAAGGAACCACCCACTAAATTTTTTGTCAATTTTACAAGAGGGAACTCTGCCCTGGGCAGGTAAGGCTTGAAGTTTTAATTTGGTCTTTTTCCTCCTCTTGGCTTTGACTTGATTAAAATCAAACTGAGGTGGCAGGGCCGAGGGATATGAACCTTCAGTTTGCAGATATTGAGCAGATACATGGGCCTGGCAATGCCTCCACTCGCAACTGCACATACCAGGCCCATCAAGCGAGCAAACAGCAGCAAGAGCCACACAGCCTCCGTGCTGTTGTGAAGCAGATGTCTCCAAAAGGGCGAGAATATGGCTCAGGGATCCTGTGATTTGGGGTGAAATAATCCGTATGTTTTAACGAAAATGGCTATCATCCACATTTTGTTTTCTTTATAAACATTTGCAGAGTATCAGTAGCCAATCTAAATGTCTCAGCAGACTAGTACATACTGTACTTCGGCTCTTTTTTTCTGGAGTGCTGGAGAAAACATGTTAGCTGGAGCCAGCTGATGTGCTCTCCATGGGTCTCAAGGGCAAACTCCTTTGAACTAAGCATGATCTTCATGTCCCTTCCAAACTTTTGTGCCCTTTTTTCCTATATCTTCAGAAGTTCATCAAACCATTCCTGCTCCCCACCATGCTCAGGGGCATCTCCTTTCCAGGCAGCTCTGAAGTGTGCCTGACCACCAGGCTCTCCAAGTGTCTAACAATGCCTTGGGATGAATTGTGCCTGGGTCCAGGAAAGAGGTTTGTGAATAAGCTCTTTCTTAGCAGGGCTACAGTCCGTTTTGCTTTTCATTGTGATGTTTTCCTCTTTTAGATGAGGATCATCTTGCCCAGAGAGAGGTCAGCGTGTGTGTGGTGGTACCAGGAGCTCTTCGGCACGTGGCTGCAGGCTGTGTGGGCAATGGGCTCAGCTGTGAGAGTCCAGGCAGCATCTATGACAGCCTCGTTATTGGAAGGTGAGCCGAACAAACCTGCTGTCAGATGATCTCTTGTCCCTTTTAAGCAAAGGTAAAGGATCTAAGAAAGCTCTTTCTTGCTCATTCTTTGGACACAGACATTTAGATTGAGTGCCGCGGCTCTCCCTCGCTACAAAGACTACAAAGGTATTTTTATCTTAATTAGAAACTTCTGGTGGCCTAGTTTCTTGCGAGCCCTTGTCCAGCCAGCTTGTCATCTTGGTCATCATTCAGGCAGCCTCAAAACCAGACTAGCTGGTTTCAAAGCAGTCTTGGCACCACGCTACCCAAGGGCTCCTGCACACGGGACCGAGTGGGAGCATCAGCCTTCAGAGACCCGTTTGAGAAGGTCCTCGGCTGACACGAAGAGACCGCAGCAGAGCCCTGCGCCTCCCCCCTGGAGGCTTTGTCATCCTGCCATGCGGAGGGAAAGGCTCACTCCCCTCTCCATCGGCGTATGCCAGCCAAGGCCCAGCCACTTGTTTCTCTAGGCTAACGCAGCAAAAGCAGCCCAATTCATTTTGACAGAGTGGTTAAGTAAGTGGCACAGATTTCACATGTCAGCCTTCGCCTGCCTAATCTTGGAGTTATCCCATAGCAAGCGACTAGCGAGAAGGTTCAGCATCGTGTGGTGACAGTAGTTAGTATGCTTCAAAGCATGTGCTGCTACACTTAAGTGTTTTGCTCGTCTGTTTTACACTGCCCAGATCCAAACACAAAGGACTTCACGTGCATGCAGAGCTGTGGAGACCGACTAGAACAAGCTTCCCAAAGTGTGGTCTTCTGCAAAACCTTTAATATATTTGTTTACATGGATCCTCATATCTGTCAGTGGTAATTATTTTTAAATTTTCCCCTGTAATTTTATTTTTATTTTAAACAAAAGGAAGACCTCTCTTCCTCATAGTAGTTCCTTAGCCCTGCTTTTTGGAATAGTTGGAAAGAAAGTTGTCAGCAGAGCTTCCTTAGCATTTAAGCTGAGGAAAGTGTCCAGGCTTTAGTAGCTTGGTAAATATCTTTTATTCAGCTGACTCCTGCTGTTGTGGTATTTTTCAGGGCCTTCAGGGACTGATAAGCCTTAATGGCCCTGACCAGCCTCACCTGGTGCCTCCACCCACTCCCACGGGGGCCGGGGAGCCCATTTAAGCTCAGCCAGGGGCCTTTGCTTCTTTCTGCAAGCTGTGTTGGGGGATGCTGGTCTTCAGCTGAGCCATGGACCCACTGATCCTGACCCACAGACTGACTTCCCAGCTTGACCTCACTGTGATATTGCCTTATGACCTTGGTTGGACCTGGCCACCACCTGCAGGTCTGCCTGCTCCTCTCACTCAGGTATGGTAGAAAGGGGCTGTGGCTGGTGAGGGGCCCCCTCCCCACCATCACAGCTGGCCATGGTGTCTTTGTTGGCTACCTGGCTGCTCCCTGGCAATATCCAAGGACTTGGTAGTCCATGTAGTCACACCCAGCTCCTGGGAGGCATGAGATGCTGTTACCCTCACTTTGCATACAGGGGAAGTGAAGCACAGCTTCATGTGGGTGTGCCACTGGACCTAGAGATGTGAGAGAGAAAGAATTAGAAGGAAGGACTCATGGCAATTCCCTTACACCAGTGGTATTGGTGCAACTGTTTCTGACTTCTGGATAAAGCTAAACCCAACATCTCATGAGTAATTGCTGTGTTGTTTATAGTAAATGGGCTTGGGTAAATAAAACAACTGCAAAGACCACCTGTAAAAGTGAAAGGCCAGGCTGCATGATAGAGTAGTAAAAGGGTATTTATGTTGCTAGTGTTTCAAAACTTCTGCAGTGGGAAATCAGCTACCAGTGAGAATAGCTCTCACTGCATTATCTTTCCTAAAACAATAGGTATGAAGGAGGGATGCTTCATGCATACATAGCTGATATTAAAGTAAGGTTTGATGATGATGCAAGTACAACATTCATGCTATAGGAGTAGATGCAGGCTTGCTTGTGTCAGCTGCAGCTGGGTCACTGCTATAGCATGTTGTCTTCAGTAGGGTAACTCAAGAGAAAGAAGCAACAAGTAACATTTCATTCCCACCACAAATTGTGTGGCACACTCCCAATGGGGTGCCAGCACACTCATGCCACCCTGAGAAGCCATGGTTTGCTACCTCTGCACTGTTCTTAAAATTGGTCCTCCAGTCTAAAATTTTTCACCAGAGTCAGTTGCTGAACTCCCTGAGCACTCCTGTAATCCCTGATGGACTCTGGAGACTCTGTTGGAGACATCCCTTTCCTTTCCTGTTACTGGGACACTGGCAGACTAGATGGAGAGGTACCACTGAGATGCCCATCTGCTGCTGGGTGCTGTTAGAGAGGGGACACAAGGCTAGAGAAGCGCTTGGTCTGAGCTGGGATGGTTGTCTTTCTTATCAAACAGGGCTTTGCTGTAGCTATACATGCAGTCACAGTAAAACAACAAACCACAACCCTGGCAGTTAAGGTGTCAGATTAGTAATTTTTGGAGAAATGCATTTTTATGTGGCGGTATGACAGGAAGTCCCTGTAGCATGTAGTCACTGTGGCCCAACTTGGGAACAGACACTTTCAAATTTGCTTATAACATCTTACCTCCTCTTTCACCATCATTCAGGTTTTTTCCCCTCTTTACAAGAAGAACAGGAAAATGCTCTTGTAAAGTTACTGAGAAGCCTGGCTACCTCTGGTGGTGCTAACATCTCAGGGTAATAGAACACCCTAGAGTCCAGACAAAAGATTACCCAAAGGATGTTCATTGTGCCTGGTGTTATGGCTAGAAAGCCTTAGGGAATGTTTGCATCCTATCTACCAGAGATATTTCTTTTGCTTCATTAGATTCGAGGCTTTTGTGGGTGTAACCATTATTCTTTTGTGTAAAGTTGCACTTCCACCAATATTTCACATCTGATTTATTGGTAGATAGGGGCAAATATCACAATTCCACTAATAAGGGGCAAAAACTGCATCCGAGATTTCTCCACAGATTGCACTGTGCACGTTTCTGGGTTTCATCCTTGCTAATGGATTTAAGCAGGACTGTCAAGAAAGCTCTTGCTGATGTCATATGGTCCTGACCCAAAAAGTTCAAAGACCTCTCAAAAGTTTGTTGTTGTCCTTCAGATCAGGACTTCCATTTGTACCACTCTGCTCAAGTCAGTAAGAGTTTTTTCCTTCACAAAAGAACAAAAACTCTTATTTTGGCAGATGCAAAAGCTTTCTCAGCCTTCAGGCTTTCCTATTGTAAAGCCCAATAGCATTAGATAAATTAGGAGAGCTAACAGAATAAGTATCGCATTTTAAAGAAGTACAAAGCAGAACAAAACAATAAATTGTTACTGCGCATAAGTTAATATTTAAGGAGCACGTCTCAGGCAAGGCAAAGCCATAATCAACACCAAAGCAGAATCTCCTTAAACTTTTTAGTAAAGAAATTAATAGAAACCTTGTGCTTCTGTTAGTTTTTCCTTTTCTGAAATGTTTGGGGGTTTTGTTGTGTTAATATTCTTTCCATGATGGTGTCTATGTGAGAATTAGAGATAAAATAAGACAGATGTACTGACCATGGTTACCAAGGGAGCAGTTTCCTTAGCAATGGCAAAGCAGTTGTCAAAGCAGTCAATGTTCCTTCTCTCTCTCACACGACTTGTTTTTACTAGTTTGCATAGGTTGGTTACACAAACAGCTAATCATAAACACATCTCCCACATTTCCGGGAGCGGGCAAATAAGGCTTAGGTGGGTCATTAGTCAGATGATCCCAACCTGGTTTCAGTTCAGTGTCTACCTGAACTTTTTCTTTTGTTTCATCATTTTTCATAAAACATTTGCAGTCTAAAGAACATGAAAGTCATCCAAATGGAAACATAACCACATACTGCACACCCAGATAAAGATATGGAGGTGGGTGAGTAGTATAAAATTGCCACCTGTCCAAAGCGCCAGTCCTTTCCTCTTAAGGGTAAAGATGGCAGCTAAAATAATCCCTATAAATAGGTCTTCTAACTGCCTACATGAAATGGTTATTATCTGAGAGTGGAAGTCTGATCCCGCCATCCTCACTGAGGTTGAAGAGTGGATTATGCTGCACTATAACACTTACTGCTCTCTGTGGGTGCTTCTGGTGGTGGCGATAAGTGTGTGAGGTCCCCAGGCTGCATCCCGAATTGCCCAGCCGAGGCCATTACCCAGCGGGCGGCTGCCTCCACCCTCACCACGTGCTGGGAGCTCAGTGCCCTCTCCATACCCTCGCTCCCAAAGCCCATTCAGGCTCCTAGGGACAGCATGGAGGTGAGATGGGCTCATGCTGCTGTATGGAAGGTATCAGCTCTAAAAGGATGGTAGATCCCATAAAGCGCTTGGAAAACCCTGTTATCTGTAACTCCAGGCACTATGACCACCAAACTAGAAGTTTTTCATTCTGAGCAGAATAATCCCAAGAAAACACAGGCAGTGATGAAACTCTGTCTCATTCTGTATTTAAGCGCTTAGTTATAACCAAACCATGATTAAAAGTGTTGTGTCAATAGCCCGATAATGCAGAGACAGATCTGTACCGTAGTGGTGGTTGCGAGAGGTACAGTCATTTGTTCTATCGGACTTAGAAAACTATTGTTTTCCTGCCTCTATTTCCAATCAAGGGCAAAGCTGTTTTGTATCAAATATAGCTAAATTCCTATATGCAGATATTTCCAGGGAACTTCTAGTTGCAGGCTAGCAAAGGACACTTTTAAAGTTACATGCTTTTTTTGAAAAGCAATATTAACATAACCTGGTACTATCCACTGGAGTGTCACATGTAGAGAAAATATTGACTGGACCATTTTTGGATTAGTTCTGGGTTGCAAAATGCCAACTTAATGTCACTGCTATGATCTGTAATTTTAAGTGTTGTTATTAAAAGCATTCGCTATCAAATGGCTCCTAAGAGTTTTCTGATAATTCAGCTACTCTGTATGTATTCTTCAACCTGTGGCTAAAATTCATACATACTCATTTTCCAACACATCCTTACTTACTGCCTGCAACAAGTATGGATCTTTTTGTTCAGGTTGACTGGAATTTAATTAGACACTGATAAAGAGAAGGAAAAGTGCAGTGTTTGTGCAGATGGAGCGGCTGATTGCTGCTGCTCCCCCTGCTCTGCACAGCTCGGTGCCATGGGGTAGGTTACCGACTACATCTGTGCTCCTCCTAGGGGCATTCATTTCATGACTATAATATTCATGATGCGCTACTCAAGGCGAAGTCAGGAGTTTTCTTGAGCTTTGCTTACAAATACTTCTAGCAGGCATCTGACACCTTAGACAGGAAGGCACAGAACAAGCTGGAAGTGCAATATTAATCATAGAATCAGAGAATGGTTTGGGTTGGCAGG
>WAAD01038387.1:107473-184726 GCA_013389945.1 Fregata magnificens | reverse complement strand
GCTTGGCTGCTATGGCGGCATCGCCTCAGCGCGGCGGGGGCGCAGCGGGGAAACGACACGCGAGGAACGAGCGAAGCGGGATTTGCCCGAGCGCTGTGACAAAGGGAGAGCGAAGGCGTGGGGCTCGGCCTCACGGGGACTACGGGGAGCGCCCGGAGACGGGTGGCTAAACTAGTCCCCAGCCGGTGGGGCCGGGGGCGATGGCCCTGGGCCCCAGCCCCAGAGGAAGGTGCGGGGTTGGGTTTAGTCACCATTTGGTGATTTGACATCAGGCTTCTTATCAGGAAAACCACCAGCCCGATTATTACTATTTTTCCCTCACAGGCGCCTGTTAATGTTCATATTGGCCTCATGTGGGTCCACTGTAAGCATTTCCAACCCAGCGCCAAGTGAGAGGCATTTTTGCTGAAAAAAAGGACCAGTTTAGCAGTGGAATACACCAAAACATGAGGGCTGCGTCACCATGCCATCGCTTCACTGCAGGCAGCTTGCCCAGAGAGGTCCAGCCATGCTTCAGTTTGTGGCTGAGGGCATCTTCTTGTCTCATGTTGTGGGGATTACAGAGCTTGCCGTGTTGCTATGAGCACTGGAAGCTCATTTTATTATTTTTTTAATCTTTTTCCAAGCCCAGTCCCTCTGCCTCACTGAATTTTGTTCAGTGCTCAGCTGAAGCGGGGAAAAAAAAGCCCCAAAACCCATGGTGTATGGAAGCTGCATCTCAGTCCCAGGTCTGATGCTCGCCCTGATGGCAGGTACCTCACGCTGAACCTATTTCCCTGGCTGGGAACCCCGCAGCACTTGTGCATGCTGTGTGTTTGCTAACAGCCTTCCTTGCCTGAGGAAATATCCAGCCGTCCTCACCAAGGACCTGGCTGTGCATCTGCAGTGGGCACACCATGAGCAGGGGCACGCTGGTTCATACTGTTCATGGCTCCAACAGCAGCTGTACATTCAGCGTAACTGACTTCCTGCAACTGTTAAGGTATTAGCAGGCAAGTTTTTGTAAATCAGGTTGGAACCCTTTAGGCAATCGCTGTCGCTTGCTGTCTGCTTGTGCTCCTCTGCTAGAGCCGGTGGAAGGGAAGGGCAGATACTTCACTGCAAGGTCCTGGGATTTAGCTTAAACCCCCCATCACTGGCAGTTGCAGCTACATTGCTGGACTTTGTATTGATACAGCTTAACATGCACATAATGCTCTGTGCAAACAGTTCTTCGCTGGGAATGATAAGCAGTGTTACCACAGTGCTACAAGAGGCAACACGCTTAAAAGAACGCAGCGATTCAAGCTAATTCCCTCTTCCATTTGGAGGACTTAGCAAATGATGGGTAGTAAAGGCCTCAGCTATGCCTCTGCAGGTATTTTGTTACGGATTTTGGACAGCAGAGATGCCATTAAAACACCTAAACATTCTTCTAGAAAAAAGGAAATACTCCAGCTAGATGCCAAAGACCATAAAATAACCATTTTTAACGTCACACCAACAAGAGAAGCAATTATTTGTAATTTACTGTTTATTTTCATATACAAAAAGATAAACTTGAAATAGTTCTTTCTAGTTTTTTTCCTCCTATCTGTTGGGGTGTAGCTGCTTCACACAGGGCAAATACTACATTCATACTGGTTTATTCGGACACCCAGTGCAAAGCTGAAGCAGCAAAACTCCAACTTGGCAGATCTAATTTGAAACTTGAGACTCATTTCTAAAATACCACAGTAAAAAGGAACAAAGATCCACTGCAAATTCATGAACTATGATACAATGTTCTTTCCAAAATGTCTTCATTTCATAACTGCAATACAATGGATGTCTGTATTAGGCCATTTTATATATACATTTTATATATATATACTTTTGCAGAATATATATATAATATACATATATAAAAAATCAGCACACTTCAATCCAAAAGGGGTTACAGCAACGAGCTTAACTCTCTGTATACTTTTTTCTTTAACAGGATACTTTAGTATAACTTTTGTTAACTCAGTAGTACAAGCTATCTCTGTTCTACATTTTTATAGCTACAAGAGTGAAATATAACCTACAACATTTACATTTCACATATCTTGGTATACAAACAGTACTTATTGAATTTGAGCCAAGGACCAAAAGACTCTTTAAAAATTATTTCACCATCTGATAGAGCTTCCTGTAATTTACACTCAGTTTATTCTGCAATCTTCTAAATTATTTACTTAATCTCATAGTTTGAGTTTAAATCCATTCAAACTGGAAATCCTGGAGAAACAGGTTACTGCAAACTCTTATGTATACTCTATATATACAAGTTAAGTAACACAGCGTAATAAGACTTAGCTATTTATCCTAAAACTGATATACACATATTTCACTACGCTAGACAAGTCTTAGGATTTTTATTTTATTTCTTTAAATAAAGCACAAATTTAGAAGTAGCTGGTAAAACTTACAATAAGATGGTTTAAAATGACAAATGGTTAGGGTGAGATTTCTTTCTGCTGGTGCCAAAACATTTTCTTGTGAGTTTTGTACTATGCTGTGTTGTTTAACTGTATGTGTCTAACATTACATGCAGAAAGCTCTTTCCACAAGAATTGACATCAAACTGTACTTAAGTCAACTTTACAGTATAAAATTTGGCAAACTTAAGGACGAATGTGAAAATATTAACAGGTGAAAGATCAGGCTTTCAACTCTATCATGAGGATCATGCAGAATTCATAAGCAGATAGTTTGAGCAGATTGACAATGGCATTGTGCGGACTTATGGCATAGAATTGAGGTCAAGAATGTTACTTAGTTTGCAGTAACCACCTCCTTCAATTCTCATCCACCAACAGATCAACTTTTGCATCACAGTTATTCCATTGGAAGGCCAGCAGCATTGCAAAATGCCTCCTTCTGGGAGATTTTAGTACTTTTGTAAATAATTTACCAAAGATAATCATAAACCATCAATAGCCATAGAAACATTAGACAGTTGAGGAAAAATGGGGAAACATCTTCTTTTCTTCCTTTAGTAACAGTAAATGAATTACTATATATTAATTACCAGTAATTAATTAATTAAATGAATCACTAGTAATAGTAAATTCATTACGATTTGGATTGGAGAGCTACTGTTTTGTCCAAGTCAAATACAGACTAATGTTACATCAGCTACATGGACATATTTTTTAAAAACAGACATTTGGGAGGGGAACATGTACAGTAAAATGTTACTGAAGAGAATGGTCTTACTTTTTATTTTTCCCCAGAAAATATATCCTGAACAGAATTCTCTTCAGCAAAGTACCATTAAGAAGTCACTGTGGTTGGAGGTATGCTTTTTTGAGAAGGTTCTTGGGAGAAGGTAGTTGAAAAAAGGGCTAGACAGGTTCTAGGTCTTGCCAACACGTTTTTTGCTGTCCACAAAGTTGATCTGGTGCTATGTCCACCTTCCGGAGCTATGAGATGCTCCAGCTGCCTCCTCCTCCTCCTCCTCCTCTGTCATGGTTGGATTTTTGGTTTGGGTTGGGTTTTGGGTGTTTTTTGGGGTGTTTTAACAGGGGTGGCAATGCAGAGATGCCAGTGACTATTGAAGCAGGATTTTAATTGACTAGGATGGTTACTGGTTAAACTTCAGTTCCTCAAAACAGTGGAAAAGCTGAATAAAGTATGGCCAATGCCTTCCTTTTCACAAAAACAGAATCTATGAAGTCTTCCCAGAACATGCTTTAGTTTTGCAATACTAACCTTACTGGAATGTTGTACACTGAGGTTTTTTTCGTTGTTTTTTAACAACTGGAAAGATTAAGAGGCCTCTGCTTCAAAATGGGCCAAAAAATTCAGAAACAGTTTTAATCACATCATCTGCCCCATTAAAATACTGAAATAAAAGGCTAACAAAGGAAGCACTTTTCAGAAAACACTTTCTTGATATATATCCAGCACAATGCCATTTTAGAGCTTCAGAGAAGCCCTTTTGGTTTCAAAGTTGGAAAACAAAAAAGTTTTGCTTTTTTCCTTCAGTCCTTGGGGATCACTTTCCATTTACATATATATATCATATATATACGTGTATATATGTATATGATACATATATATAAACACCCATATATAGCAAGGTTCCTGTTTGCGTATGTTACAATATTGTAGTATCAAGGAGAATCCAGATAGCAACACTGTTTAACATGAGGTTTGAGGTAATTGGTTCTTGAAATACCTGGATCACAGACTGCATCCAGAAATAACAGCTGGGCAATGAAGTGTTTTTTTCAGACAGAAAAAACTAGTAAAAGAAAAAAAAGCTTACAGCAGTTGCTTTTACGTGGAAAAATAAAGGCACAACAGAATAGCATTACATTGCAGAACAGCTGGATGGACATAACACAAGTATGATCTCTTTCTGTGGAAGTGTCCCAACAAAAAGGATTACTGCTTACTCAGTAGGTTACTACTTCAGTCAGGGAACCGAGCGTCACCCTAAAACTAGAGTTTTAAAAAAGAAGTCCCATGTAAGTAAGGGACCAGGTGTGTTTAGAAAGTGCTCCAGGAACACACGCACACTCACGGTGCCACTGGATTAGATGGCAAGTCTCCCCCAGCTTCCACAAGGCCAGGACTTCACCAAGAACACAGATGTAGGACTCGGCAACTGCAGGAGCCTGCTCAAAGTCGTTTAAGCACTAATTTCAAAAGGCACACTGTCAAATCAGCTTCACGGTAGTGCAATGCATTGTTTGGTTTAAAGCTTTTTTCAGTAACTCCCACCCCACTGACACTGTGCTGTCAAGGTTAAGGGAACCAAAAAGACCGGAGTGAATTTTCGGTCCTATGGGAAAAGTTAGCTTAAGTGAAAAGAATACATTTTAAGTTTTTTTTTATTTAATACTTTTAGAATACCTTGGATTGGTTACACAAATTTGGGATGCTCTTTTTCTAAGTAGGACTTTGGACATGACAGTGCTCCTTTTCTTTAGTGCCTGCAACCCAGACCGTAAAATCTGACGTTGGGAACACAGAGCACATATCTGCGTGTTCTGGTGAAGCCTGATTAGTTGTGTCACTTCAGAAAGAAAGAACTTCTAGGAATTGGTTTTATCAGGACTCTACTGGCAACAGCTCCTTACAGATCATATTGTCAATGCAGCAGACGCAGCTGCTATAAACGGATACGGCAGCGAGCGAGATCAGCCCGGCTATTTGGTCTCGGTAAATTCTTAACACCCTGACTTCACAACTCACTGCAGCATCACAGCATATGCCAAAAGACACACTGCTCACACATGGATACTCGCATGAATACATGAAAAAAACTCTTCCTGGTTAAACTGAAGATGGTCACAGAAAAGCAATAAGCATCTTTAGCAGAAGGGATGCAACATGCAAGATAACCTAAACATACACACAGTGCCGTCCTCAAAGCATGTCCAAGTACATCCAAACTTGCTCCTCAAACTGGCTTCAGGCTAAACTTGTTCTATCCTCTAGACTTTGATGTAGTGCACACTTAATTTAAACATTATATATATTTTTATTTATTTATTTGCTGTGCGTACACAGCCCTTTCTCCCTTTTCCCTGCAGAAACATATTAGACATTACAAAAATAATTTGTGGTATAAAAGAATTCTCACACAATGTAGAATTTTTGTTTGTATATGTAACTAAAATATATATATATTTTTCCAAAAGTAAAAAAGTCAAAATGTCCTTATTTTCCTCTATTATACAGTCTATTTTATTTACAATGTTACCAAACAATATTCTGTATGTAAAAGTGATAATAGTTTGCGGGACACTTCCTGCTTAGCAACTTCTCAAGCGGAGTGTGGCTTGAAGAGGACTGCAACAGCAGCACTGTCACAACATTATCAACCAGTACCTTCCTCTGCAATACGAGTTTCTTCCATACTAAGTGAAACCAGATCTTTCCGCTGCAAAACAGGGCAAGTTCTGACAGTCTGCCTAGAAAGTAGCACAAGAGGAATAAAACGTGTGTTCTCCGGTTTCTGTGCTGCGATATTAAGGGGGATCAGAGTTCCTAATGGTGAGGCCTGACCCAGCCAACTTGGAAATATCCCCCAGCAACGTTGCACTGAGTGGACTCAAGGCTTCTGCTGCTTCTGCTGAAACCAACAACTGTTTCCAAGTGGAAACAGCAGTGAGTCAGGAGACCCAAGTAAAATGCAGTGGAGTTACTGGGGGGCACTCGTGGACCTTCTCCTTGAAACAAACATACACAAAGATCTTGGCATTTCCATAGGTGTAACTTTATCTAGCATAGTTTATTCTGTTAGAGAATTTCAGCTGAAGAATGAAGCAGAATAAAAAGTGGGTTTCTTTTGTCTTAAATAGAGAAAACTTTATGATCAAGACTAGCTAAAATCCTTAATCATAATGAATAAGCCTGGTGCTACTTAACTGATTGTTAGACTGGTTTATAGCCATCTCTTACAACATGCACGTATATTTCAACATGAGCCACATACCATTTCCAGCCGTGCTGTACTAATGCAATTTCATTAGCAAGTCACAGCTCTATTGTCTCAAAAAAAGCAATTTTACTTCCTGTGGTATTTCCAGTTTCAAAACATGAACTCAAACTTCCTCCACCTAGGAAACCAGCCCAGCCAGTGCAATAAATTCATAAAGGGAGTTACACCGGAGAGATGGGGAATCCTGGCTCCTAAAGTCAAGGAGAATTTTTACCCAGGATATTCAAGGTTAATATTCACCTAAGAACTGCCATACAAGAGATGAAGGTCAAGAATAAAATTCTGCAGCAAAGTCTAAGTCTGAATGGAAAGTTAAATTTAGTGCTTGGAAAGTAACATAAGAGGTGTTGTACCCATCATATTCAAGGGAGTGTTAAGAGGAAAAGAGCTGCAATTGCTTATTACAGCTACACCTATGGATGTGCCCGATTGCTGACTTGGAAAAAGCCTCTGCAGTACTGAACAGAACCAAAATCATGTTGGCAATGAGCGTTCAAATGCTAGATTAGCGGTGAGGAAACTACTTGCTTCACACCTCAAGTGTTGAAAGACCAATAAGTTAATCAGAGCTTGTCTTCATTAATAAAATAAATAAATACCAGTTTAAAAGAACAGCTTTAGCTAAACTGGTACAAATTTGTAAATAAGCAAAAGTTCAGGATTTCCTTCTCTGCTGCAACAGCAAGACAGACATACCTACATACACTTAAAATTTGTAACTGAGCACACACGCAATTTGGAAATTCTTTTTCAAATCAGTTTCTGAATCCTGTTGACAAGATGATCTATAAGGAACCATTACACCAGGGAAGATGTAATACTTTACAATCAACATTTGGTCAAAGTTTGTACAGTCGTGCAGTTCCCCGCAGTAAGATAAGCTACACGTGAGAATTTTTGTATATGCTTTCTCAAAAGAGAAGATTTCAGAGACTGTCTAATAGGCTATCAAAATCATATGGCACTTTCAATAAATACTTTAAAGCTTCTTAAAGAAATCAGGATAAAAAAGCAACTGCTGTAATAAGCCTGTTTTAGCCATAATACATAATGCTGAAGGAAAAAATCCAGAACAGCAAACAGTTATTAACAGTTAAAAGACAGTACAGCTTTTTTCTTTCTGCAGCAATATGAACTGGCTCCCATTCCTGGGGAAATGGGAGCAAGCCCACGTCGAAACAAGTATTCACTCAATCTTAACTGCTCTACGCTCCACCCCAACCCTTACATCACTTCACTTCTAAAACATACTCACATTTTTATATAAATCTCAGTGCAGAAATGTATTAAACATGAAAAATACTGATCCTGCAAACCTTTACGACCATGCTTAACATTGAGTGCCTAATGTCACGACACCAGAAGAGCTACCTACGTGCTTAATGCTAAGCATAGGTATGTTGCAGCATCAGGCCCAAAGATGTCAACCACCATGGGGGACATCGGCTGGGTCAAAATGGTATCATTCTGTCTGGTTTTGCCAAGGTATTCTCAACAGAAGCACATTAAGAAACAGAAACTTCCAAACCTACACACGGAAATACAGTTACATGTGTGTACATACTAATATGCAATATACATTCAGTAACTTGAAAGAATAGGTTAAGACTTTATTCAGATAGACAAATTAAGGCAATTATCTTAATGTCTCTTCAAGATAAAGGACCGTGTCCTCATTTGTGACCTCTAGGTTTTAAAGCTATATTTTTCAAGAAATATATTTCAATTTTCTTTATATTTTCTCCAATTAATGATTTTGTTTGCTTAATAAATTGTATCTGTGCAAGGGTGCACGCTGACAATTTGGCAGTGGCAAGAAGTCCAATTCGTTTATATAATACAGACTTTTTACATTTTCATTACAGGGTGATTAGTTTAGGACTGCATTTTGGCTTAACACAAAGAAAAATCTAGTTCTGGCCATCCAACGGACATAACTTCGTCAGTCTAGCAAGACATAGAATTCATGNAAAAAAAAAAAAAAAAAAAAAAAAAAAAAAGATGTACTGTCCTTTCACTAAAACAGACCAAAAAATAACACAGAATGGAAAACAGCCTTCACAAACAAGAGTGAATAATGCCCAGGTACCTTATATAGGCAGTTATTCTACAACTGTATACAGTTATTTACAATGGTGCTTTATAAAACAAAAAAAAAAAAATGGTAGCACTTCCTAAAAGATTTTGGAACTTTTTTTCTTTTTTTTCTTTTTTTAAAACTCCCTTGTCATAAAAGCCAACTTACATTAAAATATACTTACTACAAGACAACACAACTAACAAAATATATAATAAAACTCATACAAGTAGAAAATTCTGAGGTATTTCTGGTTTGAGGTGGTCTGTGGTCATGAAGTTTTAAATTTTTTTTCAGTTTAAACCTCGGAAGCCACGTAACGTGTGTGTATGTATGTTTTGTGGTGGGTTTTTTTTAGGTTTTTTTTTTTTAAACATTGCATGTTTTGCAAATTAAAAAAATATTTCAATGTTGAATCAGCAGCATTAGGAACATTCACTGACTAGAGCGAGTTTATGGCATAATAAGAGTAACGGTATTTTAGAATATGCACCACTTTAAGACAAAAGAGTTTCGTCACAGAGTAAAGAGAAAGCAGCGTCAAAGAAACCAGTCGGAGAGATACTGCAATAATCACTGCTGCTGCTCAGCTGCCTCTGCATCCTGCAACTGGGCAGTTCACAGGCTTCTCAGATGCTACAGGAGCCATCTGCCACCAGTTCAGGTATTTCCACCCCCCCAACCCCAAATTAATAAGGAAAAAAAAAATTATAGAGCCAGTTTTCACACTTTTCCTCTTTCCACCATCTGCACCGGTAGCTTGGGCTGACAGATAATCAGCCCCAAGGCTGAACTTCCTGAACTGACTCGCGCTTAAAGCGAGATGCAAAAATTTTCCCATCTTCCAGTATTTTACCAAAGTGCTTCTGAGAACACACTTTCCCACCTCTTCCAATTACACTGCTTAAAAGCATCCTTCCCATTACTATCTGGAGTCGAAAAATAAAAGGTAACTATAGTTCTGCTTTGTTCTTTTACCACCCAAGCCTGAGATACTGGAGGAAGAAAGAACTAGCACCTCGCTTACAACCACTGGCTCTTTAACTCAGCTTTCTCCGTACGCCGCAGCCGTTAATACTCTGCCCAGAAATGTCCTTCCCCTCCTCTAATGGTTACCTGAGAAGTAGCTCCATAGCAAATGATGTTTCCCCGAATGCTGCCAAGTCCAACGTGACTCTCCCCACCCCTATTCTACGCTCCCCCCTTCAATTCTACCATCAAGAATTAACATTCTCCGCCCAGTTACTTTTTTTTCCATGTTACAATGACACCCGTTAGATCCGTAAAAGACACATCTGCTGTTTTTTTTTGAAGCTCACTTCCAAAAAGAAAAAAAAAAGGAACTGAACCCAAAACCAAAACAAAATGGGGAAAAAAATCCTTTTGAGGAAGGTGTATTCTTTATATAACAGTCTTAAGTTTCCTCCACAGTTTGCAGCATTGCGTTTTCTAAGATGGTAGGTGGTTTTCCTTTACGTCACAGATGCTCCGCTCAGAAGACAGACCGATAAAGAGAAACCCAGAAAACTGAATAAAATAAAAACAACTGAAGTGAGTTTGTTGAGGTTCTGAGGTACCTGCACCTTTTCTGCATTCATTAGTCGGCACCTGAATGCTTGCTGAAATGTCCATTTTTTTAATACAGTAGAGCAATGTGCTGGTAAAATTGATCCAATCCAAAAAAATAATAATAATAATAATAACAATAATAATAAAAAGTCAAGATAAAATAGCAGCTGCATTCATGTGTTTGTTGGATTTTTGTGTTTTTGTTTTTTTTGTGTGGGTTTTTTTTTAAACTTTTTTCTTTTTTTTTAAATCCACTGAGTCTGGAAAGACAAAAGTGAACCAGGACTTAGATACTAGACTCTTTGGGTGGCAAGTCCACGTTGGTGACGGACGTCACGATGGAAACGAGGCAGTCCGAGGTAGTGCCGTTTACAGATTTGCGGATCTGCGCAATGCGCTCCTCGACACAGCCTGCCGAGAGCCGAGCCTCCGCATCATGGTCCCAGCACTCTTCGATGGTCACGCAGAGCTGCGCCAAGCCCTGCGGACAACAAGGGGGAGAAAGCACCTTCAGCAACAAAGTCTGCTCTGGGGACCATCTTTGCAGCGGATGGGGAGGTCCACTTAACACAGCTTAATGCTGTAAAGAAAAACTAAGAATATTTTCTCCACAGTATGCAAATTATGATTAAAATAGCTTTAAAGATTACTTTAAATATGTGGGTTTGGGTTTTTTTAAGCTTCTGCTTTCTAAGGCTGTAGGGCTTGGTCACATCCAACTTTTTGTCATAGCCCTAAAAGTACTTTTTTTAATATCAACATACATCCCGAGATTCAGCATTTAAAGCTTTAAAAAACAAGACATCAAATATTACGATCCCCATGATAAAACCATGAGAGCTGGCAGCACTGTATCAGTTACTACGAAACCATTGCTTTGTTTGCAATCACTTCTGTAGATATCCCCAAAATAACAGAATTCAACACTGCTGGAAGGGCACAGCTCTTATTTGAACCCTCATTTGAGCTGGAACACTCATCTTTATCTACAACCCGCAGCCCTCCTTGACTTCTAGGCAATGAGTTAGTACACCTGAGTCTAGCCAAAACCGTGGCAGTTTGGTCAGAACAGAGGCTTTTAGCTTCTAACTGAAGCCCTGTGAGATTTCGTCATCTGCTCAGTTTCCCAGTCTGAAAAAAATCATGTCTTTTATTAAAAATGTGAGCCTGGAATGATCTACCTCTGGGAAACCCACGCTGCATTTTGCTTCATTGTCTGCTTGCCTTCACGTCTAATTAATTTTTCCTCAAAAAATTGTTCAAGTCTTGCATGTTATCTAGCTTGTGAGGAATGTGTCTCCGATGGTATGGATTGTTTTCTTTTTCTTAATGAAAGGGACTTTACTTTCCATTCTTTCACCATATTAAAGGAGTCCTACTAAACCACCACACACTCCACGTTCAGCACTGGCTGACTGTTATCAGCTGGTTTACTCTCTAAATACAAGGGACAAATGGAAAGGGGAGCACGAAGGTGTTCAGCAACCCCTCATTCCCTGGCGCTGACTCTCTCTAGCACCGGGGAGCAGGTCCGTGCACCGGGGTGGACTGGTTAGCTTCCCTCTGAAGCTAACAAGTGATGCATAACTGCATCCCTCGTTCCCGTCACACAGGAAAACATTTTCCACCATTAACCAGGAGGGACGTACGGGGTGTTTCAGCCAGTGATCCTTGAACACAGGGCGCATCTTCTTGTGAACCACCACTTCTTGCAGGTCCTCAAGGGATGGGTGCTGACCTATTTCTTCTTCGAAAGGCAGCATGTATTCATCCACTGGACCTAAGGTGCACATGGAGAACCAGGTTAGTACAGAAATGTCCTCCACAGAGCCACGTCCTCCGCATGTATGAGCGAGCTGTGGCTCCAAAGCAACCTCAACCCTCTGCAGCAAAGCCTGAAGTTCACACGTCATTGCAGACAAATGTGATTTACATTCGTCCTGCACAATGGACTTTGCTGTCCCCGCTGCTTGTCTGGCCACGCATTTTCCACCTCGTCAAGTTACGAATCCAAACCCTCAGCCGGGCCTCCTGATCCCACTGCTCTCCTTTGAGGAGGCTGGCTGGGTAGTCCGTGATATATTTTAACAGAAAGAGCAAATCAGCCCGTCCTCCTCATATTTTAGCATAGCAATTCAACACACAATAACCTAAAGAAAGGTTTCAGCATGAGCATAAATTCATTTTAGGCACTGACTAGCAAGGTCAAGCATATACAACACTTACAAGTTCTTGCTTTGTTATCTGGCTTGTTCATAGGTTTGAGTCAGCCCTGACACGCTGGAGCCAGATGCACTTGTCCCAAGTACCAGCTCCTAAGTGCAAAATGATTTCTGAACGCTTTAGTTATACCAGTTACGGCTGTGAACTGCCCTGGGCCACGGGAATGAGACAACTGTTATGAGTATCAGTGCAGATGCCAGACGGTAGCAATAACTTCTGCTTATTGAAACGTCATTTGGCTTTTGGCAATGCGTAGATGCTCTCTCACAAACGGCAGCCCAGCTTAACTGATGGGCTTTCTCAGGGTGCTCGATGGCATCACTTATGGTTTCTTGGTAGCAAAGAGTGACCTCTTTCAACAGTGGAGATATTTCAAGAGGGCCTTTTCAGACTAAAATAAAACCCCATCATCCCAAAGGAAGCCTTCCCTCTGATTTAATGGTGCTGTGTATGCCACCTGGAGTATCTTGGCCAGCTGCTGCCTGAGAAGAGTTGGAAGGAGATCACAAACATGACAGGCAAAAATCTAAGTGGGTATTTGGAGGGCCTCAACAGAGAAGGGTTATTCCTACATGAGTGATCTGGGTACCCCTGTTTCACCCCACTGTGCTCCTACCTCCCTGCTCCTCCAGCATTTTATCTGGATAATACCACACACCTGTGCAGACATCCTAATTATAATCAAGCTCCTCGGTCCTACTGTAATACTAACAAAAAAGTTTGAAGTCCAGGTGAGGTACTGTTAATTTATGAACTTGATATTCAGTCCAAAGCACCCATATCTATACAAGAAGAAAGAAGTGGAGCGAGCAGCCTTGGAGCTACTACAATGAAATTATTTCTTCCCTGACCAGAGGCAAGGTCCTGCAAATGGTGAGGGTGTCACCAAAGGGCAGATGTGCTATTTGGACAGAAAAGATGCCCCATTTTGCAGCATCTTTTTAGGATAAAAAACCTGAGAAAGGAGACATCATGAAAGTTCATTCTTTTGGATCATTCAGGAGGAAGTGAGATTCTCCAAAGTTGTAGATGGAACAACAAACTCAGCCCACTGCTGAGAGAGGGCTTGATCAGCAAAAGTCAAAGATTAATACCTAACGACTTATGATAGCAGGGAAATGGGCTTGCTGACCCAAGAAGATCCTTCCAGCCGTGTGTTCCTGCTATTTCACTGAGGTGCTTCACTTCTGGGCTTTCCATTCAGACTACCACACTGCCCTGCAGAAGCGAGGTGTGACAGCCAAGACGGAGCTGAGCACAGCTCTTCTCCGGAGCTCCAAGCTTGCCTTGGTCACAGGCAGGAATGCAGAGCGCCGTGGAGAGCAGCACAGAGCAGGCTCAGGACTAAAGGACACCCACCACTGATGGAGGAATCACCTACTCCTCCTCCCTCTGAGTTCTCAGCCAACTTGCAATGTAACCGGCGTAGTTAAAAGCACTTTGAGACTTGAACACTGCAAAGGTTATTATCTACAGAGAATGACAGCTTGTGTTAAAAAACAAGCAAGTGAAAAGCAGGTTAGCTGCTTAATAAAAATATGCCATTGATTATTATTTTTTTTTAAACAAAGCCAGGCCCATTCTCTGGACCACTAAACCACACTGAAACAGAGCCCTCCCCAGGGAAGAGACAATCTTTATTCTTACCATCAACTGCTCTACATCTGGAGACTAGCTCCCACAACACCAGTCCCATTGCATACATGTCTATTCTCAGGAAGGCGTCTCGCTGGAAGTTGATTGCTCCCTCTAACACTTCGGGAGCCATATACCTCCTTGTTCCCACCTACAGAGATAAAAAACAACTCAAGTTACATTCCAGTTGGGCCCGTCAGCCTCTGCTGGCTGGAGATGAACGACAGCTGGTTTCACTAGCCTTAAGGCTACTTCTGCTAAAGTTGCACCTCACTAGAAAAACAAGCAAAAGGGGGATGTTTTTTCTGACACCGATTGTCATTAAGATCACTCGAGTATAGATAAGCTACCTGAAGGAAAAAGCCAAAGTGCACAGCCACATGTGTGATACTCATTCAGCGTACGCTACGGGTCTAATTTAAATGAAGTGCGATACAGTGAGTATGGATAAAATTCTGTCTTCTCTGCGTCCCACCACATCTTGCTCCAGCAGCACACGCTGCATGAGAAAATGCTGTCTCTGGAGACAGGCAAACCACCCTGAGGTCAAGTCAGATTTGGTTATCATAGTCGTTGAAAGTTCAATCCCCTTTCACTAAAAAAAAAATTCAATATATATAAAAGAAGAGAAGAGTAAAATTGAGATATCCTGAAGTGGTAGGAAAAGGTGTTGGTTTGACAGCCCTGGATAAAACAAGTCTCCTGCACCCACAGGAGTAGTAAAGCATGAACCCTGCAAAGTCTACCCTGCCCTAGTTTGCTGTGATCTGTTCGGAAAAGATCTCCTCTCACTTTAAGGGGATTCAGTCCTCATTATAGTGCCTATCTTGTTGTGTTTAGTCCAGGCAGGCAGAGCCATACTGAGCTCCTCATGTGGTCGTGCCTATATATGCGGCAGGATTATAGCCCATAATGTAGGAGAGTGGAGAGCAGAGCAAGGAAAAAAACCCACCTTTTTAATATGGGAATTGAAACGCCTTTATTATTTTCCTTTAGGAAATTCTCATCTGTTCTTGCTGTTACCTGAGGCAGTGGGGACAGGGGGAAGCCAGGATGTGAAAAGGCGTGGAAAATACTGGAAAAGCCCAAACAAAGAGGGCAAAAATGAGGAAAGCTGGGGGGGCTAACCCAGAAAAGTGTTCACTCCTTCTGATATAAAGGTAAAAAGGGAGCCTGCATTGGAGACAGGCATTCAAAAAACCCCGGAGGCACACGGAGGGGATGCTGGCCTTGCTATGCCCCAGCATGAGAGCAGAACGAGGGGCCGCTCACCGCAACGCCAAGGCAGAAAATTAAGAACCCATAAAAACATAGTAAATTGTTTACGCAGCACACAGCCAGCTCGCAAGATCTGCCACTGCTAAAGGTCACCCAAGCAGCCAGCCCGGCTGAATTCTTAAAAATAAATGAATAATTTTAGGAGTATTAATATTTAATATCAAGACAATAAAGAGTCAGCAAGTCCCGTGTTTGAAGGAAGAAGGCGCCTGCCCCTGGGGCCGGGGGGGCTCCACCTGCACAGCGGTCAGGAGGCTCCGAGCACTCTCCCCGCACAGCCAGATCAAAGCAGCTCCTGGAATTTATGTCTGAGCACAAGCTTTTATGGAAAATACGTATCTCGAAGATAATTAAATGCATCTACACAAACTACCCCCCACTCCCGAGAAGCTATGGCAAGCCCAACTTTTTAAAATGTTATTGTTAAAGATAATGATTACCTGTCCATGAGTGTCCCCTGGAGGTTTTCCAGGTTCAAACCGTACAGCTAGTCCAAAATCGGCTAGCACTGCTGTCAAGTCGTTCTTCAGCAAGACATTTTTACTCTTGAAGTCCCTACGGACAAGCCAACAAGCAAGTTTGGGAAGGGTTTATTACAGCACGCGTCTAAATCACATTGCAACACGCTGGAAGTCTACAGGCTCAGCAGCCCCCAGTAAATCAGCTCCTTCCTTCCTTCCCTGGCACGGCCAGCCCTGGCAAATTCGGCTGCTCCTCACTGCCTCTGTCCCTAGAACACAACCAAGCAGCCCTGTGCCGCCCAGCACAGAGTCAGCCAAAGCCTACAGTGAATTAACCTCAAAATAAAAGCAAGGAGTGATATGAAGGGAGTGTTTTAATTAGAGCAGGCTCTATAACGCACCATTTCTTGCTCTGAGCACCAGCTGTGGACCCCCACCTCTGGGCACTTCTTACATCTCTCACTCCCAACAACAAATGCAAGACAGTTTAAGGAGGTGAATTTA
Organism: Fregata magnificens; assembly: GCA_013389945.1. Lineage (NCBI taxonomy): Eukaryota > Metazoa > Chordata > Aves > Suliformes > Fregatidae > Fregata > Fregata magnificens. Next base: position 168,519 of record WAAD01038387.1, on the reverse strand, counting down.
CTCGTTACCCCAGTAAGGACATTTGCTCCTATCTACAAAATTAGATCTTTCTGGAAATCAGCAGATGCTGGTGGGACTCTGTTCACCCTGACTACACACCTCAACAGACTTTTGCCATAGTCATCTATTACACTTATGTTTTAATTGCTGGACCTATCTTCCCCGGAGAATTCGGAGGATTGGAAAGCAAGCAGGGGAGGGGGTGAGCCCACACTCAGACAAGCTGTCGGGATGGGACAAGGCAGCTGACGGGCAGGTGTAAGCATTTGCAGTAGAGATGGTGGATCTATGCTTGAAGGTGGCTTTACGGGGACATTTGTGTCAGCCCTGTGCTGCAGCAGGATTGTTCCAGGGCAGCTCAGGTAAATCTGCAGGGGCTGGAAAGGCAGGGTGGAGGAGGGTCGAGGTGCCTAACGACTTGAGCCCTGTTCCCTGGGCTTCTCGCATTTTCATCTGAAAAGGAATGTTTGGCAATGTAATTAAATTACAGACCTTAGACAGCAGATGGCAATTGTCCTGTATGCTCAGCATTATAATTTCCCTATCATCAATTCACTCAGTGACCCTGCTGATTGCAGGACATTGCAGGCCTGCACAAAATAATTAATGAGGGCAGATACAATTGTTCCGCACTGGAGAGACCTGTCAAAATTCTTTGGGAAGAGATAAACTGCTGGACCATAGAGAAGGGCTGCTCACTATGGCCTTGGGTGCCAGAGCACCAGCTCAAAGCACCGAGAGCAAAAATCATCCTGTACCACCCAGCCCCTGATTCTGAGCTTAAAAAATCAGAAGAAAGGATTTTTCCTTTCTAAACTAAACACAACGTGATGGGCATTTCTGGCTCGAGGATTAAGATGGGGGAAGTGGGTGTGATGTTGGAGAGCATCATACAGCCAGGGAACTCCAGCAGAAACCAGCCTCCATCACCTCAAGGGGACACACGGGGTTTCTAGGGACACTGTACACTTTTGCAGAGCCTGCAAAACATATGTACCCCTCTGTTACACAGAAAAACACTATTTACCTAATACCTGTCATCTTAGAGACTGACTGCTTCCATACTATAGCAGTTTCCCCACAGGCTTAGAAAATAGCCATCATCTAATGACATAGATAAACTCCTTTGCTCAGTCAGCATTAGGGGATTATGCCCTCCAGGATAGTACAGATTGTGCACGAGATTTTTGCAAAACAGTGGCTCAGCGAGGACCACATAGAAATTATTGGACAGTCTGCCTGAACGATATGTTTCCAAAGTGAAGTGAGATGTAAACCAGTATTATTTTATGGGCATTTGCTGCTGTTGTTCACCTGCACTGCCCTTTGGGCATGCAACGGTTAACTACTACATCTTGATACGTGATGCAGGCATTTCCCTTTGCACTTCCCTTTTTTTTTTTTAAATTTCCATACATTTCCCCATTCTTCCATGCTTTCCTTCCTTCCATAAACCACCTTGAACTGGCTAGTGTGAGCTGCAATGCAAACATATCCAGGACAGGGAGAAAGACCTGATCCAAGCCATGCCAGGTAGAATTCCTACTAACACCATATGCATTAGATCATCCTAAAATGGTCACTGATAAAGGAAAGGAAAGTGGCCTGAAAGGAAGAAAACATCTTTTTCCGTGTAATGCTTCAAACTAGGGAATAAGAGAGTGAGCAGACTATGAACGGTGGGTGCATTAGCTCGATTCAGACACCGGAGATTTTATTTTCAGCTTCCACATGGGGGCACTTTCGCACCAACAAGCGATCCCATAACCTTAGTCCTCCTTGTAGTGCTGAGGACAGTAAGGAGTTGGCTGAACCCCTGCCCAGCAGTGACTCGGGGAGTCCCACCTGGCAACTCCAGCATCTTTGCACGCATTGTGTTAAGCCATTCAAAAATACCCCCCCTCCCAGATTTAAACTGTATTTAGCGTTTTCTTCTAAAACAAAAATAAAACTAAAAGGAGCGGGGTAATCCGAGGGAAATCCCCTGTGTCCTGAAATCCCTCTTCCGTAGGTATGTGCTAAATTCACGCAAATGGTGCATTCTCCATCTTTTATCATTTGCTAAATGGATGGGGACACTAATGAGCACGATCTGTCGCTTTAAAGCCTTTCTATAGCCTTTCTCTGTTCCCCACCCTCAGGAATTTTCATGCATAAACCACTGCCTTTATTCCACAGGGACAAATGTCAGGGACACAGGGGTCAGCTCCAGGAGAAGCACAAAGGCAGCTGCAGGCTCTTTCAATAGCCCCCAGCTCTCAGAAACCTTCAGGTTTGGAGAGGAGGGTTGTTTTGGGGGCAGGGACACCCTTGCAAAAACAGGGATTATCTTGCTGTACATGAAGATGGCCCTGCTAGATCGGGTACAAATTGCTGCAGCTGGACGTGGGGTTTAAGTCCCTCCTAGATGAAATGCAGTGGGTGGCGGGAGAGTACGGCCGTGGATTACGGCGTGTAGCCTGCGTAAATCCCTTCTGGAAAACTCCCCCCCTCCTGCGCGGCAGCGATGCTTTAGTCCAGGGCAAGCAATGTGAGACTGCGGAGAAGGGCTAAAACAAGTACTGGTGCAATAAGGATGGTTTAACCCACTGCTTTCTGGATTCCCGCTGTCCCCACGGTGCTGCCACCCAGGTGGGTTGAAGTGTGTGCCAGGAGGTCTCAGAGACACCTTGGTGCCTGCTCTGGCATCTCTCATGAGCACCCTGGCGCGATTTGGGCACTATGAAACTACAGTGAAAAATAAATAGCAGCCATTTTCTGCGTTTCTACAGGTTCTCCATTTCTTACCTAATGATCAAAAGCTCTGTGGGAAGACATGCAGTGGAGTTATCAGTCTAAAACACAGGGAAAAATAGGGTTCAAATCTTGGCATGGCCATAGAAATACACAGATTATAGTGGGATTTATCAAGCACAGTCCTGTCAAAGAGTGGCTGTGCGGCAACCAGATTTCCCTTCCCACTACATGTCAAGAGAAGAGTTGATGGAAGAGGGAAACACCTACCCTTCAGACATTTGCCATAAACCACTACCAACCACACTGACTGTTTCACAGACAAGACACTTCCTTGTCCTTCACCATTTCATACGTGGTTGAAAAAATTCTTGTCTTAGCATAGGATTTGTTGGGTTAAAAGGCATTTACTTCCTAAAAGCACAATCTCCTCCTCCATTCAACAACACCATTTCAAAGAGGTTGCGAACATTTGAACACAGTACTTGAATGGCATCAACAAAAGAGGCCGTACCTGTGTGCTATAGCAGGTTTGTGTCCTTCACCTTTGCACCAAGGGACGTCTTCATGAAGGTAGGACAAGCCACGGGCCATTGTTTCTGCAACATGGCAGAGCTCATTCCAGCTGATAATATTGCCCTTCAGGTAATCCGTCAGAGAGCCCTGCGAAACAGGACATCGTATGTTCTTAATCACAGACCCTGCTACGTGACAGATGTGCCAACTGAATTAGAAAATGGTTTTAATGACTGCTTGAGAAATTTGAATCTTGATTTAACAGAGGGAAAAAAATCACTAGTGAAAGTAAAAAAGAAGAAGAAATAAAAACCAGAAGTGTTCATGAGTCCTCAGCCCTTGACAGCACAGAAAGTATCTGGATGTCTGAAAGGAGTCTACTAATCTGCCAGGGAAGGGGAGGGAGGTAAGGAAGGGATAAAATCATCTCAAAACAGAGCAATTCATCTAACTTAAGAAAGGGGAAAGCCTTCCATGCAAGAAGATGCTGCACTGTATCAGCTGGTTGAGGCAATGATTGGCTCAGTAGACCTTGGATTAAACAGAGGGATAACGCTGCTGGCTCAACCCCAGATTTGTGCATGTTTGTTTTATTTTATGTGTTAGTCATGTTTGATAACTAAAGCAATCCATGAAATGGGAGACATGCCCCAAGCTTCAAAAGCAAACACGGAGCCCATCTGCAAGGGACAGGTTGGGACTGCAACGGTCTGACACCCGGCTCCCACATGCTCATCCACACCCATTAAGAGATGGTGACCACCACATACGTGAGCTGTGGCCTTTTGTGCCTCTCTCTCTCCCCAACTCCTACCTTTATTAGTCCTATGTTTGTGTAAGAAAGCCTTGAAAGCTAAAGGAAGGGCCTTTGAAGGAGGGGAGCAGGAGCACTTCTCCACTACCACTGAGGCGTGGCTCACCAGGGACAGACTGGATAGATTACAGGGGAGCTTCTGGGAGAATATTAGACACCAAATCCTGCTGCTTCACAACCAGCCGCCTCTCTGCCTTCCCAAAATGTATGTGCAATGATACGTTACCTTGTCGTGGAAAGCTGTGATCAGCCAGAGCTCTGTCTCTAGGTTTGTCCCTCTTTTCTCCGCTGCGATAAATTGCAAAAGGTTTTCATGCTTCATGCCAGGAGTATTGAAAATCTCCCTCTCGCTCTGCCAAGACTGCTTATCCTAAAGCAGGGAGAAATGCACCATCAAAGATCGCGCTTCCCTTTAAAGCAAACAGCTCCTTCAGCTCAGTCAGAGCTGCTCACGTTCCTCTTAATATCATCCTCCAGCGTTCGGATGTGATGCATCCCTTCAAAATGAGGCTGTTTTTCTAAAGGGTAGATGCTGGAGAAATACTGGAAGTTGCTGTTCTCAGTCTCCCGTCTCCAAAATTATCCTCAGCTATTCCTAAAGCACATGTGTGGGGAGAGGGGGTGGGGAGGAATCCAAACCCAACCTCACTGAGAAACAAGATTTGTCCAGATTTCCTAAGGATGCTTGCAAGAACAAAGCCTGTGCATACAGCATCCAGATCTGTATTGTAGCTGTAATTGTTACGATTGCAAAATCTAATCTAGTCTCTATTGAATATTTACTAGTAGGTCACAGCTGGCTTGGACAGAAGATGTGCAAATCTCCTTTAGCAACGCTATGACAACAAATACGGGGTGAAAAATTAACAAAGAAAGAGATAGCGGAGGACCACAAAGATGTTTCAGTCATTCTTCTTTCATTTTACTTTTGATTGCTTTTCTCTTTCCATCTGCAATTCCTAGAGAGTCAAGTCAGGAGTGTTCAAAGGTTTCCTAGAGCGGAAGACGTGAGCTGACAGAAATGCTGCAGTGCAATTAGCTTTCACAGCGTCGGGGCTGTGCCTCTGTAAGCTGTAAACTGTTTGCTGGGTTCAGGTCCGGATTTATAATCTATCCAGGCAGGACACACAAAGCCGGGGGCTTTGGTCCTTTGTGTGCACATTGGGCATTGCAGCTGCACACTGCCACGCTGGACTTTCAACAGCACGGGGACATTTGCAGCGAAGTTAAAATACCCTGTAGATTTCAAAATGTGCTGGTTTTGTACTTCTTGCAACAACTACTACTACAGGAAGCATTTGGTAATGAGATAACACAGAGAAAAGTGTAGGAAGGGAGGGTCCTTGAACTTCTTCCCCCAGCAGAAGAGTCCAAATGCATCTTTGTTATGGTCTTAAAAAGCACCCCTACAGGCACTTAGAGTATCTCAGTACCGGTGAGGAAGCCTGGCGAGTAAGAACCTAATGCAATACCCTTCTCACCTGAATAGGGAAGATTTTCACTGCTACGTAGTCATTCATCAGCTGAGCCTTCCACACGCAGCCAAAGCGTCCCCTTGCCTTGATCTCCAAGAGCTGCAGAGGCTTTAGGCCAACCAGGGGAGAAGGGGGTGGTGGGCCGGGATCCTGCACAAGAGAAAAACTGTCACCAGCTGAAGCTGGACTGTAAAACAAAGGGAGTGGAGGAACGGAGAAATTGCATATGGGGAAAGAGGCGTAAAGAAGTGACATTTTATTTAATACAAATTATTTAGATGAACTGTTTGCAGCAAGAGCAGCCCGAAATTCTCTATCTTGCTTAGTAGGGTATTTGTATAGAACATATAAAACAATCTACACCTCCAAGTGTTACTTTGTGTGTCGAACTACTGCCTGCCATCCTCTGGCAAAACCTGAATTCTCCTATGTTTTCAAAGCAAGAGCTATTTTGGGCTGTAAAACACCAATGACCTCAAGGCTACCTCCTGCCAAAAGTAGGAACTTTTTGATCTTTGTGACCCAACAGCCAACTACACCTAAAACCTCCCACTGCTTTGCACTTCATTAGGTGTGTTTCACATAACCCTTGCAATGGGCAGTAAACAGGTCTGTCAGCATCATAAAGATCATATCTGTTTAAATTCTGCATTTGTCCAGAAGAACAACACAACCCTGCAGGACGTGTGCGGTTGGAGCTCTGTCCTATCTGCTTTCAGATGAGAAAGTTCACAGCACGGGCTGTAATGGGCGGAGGAGGGAGAGAGAGGTAGTTGCTTGGCTCTTCAGAAGAAACCAGAAGGCTCAGGGCACAGCAGAGCCAGCAAGGACCAGTTCCCGATGGCTTTGGGCCATGAAGATGACCTCCTGCATGCATTTTCTGATGGCTCATAAAAACTGAGCTTCTACAGGGAGATCATCTCCCCTTGCTCCATAAAGCTGGTAGGAACTTTATCTCTCTGATCTCTGCTCCTCTGCAAAGTTGGCTGAAATCAGGCAACAGGTTTGAGAGTTTGGGGGGAAGGGTAGCCACCAAGCAGGGCTGTGTAACTCCATCCCTCAGGAATGGCGGACATGGTGATAACCCCATCTAAAACCATCGGCCTCACAGGGGATGCTAACACCACCACAGAGGCCAACCAACTTCAAAAAGACAGAGAAGAAAAGTTAGGCCAACTGAAAAGAGTGAAGCGAAAGTGGATGTGAACATATACCGAGCAGCCTCCGTGCTTTCTGTAAGGTCCAAATAAAGGGGAGTGACTCCCTCACCTCATTAATGTCGACGTGCCCGTAGGGAGGCTTGCGGTGACGGTACATCCAGAAGGCCAAGAGGATGGCCATGGAGAGGACAGCGATGGGGAGCAGCGAGTACACCAGGATGTTGAGCAGGGAGGGCGTTGGTGGCGGCGGTTCGTATATGACTGCGAGGAAAGAGCAGGGTAAACGAGGGAAAGGACCCTTCAGGCATGCAACGGCACTGTCACCTACACTTCCAGATGCAACCAAACCCCATCCTTCCTGCTACTCCAAAGTTGACAATGCTTAGTGGCACGTCCCATCACATCCAACAGTATTCATAAGGCTCCGCGGTTTATTCTTTTCCATATGGCTATTAGTAACGGAGTTACAATGGTCCAAACCACACTTTGCAAGCTGAGCCTCCCTGTGACCTTTATTTAAGATAGGTATTTCTTGCTGGGATACGTAAAAGCAGAAAATTTCCTCCTCTTAACCCTTCTGAATGTATTAAGCGAGCACGAAATCCCTTGCAGCGTTGCTTTGCCTTTTACAGTGATTGACAAGGTGTCAGTTTTTAGTAAAATGCTGCCGGAGCCACAATCAAATGCACTATTCCCACAGTAGTTCTTGTTCCAAATTACATCAGTGCAGTTGAGACACAAACAATGGGAATACTAAATGGAGCCATGTTGCTATGTTGGAGACAGGGAAGGAAAAAATAGCAAGACTTGCCAAATTAAACAAAAAACTGTGAGAGAAAGAATATTTGCTACTAGGTTGCTACGGGTACATTAATAACAGGAGATAATAAAACCCATGTAAACAATTAAAAACCTAACAGGAAAGCCCAGGAAAATCTGATAATGATCTACTGGAACATCTCAGTAAATGCAGGTAGTTGATAGCAAAAGAAACCATCCTAAGGAAAAGATCTACCTGCTTTAATAATTTTTATTGAATGATGCTTTAGCAAGCCTACAGCTAAAAGAATCATCATTTTTCTATTAGCCTCTGAAGAAGGACCTGCTATTACTTTTCTTCCTTGAAGTATATCCACAAACTCTGAAAGCTGACACACTCATTCCCTTTCAATCCCCAGACCAAGAAAAGACCAATCAAATGCAAAAAACCTTGATGTCCAAGATATTTGGAGACCTATGACCTGCAAAAATTAATGAAGGTGTCAAATACCTTTTAAGAGTTTAAGTTGATCCATATTGTATGAATCACACCACCCCCTTCCCCTTGTGTGGGACTTTGTTTTGTAAGAGCCCGCTGTGAACGTCTACCATAAAGAAAATCTAATCCTTACTAACAGTATACAAGGTGTTGGTACAACACACTTTACCCGCAGACTAAAACAACATTAAAAAACTATTCTTGAAGAATCCCGGCAGAAGGATTTCTGTACTTTGTAACCAAAATGGTACTTTGTGTCCTGTCGGATGTATTTTTTTGCTCAACATCCAACAACTCAAAGTCATCACAAACTGAGTCTAGAGGAAGAGACCCCAACTCCCCGTCCAAGCAGCCACTCACCTTCTGGGCCGGTGACTTCAGGCAAATGGGTAAATTTCTCATTGCAATAGTTGCCCTCGCAGCAGCAGAAAAACACTTGAGGGTTTTCTTCTGTGGCTACGCACTCCTGCCTGCGTCAGGGAGGGACAGACACGGCAACGAAGGGAAGAGAAAAAACAATGTCAGTCAACTCCTGCCCCGAATCGTCTTCTCCACGCACCTTCTCCCACCGTTGTGCTACAGAGATCGGCAGTCTCCACTTACAGAAAACAATCTGGCACTCAGATACCCCAGTGGATAGCAAAGATCCTTGAAAAGACCATAAAGGAAACAAATGCTTCCATATGTACCACAGGCATTAGATGGCGAGTAATAAATAAAAGCCGCTGCCGCCAACTGAATGAGAAGCAGAAAAACGATGGAGAGATGCCTCCTTCCCTGAACAGTGTCTTTCCTGCATATGTATGCTGTCAGCAGAGAGTAGTATTTGATCATGCAATTAGAGATTGTACCATAAAGCACGTTATGATAAGGGCTGAGCTAAGACTGCTCTCACAGCCTTGAGCATCACTATACGCACTAGAAGGGCATCAGACACCAGCAGCAACAACAGTCCTGCTGCAGGCAGGAGGAAGGCTGCAGGTTTTGGGTTTGGTTTGTTTTTTTTTAAAGCCATCTCCTTCTCGTTTAAAAAACTTATTCCTGCACAAAAGCCTTTAAGAAAATCAGGTTGCAGCTCTCATTTTTCGTATTTGCCTCTTATCCAGGTAGCGCTACAGCCTTCTCAGCACTGAGGTTTCCTTCCACACTGTGCAAGGTGTTAGGGGACTTCCACGGATCAGACCAACTCCACTTCCACACATCCTCCCTCTCCCACAGATCAATGCCAAAAGAGATGTGCAGTGATTTTTGCAGTGCTCTAGCAGTCATTTCTTTCTCTTTCTTAAATGCCTGCTTCCCTTCCCCACCACCTTTTGCTACGTTACCCTCTGCTTTTAGCTATTAGGGTTGCAGAGCTGCTCTCCACAAGAACTGTATCAAACTATTTCCTGAAGCCCAGCTAAATTATATGCATAACTTCCTTCCTTCGACCACTCGGAGGAAGTAGCAAAACAATCATATGTGTTTGACATTATTACTCGTTTATGAACCCATGCCAAGCCTCCCTTTCTGTGGTATCACTGACATACTGCCATGAGAAGAACGGAAAGGGCTCTCTTCAATCATAACACAGGGTAGTTTTCAGTGCTTTGTTCCTTTTGGGGAAAAAAAAGCACCTATAGCCGAAATGTCTCCTGCAAGGTCTCAGCTGGGAAGCGCTTGGGTTTTTTTCAGGCTTTTATTTTTTTAAACTTCAAATTAAAAAAGCAGCTATTTGACTTATTCAAATGAACAAAGATGCTTCAACAAGTTAAGCAATGTTTCCAGATGCTTTTTTGTGAAATCAGATAACAAGCTGTTTGGATTTAACAGTATCAGTATTGGAGTCTTCAACAGAAAACACATCCTTTGCTAAATCTGTTGGTTAAGAAATCAAGCTAATGAGTGAAAACAGCCTGCTCCACATCTGCAATTCATTATCCCTGTCTTTGAGTTGGTGTGCGCTCAGGGCAGCCATCCAGGTACATATGACATGTTATACTTAGCAAATATTACAAATGAGACAGTCGGAGAGAATGACACATTTTTCTGTGGCAGCGAGGGCACGTTTCGTAGTGGTTCACGTGCTCTTCAAGGGAACGTGAACGCAACCTCTCTGGTGGGGCTGTGTAAATAAATGAAGAGCACACAAGTCGATTTTTAAACACTACCTTTTTCCTATAGCCTTAAACGTACATGTGCCACGTTCTTGTTTCCTTAAGATAAAGAACAGAGTAAGGAGCCATCACCCTCAACGTCCCATCCCTTGCGCTCCTGAATTTTTCACCTTCCAGCGACAAGGAGGCAGCGCTTGGCACAGGCCAGCACGTGCTGCCTGCGCTAGGAGAGGAGCTGCAGCCTGGCAGAATAGGACCGTGCCCTGCATTCAGGGGACACTTGCAGATACAGCAGATACAGGTACAGGTGCATCTCCCGAGGCTGCACCCAGGAGCTCAGCATCCAAAGGTGCTGAAGACAGAGAGAGAAAGGGCATCAGCACAGCACCGTCGATCGAAAAATCATCTTTTTAGCCATTTTTGCCATCTTGGGATGCAACATTACCTGCATGAAAGACTGCTGAGGGCACTCAAGGGAAGGAATAAAAAAAAAATAAAGACTCAATTTAAACAGCGTTTATTTGATTAAAGCTAACCTTTATTTCAAATGTTGCTTTCAACACTTGTACTGTTTGTTAATTCTCAGAAGATCTTTTAGCTTTGCCCTGGAACTGCGCCTTTGAAGAATCAGGCTGCAGGATAATGGCTGCTCAACCCTGGGGCTGAAAAAAGGCTTGTGAGGAGCCCTGGAAACTTTTTACTGTTGTGACAGAGCAACACATTATGACAAAGTTTAAGAACCACTACATCCCTGCACAGAGACACTCAGTGACAATACAAGTGTCACTGTATACGAGAGCAGGCACTGAAAGGAGAAATCTGTTTACAGTAAACACTTCTGCTTGGAAGTAGGAAACTAGAGTGACCTTCTGTTCTCAGAAGGATCGGCATTAAGATGACTAATGGGCCGAGGAGGATTGATTTATTGGGAAAGAATAAAAATTTAACTATATATAGAGCTTGGCTATGCAACTGGCAAGGGAATAGGTGTAGTGGGAACGTAACCCCGGCGCCAATAGTAGAAGGAAGATGAGGAACGACTCACAGTTGGGATAAGCTAAGACAATGAGCACAAAAGCAGGGATAGCGTACAGCACCGAAGGGAGAAAACTCTCCAGCCATGGGGCAAATCTAGTCCCAGCTTAAGCCCCACAGCTTAGCACCTGATATCCTAAAACTTTTGGAATGAGAAGCTACAAAGATGCGCAGCTGGGAATTGCACAAAGGTGAGATCAACCTACACTGGTGTTATATCAAGGGAAATCCTTGAATTTTATGTTCTGTTAATCTGTATTGAAAGGGATGGGTTTAGGTGGGTTGGTTGGTTGGTCGTCGGAGTTTTTTTAACAGAAACACTGAGTGAGTCCAGAACTACTGAGCCTTGTGCTTTTAAACTGTGAAACTTCAGAGGGCTATTTTCTGTAGCTGTAATTCTTTTCTCCTCTGTAGAATTGCATCAAGGGAAATGAGAAAAGACTAGTTTATTTTCTCAGCTATTTAATGAGGCTGGAGCCTTTGTATTACAAAACCTCATTCCTTTTCAGCTCACTACAGGCAGCAACACACAAACACGCGTATTGCTTTTGCTGCCCCACTCTTTCTCCTGGCCCGTCTCTTAACTCAGCCAAAGAGCAGTGAAACTTTTTGCAACATCACAAACGCCAGAATATCTCAACCTCTAACCACCCCCAGATATCTGTGCTTTTCTAGAGAGCTCCAAATGATTCCAAGTTTTCCTTTGTATCGCCAAACGCTCTTGGAAGAACATATTGCTCTTCATTTGATGGTACAGGACACGTTTTTCAATGCATGCCAGAATTATCAAAGCTTTGCTACGAAAAAAAAAACCCCACATAACAAAAAACCCTAAAAGTGCCTTTTGCAGCTTCTATTTAGAAAGTCAAGGCAGATAAGTGACAATTCTAAGAGCTGCATTAGCAACAGAAGTAATTACATGGGATGAATGGGCCAATTGACTTGGACTTGCTTTCTTTTCCTCCATGCAAAAATCATGAGCCTTTGCACTTAGAGGAACAATTAAACCTGTACTCAGAAAAAACAGTTAGGTTATTACCTGTCATAACAGTTGAAGTCATCTAACCAGCAGCCTTTCTTCACCAGCTCGATGGAGCCCGAGTTGTTTCTCCAAGAGGCGTAGCAGTGGAGCCGCTTGTCCTTCTCCCCCTCACAGCGCTCCACGCCGCTCTGGTTGGTCTTCTCCAGCTCCCAGTTGGCGTTGTAGTAAATGCATTCCCTTGTCTCAGCCTCCCCATGGCCTGGTCCTGAAGCAAAATTCAAACCCCAAGTATGTTCAAGCAAAATCAGGAACAGATCCCAGGAGACGCACCTCCACACGGCTTTGCTTTAGGTGATGCATACATTTGCCTCCCTGGGAGCTAAGCAGCTCGTCGATGTGAGCTTCAGCATGGTGTGGAGGATTATTCTCCTTTGCTGGTGTGAGGTGGGGAACAGAGAGGTCAGGTTTGCCTAGGCTCACAACAGGAGCTCATGGTGAAGTCAAGAGCCCAGCTGAGACCCACTCCCCCCCAGGTCTCCTCTGGCCAGTGCTTCAACCACAGGACGCTAACAGGGGGATGTACAAGGCAACCCCTACCCAGTATTTCCTAATCACAGAAAGCCTGTTTAGGAAAGACAACCCCCAGGGCGCTACTTGCCACTTGCTGGTATGCCACACAACAGAGTTACTCTCCCTCTGCACCACGATTTTGGGAAACACCACCTAAAAATAAATGGTTTCTTACGTGTCTAGGATGTAACTGAGAATAGATAATATTCACCCTGCAGAGGAGGGCCAGACCAGTGCCTATTCCTCACTTAGATCCCAGTTCAGGCTTATTCCAATAAGTCTCCATATGATAAATGTCATGTTTTTTAGCTGTGACACTGGTCACGCTGCCTCTCCACCCAAGCAAGACCTTCAGCAAAAAGGAACTCTGTTCCCCAAACAACTCTGGCCACCCGAAACGGACATTTGGCCAGCACAAACAAAGGAGTCTCCATAGCCTGTGGGTCTTTCCCACTTAGAGCTTTTTACCAAACGACCAAGGAGTTCCTACTACCCCAAGTGAAACAACTCCCCCATAGCCACCATGGCACAGAACTGAAAGACGATTACAGACATATCCATTAAAAATGGAGTCAAGTAAGGGAACACTGGTATCTGCAGGTGACCTGTTTTGTCCTAAGCCTTAGAAATCCTCTCTTCATTTGAAAATAGTCTGCTTTGTGGCATTTTGAGGATTAGTTTAAAATTAGAAGAAGAATGAAATAAACACATGACATGTAAGCAGACAACCAGAAAAGGTACCATGAAGCTTGTGATTTCGTAAATCCTGAGATGCCCTGCAGCCGTCTCTCTTTGGGATTACCCAACCTAAGGCAAGGTCAGACCTGGCCATTATTTTGATGGATTACAATCATGGAAAATGTAGGTATCCCAATAAAATGTGTTGACAACTGCGTAGAAAACATGAATGGGTCCTGCAGGATGGTGAAATGGAAGCGCTGCGCTCCCAGAATAGCCAGACCCTTGCAAAGCACAGAACTAAGTTTCTGGCTGGAAAATTTTGCAGTGCTTTCATGACTCTATCTTCTCCAAAGGCTGTGCAACCTTTAATGTTGAGCTTAAGGCAGTCAGGGCCATGTCTGGACGATCTAAATGCAACCCAGCCTGTGATTCCCACTCAACATGGCAAACCAGCTGCTTCTGAAAGGTCGCTACAAGGTGATGCAATTCAGTCTTCATAAGACATTGAGCAGCGAGTAGCTTACAGCCAGCAGAGAAAACACCCAGTCTGGGCACAGGCACCAGCTCCGGGCCCCGGATACCTTCTGTAGCTTCATCGTCTCCCTATGTGAACACCCATCCACTACTGAGGTAAGTACCCTCACAACACCCAGCCGGAGAAGGGAGTATTACTCCCAACTGAAGATCTAACACACCAAGATTAAACGACTTGTCCCAAGTGAGCAGGATGCTGGAGGGAGTCTGACCTGCCTTTCCACAGCCTGCAATTCCTCAAGTTGCCAAGTCTCCAAGTTGGTTGCCAAGTCTCCAAGTTACCCGGTGGCAGGATTCACCTCCAATTTTGCAGTGCACTGAGAGCTCTTTAGAGATGGCACTTGAGCTAGAGGTTGCATTCAAGCTATTGAATGTAGCCTGATCTGCTGTAGTGAATCAACCTTCTGTTGCCAACAGTCATCAAGAAAGGCGTGCAGATGACCTGGCACAGCGCAGAAGTGGAAGTGCAAGGAGGTTACAGGAGAAACCATAGTTTCTGCACAAGCTAGGGGTGATGTGTCCAACCTGCTCCTGCTACCAACACCTGAACTCAGTGATGGGTAATTTTCATGGTACGGAGCAAACTCATCAGACTAGGAAGATTTCTTTGCAAGTTGAAGAGGTGTTCAATCCTTCAGTAACTCTTTTTTTGGGAAGAATGTTTAATCTGCATCGTGGGAGAGATTGCAAGGGAGGAGCGGTATGAGAAAGTCATAAAGCTGACTTCTGAAACTGGAAATTATATTCAAAGCACACACGAACAAGAGCTCAATTTCAATAGCACCTGCAGATTTTATCGGCACTTGCAAACCTCCATCTGAGTTTTCCTCTGACAAGTTGCTTACTATAATAAAAACAACCTACCAATATCCCTCAACACAGAACAGTGTCAATATTGACACTCCTTGTTAAAGCCTTGATATTTGTTCTCTTGATACTTACGCCATGCTTTGTTAGGGCAGATTAAGCATTTTTGCTAAATACTGGTTAAATCAGCAGGGAAGTGAAGGAGTGTTGTCTTGTGTGCAGGGAGGGTGATATCTTTTTATTTATAAAGGAAGAACTAAATAGCTTAGCTTCATTGTAATACTACACATGGCTTCCAGGTGATATCTGATAGCTAATACTCACTATCACCTTCTGGTCCAGTCCTTGAAATACATTTTGTAATATCATTTCCATCATCCCAAACCGAATCCCTAGATGGAAATTTCCTCTCCCTCCCCAATCCCATCTCCCAGAAAGCAGGAAAGTTTAATGAACCATTTGCCTGGGAAACAGCCCCAAAATCTAATCCTGGCTCAGCCACCTCTGTCTGTAACCTCAAGCAATATTGTGTAGCCTCTGTTTTCTCCACCTGCAATGAGGGCCAATGCAATGCACAAAGCTGTGGTGAGATTTGATGTTTCCACTGTGCTTTGAAAAGGGAATGTTAAAAAGATATGAAGCAGGAGCTGTATCAGCTCTGGGACCAGCAAACCGAGTCTGCTAAATCCTGCGCTGAGCCCAGGCTCCCTTCCCCCAAGACAGTTGTCTTTTCTGGAACAAGTTTCAGCTGAAGACTAAGATCTGCTTGCAAACACGCAAACCCAACTCGGCAAACAGCAACCGCGCCAGGAAAAAGGCCTTTCGCAGCTTTTCCCCCGCTGTCAAAGTTTAGATGAATTGAATAAAAGCATGTATGAAGTTTTGGATGACTGAATACATGCATGTTTTCCTTGAAACAGCTCCTAAGGATGCCTGCATTAAGGAGACACTTTAAAAACCTGAGTGTTTGCTACCTGCTTTCAGATCTTTTTAAAAAGCCATTTGGTAAGGATCTTCATCCTGCTGGGTGCTCAGGATTGCAAGAAACCCTTTTGTTTGTGCCCAAGATGGTCTCAGCAGGAAGGGGCACGGCTCCAGGACTGGGTGTTAATTTACCTGCCGCTTTAGCTCATCAAGAAACATTCCCACCTTGCTCTGTAATGGATCATGCAGAGACGAAAGTTCGTAGCTAACTGCCATATCTGCACTCGCTGTATTAAAACCCTCAGCTGAATGGACGAAGGGTGAATTGAAACAGGGTTTTGTCCCTTTGAGGGAGAACGGTGGGGTGGTTGTGACTAAGAGGAGGAAATCTGAGCTCTGCTCCTGCATCTCCGGGAAGCCATGTAGTGTCTCCTGCCTCTTCTTTCCCCCTTGGGCAATGGGTATAGAAGTGCCCATTCCCCCAAGGCCACCGGAGGTCTGTAAGAAACACCCAGCTGGACCCTTCTGCAGAGCAACACAGGTGGGAGAGGACAGACCAACCATGTCTTGCTTCTCATTTCAAGTTGCAAGAAAAATCGGAGGATATTGCCCTAAAATGGGTGCAGGAAGAGCTTGTCTCCTTCCACTGAACACAGCTGATGCGTTAGCACAATGAGGGCTTGGCTGGACTTGAGTGGGCTTCCCTCAACCCACAGCAGCATGACCTGGCTTAAGGGAGATGTTGAACCAAACCTGAGCAGCTGACGGAAGGGACAGGATTAATTTTGGCAACCAAAAGCTTTTCCTGAAACAAAAGCCTTTGCGTGCAGTCACAAACCACAGTCTGAGATGGACTAAAGGGGCTGTGTCCCCCCGGTCCCGCCCTTCCCTCTCCACAACACTCTTGCCACCTCCCTCACGCCAGCATTGGCACGTGGTATGAAAGCTCCTGACGTCCTTCATTTGGTGGCATTGCCTGGTAAGGACACCCATGCTTAGCTTTTGGCAGAAAGTCAACAGGACTTGGGCGTAACGAGATATAAGACATTTGCTAAGCAAGTGTTGGAAGACTGCTGTCAGAACTTCGTTCAATTCACTGGGCCCCCATTTCCCTCCCACCTAACCCAACTCTGCCAGCCACAGAGCAAAAGTTGCAAAAAAAGCTGTTTCCTACCCAGCAGGGACTCCCATTAGGTATGGGCAAAAGGTACAAATGCAGGTGGGATCTGCTGGCCCTTGCCACACATATGCATTTTGCAGGGGAGATGTTTCAATCATGTCTGCAGAAACTACCGCAGGCAGAACCGCCTTGCTGCATAGGCAGCACTTCGCAGAAAATGCTGAGCAAGCAAACCAGGAGCATGCACGTTGGGCAGGAGCATGGCATCTCCAGCAGCGCAGCCTGCTATCAACCCCAGTTCTCTCCATGGAAAAGAGCCTCGTGTCAGCAGCTGGGCAAAAACAATAAATATTTTAATACCACGATCCACAAATATTTAAGGAATAGAGTCTGAAGTCCTGTTGGAAATCAAAGTCTAAGGAAGAATTAGGCTTTGCAGGAGCAGATGGGTTTCTGGCATCCCACCGCATCCAACCAGCACTTTGGGGACGACACAGAGTGGCTTCTCCCTACACCTTCCTCGAACAAAAGCCGCACATGAATACCTTTACACAAAACGCCACCAAGCCCAAATAACTCCCAACGCATCATGAAGGCAGAGGGAGGCTACCCACCACCACCCATTTTTGGGGTGGAAGTCAACTTTTTGACCTCAGTCCTGAGAAACTATCATTACGCCTGTTCCCTTGGGTCAATTTTCTGCTCCAGATGACTGAAGCATCACTAGGATTTTGCCGAGCAAGACCCCCAGCACCTATCTGAGGCACGTAATGATGGGAAGAGCAGTCAAAACACAGTGCAACGCAGGAAGACCTCTCTCCTCTACTTGGGAGTTGCAAGGCACAGAGGGAGCTCATTAAAAAGGGTCCTCTTGAACTGAAGGACTTCAGCCTGCTGAGGCATGGGACCTTGCTGCTGATCTGAGACTAAACTCTGCTCTCCTAATTTGGAGCTGCCGACAGATCACCGAGGCTGTGTCATTATCCAACAGCTGCTAAATTATAGCCAAGATCCAGTGTAGCAACTCCGGGTCTAGGTGTTAGCAGTTGCTGGGCTCCTAACTCATAATTAGATACATAGGGAATATCTTCCCCAAGGCTGAAGGCTGCTATAAATCTCAGCTCTTTATCTCTGCCTGTCCCCTTTTTAAAACCTAAAATGAAAGTATATACAAAAAGATGGGATGTGTCAAAATAGTCTGCATAAACACTGAGTGATTTACCAGACAGTCTGTTTGCCTAACTGTCAAAACCACCGGGCTTTATACATGAAACTGTGTATGCAACTGAAGTTATTTGCAAACACTTAGTTATGTCCCTATATAGCTATTTGTACATGTAATTTTATAATATAAAATGACAGAGATTGTACACTGAATTGGGGTAATTGCCCTCTAATTTGGAGGGTAATTGCATGTAGCAATTAAGCAACTGCGGATGCATTCTTGCATGTGTGATTATGAAAGTCGGGCCCTTTGTTTGAGGTTTGGGTTTGTTTTCAAGAGCTATCCCTCAAACCACGGCATGGTTGAGCAGAGCTGGGAAATAAGAAGCTGCTGGGCGCTCACCTTGCAGCGCAGCATCTGCTGGGATGAGCCACTTCAGCATCAGCTCACACCCGCCCCTTCCCATTGCTCAGCGCCTGCAGGGATGCTAAACCAGCCGCCTCCAAACCCAGGGCTGAATTTTGGCACAACCTTCAATGGGGGAACCATGATCTAAGCACGTGTAGAGCACACTAGGAGGCATCGGTGGGGTGGGAAAGGCAGGGAAGGGCTGCTGACCCCAGCTCTCCCTCTCCCAGACACCTGCCCAGAAGTTATGTGCAGGACTGCAAATTAAAGAAATTCAAATAGTTATTGCTAGCATTTTGGATCCCAAAACCAAGCCAGAGGAAGGCCTGCAACTGGGCAAGTTTGGAAAATGTTGCTCTAGAGAGACCACCCAGTTGCATCTCTACAGAGCCGATAATGAATCCGCAATTAGTAAGTGTTGCTCCAGCACTTATTCCCCAAGAGGAGTGATTTCATTCCTGCTGTACTTAAATAATAGGGTCTAAATATGTTTTTAGGCAAAGCATCAAACTAGCGATGACATCTGTGGTTAAGTATGTAACTGTACATGAGGATTTGAAGACTCGTTGCTTGTATCGCCTGTTCTTTCACAAAAGCCTTGAAATGGCGGAGTCCCACGTAACAGAAATGAGCCCCATGCAACAGAAATGATCTCCTTTCTCAAGCCAAAACTTCACCCCACCTTTGGGGACCTCCATGGCCAGTGTACGCCCAGGCACAGAGCCATCAAATAGCCAGGGCTTGCCCCTTCCAGCCGGCTGGATGCAGGGATGGGCAGTGCCCCCGGCTTATTAAAACACCTGGTGAAGCATCGACTATTTCAAAGTGTTTTGGGTCTTAAGCCAGATCAGGTAAAACCGGGTCCATGCAGCACCAAGAACAGCAATGGTGTAACACCAAGGGAGGATATTACTTTGAATTTTGTTTTCTGTCAATACATTTGGCATATCCCACGATAAAAGAGCTCGAAGTTTTCTAGTCAATCAATGGCTGTTAATCTATTATCTCAGCATATATTGCCATGGTAACCTGCAATGATGCCATTGACAACCAGTCTCAAAAGGACAGGAGGCTTTAAGTCATTTTCTTTTAAAATTAAAAAAGGAACTTTAATATTAAGAAATACATCCTCCCCACTCACCAGGGATGACAACTCAGGGCTTCTATATTCACACCATGACTCACGCTTCACAGCGTCCACGGACATCTNCCCCCCCATCTCTTTTTTAACTTGGGCTTAACTCAGTAAAAGATAACAAGGAAATTATTCAAAAGAATTAGAGCTTTATTACAATTTTCCCCCAAACTGCTAGTAAAGCCTGCTTTGTAAAATATAGGGAGCATCTTTTAAGAGTCATTACTACCAGCTCGGGGAAAGGATGCAATAAAGGTTT
Source organism: Fregata magnificens (assembly GCA_013389945.1). NCBI lineage: Eukaryota > Metazoa > Chordata > Aves > Suliformes > Fregatidae > Fregata > Fregata magnificens. The sequence continues at coordinate 148,847 of WAAD01038387.1, read as the reverse complement.
AATTCTTCTGAATAATTTCCCTGGTATTTTAAGTGGAATAGGGTGGATAGAAGAAGGATCTGGAGAAGGACATGCAGCATCCCAGCTCCTTACAAATCCATAAAACCAGACAGATTCCTGTTTAGGGAAGACGGAGCTGAGTGAGATGACAGTGTTATTCGATTTAGTGAAATACTGAGTGTACACACACACACACAGAGCTGATGAGATTAATCTCTTGGCCCAAAGGGGAGGATCACTCAGGAAAAGGTTTAGTAAATCATTCCTCTGGCCAGGCAGAGCGATCCAAGGAGGTTTGGCCAGGTCACCAGCTGGACTGGTGTGCGGCAGGACAGAAACGTTGCCAGCAGTTAATCAATTTTTGGAAGCAGTGCATTTTTTGCTTGAACTCAGCTGGTCACTTCTATATTTTATTTAAAGAAGAGATCATTTTAGTTATCCATTAGAAAAATCCTATTTTGTAGCATTTCAGTTAAGGACAAAGCCAAAATGTAATTAGATTTCTCCCTTCGCATCACTAACTGTATCTGTCTCCCCAAAAAAAGGTTTTAGTTCTTTAATAAAACCATCAGGGAGATCAATCAAAAGCATTTAATGCCGTGGTGCTTCTGCAGTTCATGTTTAAATGCACTTTGGGTCACAAACGAGGCAATTTGGACAGCAGAGCTCAAACTGGATTAGTAATAACACACAAAAAAGGCCCAATTTCTTTGTCTTTTTTTTTTTTTTTTTTTTTTTTTTTTTTTTTTTTTTTTACAGATACACAATCCTCCGCTACACCAAGAGGATAAAAACAAAACCAAGTCAGCCTTGATGAACAGAAAGTTACACATCCAAAAAGGGCACTGCCACCAACCGCCCGCCTGCACGTGGCGCGGGGTGGAGGAGAACGCGTGAAGCTGCAGACTGCCCGCCGAACTTCCCGAGATGCTGAGCCGCTGCCTATCCGTGTGTGACTGTCCCCACGGATGCCACCTCGTGCAAGATCTCTGCAACAAGTGTAGCAGGAGAATGCCAACTGCTCCTCCATCCACCCTGCTCATCCGGAGACACCTCCTGGCTTCCTTTCCACCACCACACCAAGAAAATGCCTTGCTCCATATAGGATTTCCATAGAGGAGACGTTGTTTTCCCCCCAGACCACGAGTTTTCAAACAAGCATATAGTTACTAGGATTTTTTTTTGCTTAAATTTGAGGTATGCATTTATAAAAGCATTAAGCAGACCATTTATTTGGCTTGCAACAGCAATGACTACTCTCCGGCATGAAAAATGGACCCTTGTGGACTAAGCACTGTGCAAATAAGCTACCAAGAAGGTTGTCTCAGCCCCCAAACTCTGCAGCCTCAGTGATGGAAAATATTAAGAGTTTAATTACAAAATTAAGATATTTCCAACTACACTCCTAAAAATCAAATAGAGGCCAGATTTTGATCAGATGCCACAAATCACTAAGTAAAATATGCAGCAAATTCTGAAATGACATTTAAAACATAATCATTTGTTCTCTCCTGTTCTCCTCGGGAGCCAGCATGAGGTCTCCAAAGAGCATGGGAGGAGGAAGTGAAATCACGTATGTTCGTAAATATTTCCCCCCCACACAGTGACGTTTTGAAAAGCTTTCAAAGCAAGCCTACAAAAAAAATTTCCTTCCAGGCAAAGGGATGAGGATACGGGAGCATCTCCCTGTGGAGTGCAGAGATTTAAGGAATAGCAATAACTACGTGGCAATACCTTTCCCAGCTCTTTCACATGTGCCTGCTCCATCCCAGTGTCCTCATCCTCCCATGCCGCTGCCACCAGCAGAAATGCCTTTCAGAGCTCCTGATTTCTAAGGTCTTCTCCAGGGAGAGACTGATGTGTCTAACACACCACAGCCCACCTGGCAAGCCACAGAGAGCTTCCGTACCCAAACAGCAGCACCTCAATTCATAATCTACATGTGGTCCTCCGAGATTTATCAGCAGGGACATTTCAAATATGCTTTAAAATGTGCTGAGTCTACTAAGATTGGGCCCCAAGTGCTTTTCTATTGATTCTGCTTGACATTTCCAAATACCACAATTCCAAATTTAATTCACTGGTAATTGGAAAAACTGTAATGCATGTAAATGGACAAGAAGATGTTGGAAGTCCAAAAGGTCAAGCATCAGGAATGTGTGCCCCCAAGAACTAAATGATGTTTGTTTGTCTTCTTGTCACCCTCTTCCACTTGAATAACCAAAGCTCGGAGTTGGGCAGTTTTCTCAGCAGGATGGAAGAAGAAAGGAAATAAAAAAGCACACTCCCTCTAAACTGTGGGACAGGGTTCAAAATCACTGTTTTAAACTCCATCACTGACCAAAAATCAAATACACCATAGAGATGACGCACTTAATCAGCAAATTACATAAGCAAGTGGGAAACTCAGGAAAGAATTAACTTGATAACTCTTTGTCAGCAGAAGAAGATTCTCTCTATCTAGAAATCAGGTTTCTAAGATTACCCTTCTGCTACTCCGTGGCTTTACAGGCATTGAGCTTCTCCTTGCCAGCCAGTTGAAGGGGAGGCAGTGGCCGAGAGAAAATCTTACCAGACGTGTAAGTTCAAACCTCAGCTCCAGTGTGATGACGGACGTTTGTTGGCTGATCCCAGCTGGGGTCTCTACTTTATTCACCTGAGAAAACCAAACTTCTGCTTCAGAGGAACCAAGGGCTTCAGCAACAAGAAACACTGAAGGGCCGTGCGGGGGATGCTTGCCCAGGTCTTTACGTAGAGCCCCAAGCTGCAGCAAAGCCCATGGCTCCCTACAGCATGCGTGAGGATTCAACGTTTTGACGGGTAATTAAGTCCTTTTGGGCAAAGACCATTCTCATCAAAATACAGTATGACAATAGTTTCCTTATGTTCTAGAGAATAAAACACACAAATTTTAGCTGCCAGTCCAACCTGCATTCCCCAGCACGTGAGCAATCGCCGATGCTCTGACACCCTGGAGCATTTTAGCTCCAAGAGTAAGAATACAGTCAAAATACAGTGCACAAACAAGCACTAGCACAATTTATAGCCAGTGTTATGCTGGTGAAGGACAAGCAAGCGTTACCACATCCCAATCAGAGTTTCCTCAGTTCAGCCCACAGCAGTATGTATGAAAATACCTGATAACTCCTTGAAGCAAGTGACATCTTTTACTTACATCCTAGATCTCCAGATCATTCAAGTTTTGCAAAAGAAGAAACCACTGACTTTTGAAAGCCTCTTTCCCAGCGTACACCGGTATTTCAAGAGTTAACAAGCTTCAGTCAAAGCATGAGAAGGTGGCTGAACCTAGCCTGAAAGAGAAGGGAGGCAGGAAGAAAAGCAACTCTCTAGTCCTTGCAATCACACAGTAGCCTTAAGCCCTCCAAAAGGAAGTAAAGACATTCCTAAAATTCTTTGGAGGATGAGAAGCAAGTTGTCAGCTGAATCAGAATTCCATTTCTCCCGTCTTTATGCTCTTAATGGCAAATCCCACATGAGCCATTTTAAAAGCATCTCCTACAATGGAGTTTTCTCCCAAGTGGCTACAGCACATCTAGGACTTGTCTTGTGTTTACAGAAATGTACCTTTCTCCTTTGGGTCTATTGAAAAAAGCTACCGCCAAATGACCTGAGGAAGGAATGTAGCACAATCCAATACCATCATGCAATTTCCAGTGATTGTTTCTGTTACAATAACGAAAGGCATGGAAGAAACGGCTGGATAACTACAGTGATTCTCTAAAGACAAGTTGTAAAAGAGATGCTGAAGAGACACTATGTAAAGGCGGGGGGAATAAAGTCACCTATTAGCTTTCATCTTGATTACGTGTACTCACCAGCGTCTGGATTCCACTTTGAAATAAAAATGTTTCTGAGCAGTTTGTCCCGGAGAGTTGAAACTCTGCCTGTTACACAGGCGGAAAGCAATAAAATAGCTGCGTGCTCTTGGACAGGTCTTCCCCTTCCTGGTGTTTTACAGTCTTCTCAAGCCATAAGGAAGACTAAAACACTTTGGACCACAGTGCGCACATGGCATGAAGGAGAAGCACTTAGCCTCCATCCGTGTCCAAGCTTTCTGGATGACATGAGCTCAACAGCTCCACCCCAGAAATGGGGTACATCCCCTTCCAGTTCAACTTTCTATTTAGATGCCCGTTCCCATGGTGACCAGGCTCCAATATTACACAAAATGACAGAAAGTAATATTCTAAGACTCGGTACTCTACTCCGAGACAATTTCGTAACCTCAGAGAGGTGGGAATCTCCACAAGCCCCATCTCTGATGCTGCTCCCATGTATTCAGATGCTGATGTATGAGAATAAGGAGATGGAGGTGCCCTTGTCTGGGCACTTTCAGGGACACCGCAAGTATTTAGAGGGATTTATCACTGGAAATGCAATGAGAACCCAAGAGAAGAGAAGGGTCCGGGGAGACCTTACTGCAGCCTTTCAATGTACAAAGGAGGCTGACAAGAAACACGGAGAGAGGCTTTTCACCAAGGCCCGTAGTGACAGGACAAGAAGAAATGGTTTTAAACTGAAAGAGGGTAGGTTTAGATTGGACATAAGGAAGAAAATTTTTACGATGAGGGTGGTGAGGCACTGGTACAGGTTGCCCAGAGAAGTTGCAGATGCTGCACCATGGCAAGTGTTCAAGGTCAGGCTGGATGGGGTGTTGAGCAACCTGATCTAGTGAAAGACGTCCCTGTCCACGGCAGGGTGGGTTGCCTAGATGATCTTTAAAGGTCCCTTCCAACCCAAACCATTCTGTGAGTCTATAATTGAGACAGTTGGGTCTCTGAAAGAAAAATAACAGTATATGGTTGTCAGCCTCGATTACACAACTATTGTGGTGGCAAGAGGATGTTTGATCCCTGGTGATTGTCATCATGTTGAGTGTTACCAGCTGTGACTCAGAGTGCACAGCACTGCTCTGCTGCCAAAGTCACCATCCTGATTCCACCACAAGGCCACTAACTGCCCCAAGTCACCCCCTGACTTGCCATGCCTTGCTTTCCCTGTAGATAAAAAGGACTATCAACAGGCATCGACATCTGAAGCACTATGTAAGATCTAGCTGAATTTCTAAGCAATCAGTTTATATAAATCCTCCCTCTACTAACCGGAACACTCAGTGGAGAGACCTTTCCTGATATCAGAGAGTAGGTCAGACCTCAACCTTGACAGAGCAAACAATTTCAAAACTTGAAGACACTACATTTCTTTCTCTCTTCTCCTCCAGATTTCAGTAAGAGGGCAACCAAGGATCAATTCATCCTTGTTTAAAACACCTTGCAAAAAATCTTTCAAATACTCCCTCCGTACCCTGCAACATGATCATTTTAGGCTGCAGTCAAACCCTTTCCTTGCTCCACAAGAGCTTCATCAGCAAGATGCAATAATCACTTGTTTACCTCTGTGCATGAGTTGTAAGATGAGAGAGGTGCCTGCAGGAACATACACACAGAGGTCTGGCAGCTACGCAGTGATCAGCAAACTGCAACCCTGAACACATCTTCTCACTGCTTCCCCCTGCTCAGATATACCTGGGGACACAGGCATGCAAACTACTCCCACCTCTCTAATAAAAAGGTGCAGTATGAGACATTACCGTACACTCCTGTTAATCAGCAGGAACAGAAATGGAAGACATACCACCAATAAATTCCATTTTTCTCTAAATAAAATAATAAAAAATTCCAAGGCAATAAGAAAAGTTTCACTGAGACAGCAGCCGGTTGAGCAATAAAACCACTAAGCTATCCGCTAGGTTTGAACACACGGGTCTCAGTGCTCTTCAGCCAATTTTCCTGAACTTTGGTAAGACATTGCAGCTATCTGAGAAGAGCAAACAAAGCTTTCGATAACTTTTTGGAAAGCGCAGGACCGTCCATCCGCTTCCACACCGACAAGCAGGTGAACACACCTGCCCCAGGCAAGGCAGCAACAAGGACGGGAAACTCTCCACCTTTCATATCTTTCTTTCTAAGGTCGAAGCAAAGATAAGACTATAGGAGGGTTTTAGCCCACCACTACACGTACATATTTCCCTTGGGTATCATGTCACAGTTCAGGCTTTTCAATATAAATACTCTAGTACAGGATTCACTTTCTTTAATACAACCACCCCAGCAAAACAACCTACCATTCTAGCTATCCTGGGACCTCTGGTGAGCACTAAGAGATGCACTTTTCTTAATGCTGAATTAAGACTGGAGAATAATACTGCTGATCGATCTCCTCCATCTCAAAGATGGCCCCTACTTTGCAAGGGGGAGACAACTGATGAAGGGTGAGACAGCTGATGAAGCTACAATCACAGCTGGTGGGATTCAGGTTCAAAACAAACCTGGAGAAGGCGGTTCGTCACGCAAAGGGCAAGCGATGGGGATGTTTTAAGAAGAACCACATGCACTGGCTTGCTCTGCCATTCCTCCCCAGGCACCTTTTGGCTATAGGTGGGGACAGGCCACCGGGCTGGGTGGGCTTTTTTTCTGGCCCAGTCTAGCCATTGTCTGCTTCCTATACTAAATATCTTGAAATTGAAAAGCATCATTTAAAAAGACTTCAAATTTTGTAAGACCCAAGCAACTACTGGTAAACCAAATGCAGTATGTTACTGACTGCGACTTCGTTCTTGATTTCCGTTTGACCTACCCAGACAGTCTGCATTTCTTTTCATGTTGGGATGCGAGGAACCCAATCCCTTCAAACGACTGCCCCGAGCTCAGAAGTGCCATTTGGAGCCAACAGCTGTTGGGAGAAGGACACAACGCCTCCACAAGCTCCTCCCTGCTCCCCTGGATATCAACCCTTGCAACTGTTTCCCAATGGGCAGAGATTTTGCACGGGGTTTGGTTTCATTGGTATTTTCCATCTTAACAACTATTTAATGTTTTATGTAGCAAGGATGCCCCTGCCATTTAAAGAGGGAAGCATGCAGTAGTAATTATTCATTAACAACACATCATAAGTGACCTTTACACTGAAGCAGAGGAAGCTGCTGTGCCTGCCTGGCTGTATTCTGGAAGAAGATGTGGGCCAAGAGTTTCAAAGGGAGTAAAGATTTTCATGCAGGGTAGCCAGCCTAAGCTATCTCAAAAAGGTGCCTGATTCTTGAGGGGACAAAAAAATGTTTAAAATGTCTCAAATTAAGTATCCACAACAGTTTTGAAAAATCTAAGCAGAGAGGAGAAGTCACCATAGTGCTCAGTCTAAGCTGGCATCTCACAACCACCTTTGATCTCAGCGTAGCAATGAATTAACGTATTGTCTTCCTTGCCATAAAAGGTGCATTTCTAGCATGGGATAACTAATGGGGATTAGCTATTTCACAGCAAAATCTGAACGATACTGGTGTTTCTACTGAAAAGCAGTTCTACAGATTGAATCAAAAGCAAGGGCAGAACTACAAGCCTTGCAGCAAGAGCTGGAGTCCCTTGTTTACAGCAGGCTTTTCTAGTGGGATAGGGACTACACGTTAGTTATACTGATACAAGCCACCCATCTCTAGCGTAGCAAAAATATAACTCCTGTCCCTGTGCCACTGTTTTTTCAGAAGGAGATAATTAAGCTCTTTTATTCTTGGAAGAGGACTAGTCCCATCTTACGTTGCCATCTCAGGCATACACGGATTCACGTAGGAAGCAGAGCACCATACACACAAGTGAGAAGCAGAGCCAAGACACACACACACACAAGGTCCAGGCATCAGAATCGTTTGTGAAGTAAAAATAACAAGCATCACCTTATGCACGATTACATTTTCAAAAGCAAAAAGTGTTAGGAAATTTTTTTGAAGACAGCCAGTAACGTTTTGCAAGGATCGCTGACTCAAGCCCTCAATCTGGCTGTTTAGCTGATGACTGGAAAACAGCCCTGGCTATGTTTATTCTTTAGACAAAGTCCAGCTAAAAATGCATCCAGGCTTAAACAATCTGTGTAACAATGACCTCAAAACCCCAAATACAACATTGCATTGCATGCAGGTTTCCCAACAGGATAAAGCATTGTCAGGGCTGATACCCAGCTATCCCCTTTTGATGCACAGTCTACCAACATGGCGTTTTCATCTTTATACCACCATTACTGCTCTTGGAAGTAATACACTATTTCATTTCCATTTGCATTTCAATATGGCCCCAAGGGCTTAACATACATCTGGTCCTCACTGCGCTAGTCTCTTCCCAAAGAGGATATTGCCTAAAGAAGGCGAGACAAAGGATGCACCGCGTCTTGAGCAACCTCACGCATCGGCTCTCAGCCAAAACTGTGAGCAGACCCTTCTGCATCCTAGCCCGGCGAAGCATCCCGGTTTACTTTGCAGCTCTCCATGCCAGCGCTGCTTTACAAACAGCAGCAAATGTCATTATCCCAGTTATCACAGGTGGGGAGAGCTGGAGGAGGAGGCACAGCTCCAAGCCCAAGGTTATACATTGGGTCAGGAACGAGCCACTAGGAATATTTGACTCATCGATGTCAGAAGATCCCAAAACTTCCGTGTTACCTAAACAACAAAAGCTTAATGTAAGACGCTAAAAACAGGTCTGCTGAGCACAGCTTGGGAACTACAGATCTGGCACGCAGGCTTGTGGGTTTATATCCATCACCCCGCCATGAGTGCCCCTCTCTCCTCCCCGTGCACAGCCCAACCCAACAGTTGTTTTGCTCCCATCATGAATGTTACCTTCAGTGGGAGAGAAGGACTTCATGTATTTTCAAGACATTCACACATTTATACAGTGTTATTATCTAGGATTTGTGAGCTCTTCCAAGTAGGAAAATACTGGTTTCTTCCAGACTGAGAAGTATTTTTATCCACACACTGAGTGTCTGCTGCCCCGACGCTGGCCCTAACCCCCCTTCAAACCCACCATCCTGGGGCTGGGCACAGGCAGAGATGATAAATGAGACCAAGAGCCTCGGACCAGCCATGCAACTGATTAACCCTCTCTCCTCCTTGGAGAGCCTGGGTCGGTCACATCAATTTTGCTTGTGCCATCCAGTGCACTGGCAGTGGCCACGCTGGGCACGGGGAGATGGTGCCTCCTGCCCAGTGCAGGGTCAGCCTCCGGCTGCTGGTGAGCAGAGAACTGCAGACAGGAGGATCCTCAGACCCGTTTTAAAATAGTTTTAAAATAGGGCGATGCCTCTCAATCAAGCAGGCAGCAGAAGCCCTGGCAAGGTTCTTAAGCTTTCAGCTGCTCACTTTTCCCATCAGCTGCATGTGTGTTTATTCCTACCCAACCACCTGCACGTCCCGGCCCATCCCCAGCCTCGACCACAGAGCTGCTGCGCATTTTTTTTACCATACGTATCTTCAGCAAGGGCTCAGTGACACGGAATATAACATGCTTCTCTCTCCATCTATAAAATAAATATATAATTTTTTAAGCAAGGACACATATCAAAGAGCACAGGATGCAGTGCAGTGACTCATGCAACCAGCAAAGTACAAAATTGGCTGCATGCATGCCCGCATAGGGCATTCTGCAGCTCTTCCTATAATTAGTCCTTCAAACGCTAGAGGGGAAAGTAACAAATTCAAAGAGGTTCCACTTCCCAATTATTCACATATTTCCAAATCAAATGGTTGTCTGTCAGAGAGCAACATGCCATTGCCCTAGGATATCAAAATGCAAACTGAAAAGTCTCTCCAGGAACAGGATTTGCTTTCATTACATTTATATCACCTAATTCATTTTAAGATTATATATAATTAGCCTCTCCCTCCATTCCCCCCCCCAGTTCAATATTCTCTCCTAAGCAATTTCAGAACATACCACACGTGCCAATGGCACTTCTAAGGCAGCAGTCTCTTGCCTTTCAAACAATACGAGGAATTTTAATTTCTTTTTCTTAGCATTTTCTTTCTTTGAATTGTCAAATCTTTTGGGTGCGCATTAGCACCAAACTGCTTCTACAAGATTCTTCTTTTCTTTTTTTTTTTTTTGTTTTTTAAGCAAACACCTCTGAGGAACTTTTTATCTTTACTTTTCATTTGCCTCCTGACTGCCTGAGATTTCAGGCTACCCTCCCTAATGGTTTACAGCCATTTCCCATCACCGACAGACCCAGCGCACTATCTTCATTTGAACATCTCCGCTTTCATTTTAAATCCTCTTGATTCCAGCAGGTAAACCCCCTGTAAGGTTTAATACAAGAGGAAACCAAAGTGCCCAGATTGCTTTCTCATCAACACGCTATTACAGCATCGCTCCCAGCGAGGATGCAATTTTCCTGAACTAGAAAGAAAGTAAGCCCTGCATCCTGAAAAAGATTTTCAGCAAACACATAAGGAGACTCCTGAGATGGGCAAGTTATTTCTGACCAGCTATGAGTATAAAGGAATTATTTCGTTATTGTTAATTTTTTAATAGGGAAGGAGGGGGGGGTCTTTCCCCTTAAGGAGAGATGGCGTTTGCTGCTGCTTCCTGCTCTGCTCTAACCTTCTGCTGAGATTTACCTGAATTTAGGGGAAAAATCACATTAATCATCAACCATTTTAGCACAGATGATGTTGGAGCTAGATGAAAAGCATCCGATTTCTACCAGAGCTGAAACAGTGCAGTATCACGTACAAGGAATAAACCTGATGTGCCACCACCGCCATCTCAGCACAAACTACCTGGCGGGTTTTGCTAAGGCGAAATCAAATGTTTCTCTATAAGAAGATGCCACAGACGTGTGATGACTCTCGACAGTCCAGGATCCCACAGCATTTCACTGCTTTGCTACCACCACCTGCAATCTCAGCTGCAGCCCTGTACCTGTCCCCTTCACCCTTTTGAAGCGACAGATTTGTGGGTTTTTAAGCAACAAAACAGGGAAATAAGATTTTAGAGCTTCTTCCAATTTGCAAAACCAATTTATACAAAAGCCCAAAAAGCAAAGAGATGTTTCACCCAATTCCCACAGGCACCCACGACCCCACGCAGCCGGTCTTTGGATCGATGCTGTTTAGCACTAGTGCTTTGAGCATCTCTATATGACTAAGAGAAAAATACCATAGCTCTGAACTCGGATAACTCACAGGCCTGAAGGTGAAGCCAGGGCGAAGCCGGGCTCGTTTTGTCACAAAATAAACCAGGTAAGGGCAACCTCAAAGCAAGGAGCTGGGCTGTGCTAAATAGGGACCAGCACTAGCGGGTAGGGTTGTCTGGATGTATAAATAGCTGAAGCAGAAAAGCATCACAATCCCCCACGAAGAGAGAAGAAAAAAAAAGGAAAAGGAAAAAAAAGGAAGAAAAAAAAAGCATTATTTAACTCTATCAAGGAAAATGTGGCATCCTGCACTGCTTCCAACTGGCAGACCTGGGGGAGCGTGGTGGCCAGAGGAGCCTCGTGGCTGCACACGCCAGGTGCCACCAGCGCCTGTCATCCCTCTGCCCTGCCCAGCAACAACCGCGCTGGGTGCGGGGACACCGGCACCGGGGCCAACCAACCTGCCTGGGACCACCGGCACGATGCCAGCGGCACAGGCAGGGAGAGGATGAGGAGGCAGCCCAGTATGGAAACCTCTACCAGAGTGAAGGCATCCTGAACACATCTCAACCCCTGCAAGCCAGGAACTTCTATCCCTACCCAAAAATTCTGGCTGAAGGGGTCAGGGAGGAGCGTTTCTGGTTTGGCACATCCAGAGCCGCACATGCAGGCAAGCACCAAGAAAGGAGGGGGTGATGGAGGGGTGGGGAGCCCGGCTCAGGCTTGTTAAATGGGAAAGATACAGTGACCACTTATACCCACCGTAGATTTATTTTTTTTTTTTTTAGCCTAATAAGTTCACAGAACCACCTTGAAAATTTCCCCATCCCCTCACACAACCCTTGGTGCAGACGGCTCCTGCAGAGACTCCTCCTGAAGAACAAGCTAACTTAGAGCGGGCCTCGCATAAATGCCCCAGAAAACGGTGGTTTACAAGAAATTTTCATCAATCTTATTGCTTTTAAGACACTGATCAAGATCAGGAGCACCGGCTCCATTTCTTTTTTTCAAGTGTTTTTACTTCTTATTCTCCAACATTCTAACTGCTTGTACGCTGCATCGCAATTCCCCATTAAGTCCCAGCAGCTTATTTCCAGCTTTACTGGAGTTTTTCGCAAGCTGCTTGCCCTCGACTGGGAAGCAAACGTGCTGTTATCCCTCCCTCCTGGCTGATCCTCAGGTATGACTGACATATCAGCTGCAAAGGATTTTCCACATCATGGGTTCCCTCTTAAAATCGCAGCAGACGATTGCTGCCTGCAATCGGTTTGCTGCTTGTGCACACACGGAGCTGTTCCAGCAGAGCTGTTCAGGCTCCTGTTCCTCCTGAATACCCGCAGGCGAGCATGTTTATTCTGCAATAATGCTGTTTTGTTTCAATTTAGCCTTGTGGATATATTGCAATGAAATATAACAGATTAAAAATTAATCTCCACTCCAGATTAGGAATATCTACACACATGCAGCCATTTAGGAGCAGCTATTTCACATTAAATTCATATTGCATTTTAATTTCAATAGCGTATCTGACCGCATCTTTAGCAGCCACTTCTTAAAAGCTGTAGTGCTCAAGAGCAGGGAAGCTAATGAGTTCCTGCAAATAGTTTCTGCATTCAGGAACTAGTAACACTTTAAACCAGGTAGGCAAACACAGGGTATGTTGAGCGAGAGCATTACAACAGCAGTCCAAAGAGCTCTTCCCAACGCAGCATCCAAGGAGCTGTTGGCAGCAGTGCGAGGCAGGTTTGTGACACTGGAGAAAAGCCTCACGTGGATGGGATTTCACTGGTGAAGGACAGAGCAACCCACCTTCCCCGCAGAGACTCAAAGTCACTCGAGGACTCGAAGAGCACAGCGCTCAGACGAGGACATCCTCCCCACCGCACCCAGTGTTTTGGTGCCAAGACTTGCTGGCTGCATCCAACTTCCCCCAAATTCCTGTCTCGTCCCCTTCTGCAGGGTGTCCTCTTGCTCATCAAGTAGCAGAGTTTGCAAACCAGAAAGCCACCGACCTGAGTTTGACCATACCGAAAACCCCACTCACGGCTCCAGGGATGCCCTCCATGTCTTCCAGGCATACACCAAAGACAGTGTCAAAGTTGCACTGGATGGGGGATCGTCACCATAAAGGCAAGACGTACCGAGAGCTGCTGCAGAACAGAAGTTAAAAGTCTTCAGGAATCCCAACTACCTGCTCTCCACAAAATCTTTGTTTCAAAGAGCAGCAGACAGCAAGATCAAAGCACATGTGACATCCCCACAGACCTGAGCAACTCCAGGAGGGGCTTCCAAGTGCCTCAGCAGATATCTCCCTTGGCTTCTGGAAGCAGGGCTGAGTCAATACCACGCGCTTTTGAGAAATACCACCTTGCAAACCGACCGCCTAAGGGGTGGCAAGAACAGAGCATGCTGCAGCAGTGCTAGAAAGCAAGCGACTCTGTCTCATGCATTTCAATGCACAGGGAAGCCCGATGAATCTGCAAGATGTTTTCTGGGGCACAACAGGAATCCCAAACTCAGGGCATCCTCAGTAGGAGGTACCCCTGCAGCTGGGTATCACATAGCATCTTCCAAGCACACAAATGCATCATAAATCCTGCCTAAGATAGCATCTCTCCAACTCTGTTTGACCAGGGGATGGAGGAAGTTTGACTGGTTGCAGTTTAGCCCTGTTCTGAAAATGTACTTGTCAGAAAGAAAGTGAGAAATACGCATGCCGACCTCCAAAAATGAGACATTTTGGAGAGTAAAGTGCATGGCTCGAGTAGAAACTAGCTTCACTTAATCATGAAGCATTTCTCCCAGCTGGCCTTGTAAAATGTCACGGTTAATCCAGCCTCATCGTGAGTGGATATTTTTTGATAATGAATTAGGTGCAAACCAGTAATTTCCTCCAGACGAGGCTGAATTAGGAGGGGGCTGTGGCAAAGGCAGCTCCAGCGGAGCACACCGGGATTTCTTCTCAGTATATCCCCCTCTGGGGAAGAGGGACACGTGTCACAGATTTTCCACATGGGCATTTCATGGGGTAAAGATTGTTCCTTGCCCACTACAAGGGGACAAGCAGAGCACGACCTGCTTCTTTGGAGCCATTGCTCATGCAAACGGGATTTCCCATGGCTGCCTCGTGCTGCACAGACCTGAACCCAGCTCTGCCCTCTCCCCCGGGTAACCCGCATCCCACACGCATGCGTGAACAAGGTGAGAGAATGGGACAGAAAGGGAGATGAATAGATGAGTAATTATATGTATTTTGTATTTTTTTTCCTCAACCAAAACAAACCGCCTCCATCATTAGTGGCAGGTAGGGATAAGGATGTACTTTACATTCTCCGCTGAACTGCTCGGTTTCAAGAGGATGAGAGATGCAGAAGGTGAAAGAGATACGGTCCTCGTGAAAGAGATACTGTCCTTGAAGCAGTGGTTGCAATAACGTGTGCCCACGAGACAAAACCTACCTTAAAAGATACCGTAACAGCGGGAACCCAGCTAGTAACATGCAGCGACACAACAGTATTTCCATGACGAGACAAAGCCCACCCAAGCATGCCATGTCTGCAACTAACACAAGGCAGAGATTTTCATGTCAATTTGAATAGTCAGAAGCAAGCCCCTCTTTGCAGGATTTCCCCCCAAAAGCAAAATCTGACAGGTTTCTGGCTGCCTTTAATGCAGCATCTCTGCTCCGAAGCCAGACTGCTTAACCTCTACCTTAATAAAAAACATACTATTTTTTTTGTTAACATTAAAACATTCGTGACCACGAGCGCCCATTCTCCATTTCATTTATAGCATAGTTAAATTGAGAGTCACTGGCCAAACAAAAGCCATTAGTAGTCTAGTGCTCAAAGCACGGGTAATTTTTCTGTATATTATGAAATACAGATAAATCATTCACATATTTTACATGCAATCTCCTTCACCTTCCACATTTTTTTTTTCTGGAATTAAATCCCAGCGGCAGGTACTATTACAAACAACATTTCATATTCAGCCATCAATGGCTGGACGCCGCATCAGTTCACCCTCCATCACTAACACAGCTGGCTAAGTCTGCCGATCCCAGCTGTGGCAGGACTGTATGGCAGATACACCTCTACGAGGGGTCACAAGTGCAGGGTACACATCCCGCAAGATAAATCACAGAACTGAAAGACTTCTGCTGATTTTTCCTTCCACTGATATTTTTCATCTTTTTGTTGTTGTTGTTTTTAAATGGGATGGTGTCAATGTAAAGCACCAAACTCTTTACAGAAGAGCCTCGTCCTATGCTTACGAACCACCTCAATACATTAGGTAATGTAGACTAAGCTGCAGTAACCATCGGGGGAATTAATGCAAAGGCAGCTCATATCCGTACTAGGGGCAGAATAAGCCCGGATAGAAGCAGCACATCTGCTCCTACCATCCTCAGTGTATTCTTCAAACAATGGGAAGAAAAGCCTGGAGAAGCACTGACCCTCGCTTCATTCAAAGAGTGCCCCTTCTCAATTCATGAAAGTTTGCCTTTCCTTTTCAAGTGAAAAGGCCAGAAGAATACTTGGGAAACCAAAGGATCACTTGGAAAAAAAAATCATTTTAACTGCAGGAGGCTTCAAACCATTAAACCCCATAAACTTTGTTTAAAAGACTTACAGCAAACTAGTGTGCTGGGGATTTAATTTTTTTCTTTCTGGGTTTTTAGGGGGGAAAGTAAATACAGTTTTTTAATCAATCTTTCCACAAAGAGATTTACAACACTAATGTGCTGAAGCGTAAACTGATACAGTGACAACCCCCCTTTCTCCTTAAATGTGCTAATAAGGTTGATCCTTTCTCCAAAGCTTTGTTCTTGGGAGGTTTCTGCAATGAGTTCACGTCTTTCACCAGTACAGAGCCCTGCTCATGTGGAAATCATCGGGCTGAATACATTTGCTGCCTCATCTGCCCCTCAGCATCAGGTCTCAATTGGGATTTGGGGTGGTGGCTGAATGACTGGCCAGCAATGCCAAAAAAAAAAAAAAAAAAAGAGAGAAAAAGAAAAAAAAAAGAAGAAAAAAGAATGAAAAAAAAGAAAAAGAGAGAGGGGAGGGTTACTTTTAAAATGCAAAGTAAGGCAAAATTTAAAATGATCTATCTGGGAGCGGGAGCAGCTAGCACAGGGCATGCCAGTCCTTGGGTGCAGCTTCCCAGCACCTTCATGATCATGAGCAGCAGCGTCCACCTGCGGTGTTAATACAGGCGACAAGGAAGTCCCGTCCCACACTGCGAATCTACCGAGGCAGCAATAACCCCATGCTATGGGTTTAAGAATGGAAACACTAAGCTGAAATTACCTGCAGGGGTAAAAGGCCCTGAAGTAGAAGGTTAAGCCAAACTAAGAAATCCCACCCCACTGAGAGACGCATGGGAGCGGTTTGACTTTTCAAAAGCAGCGAACTGATCAAAGGTACGCGCGGTTAGAGGAAGACAGTCGATTCACAGGGTCAATATCCATTTTACCCGTTAACACAGAGAACCGGGTGCCTTGCTCAATGAGGAAGCTTCCGTGTCATGGATTGATTCCCATGAAAAGTTAAGCTAAGACACCTCTCCTTGCCCTCCACCTCTGTGCAGCAGCAGATCGTCACGCTGACGAGCAACCTCAAAGGTGCTCCATCCTGCAGCCACCAAAGTGCAACTCATCCCAGTAACCTCCAGGTTTTCTGCTTTTGCAGGTAACTGCAAACAAAACCAACAGCCTCCTCCAACCCACATGGCAAATAGCTGCCAAGAAGTCCTAGCCCACATCCACCCTCGGATGCAAAAGATCATCAGCGGGGACTTTGGCTCCTCTAACGCCCCACGACTGCCACAGCATCACTTTGAAGACAGATAAAGTTTAAAAACAAACAAAATCCCAGCAACTCACAGCTGCTCTCCCATTATCGGGGCAGTGGCCAAGGAAGGATTCCTCCTGTAACATTTTTAGCTGAACACGCGCTACGTTTATTTCTTAAAGAAGAGAAACCTCCTCAAGGCTGTGGCGATGAACACATGTGAGAAGACATTTAACTCTTTCCTACTGAAGAGTCCATGAGACAAATGTGAGGATCAATGTCGCTGCAGACATTTTATGGGAAGATTTTCTTTAATACCCCGTGGGTTTCACCTCCTGCCAAACCCTTTTCCTCCACCTCTGAACCAAGAGGCACCTCCAAACCCCTTTTACTAGTCTGAGTGCCCAATGGCCAGTTCATAGCTATGTCCTGAGGAGGAAAATGTATATTGAACAGTACTTTCCAGGGACTTCACAAGTGGGATCGTTGCCATAGCGTAGCAGGGCTCGTATAAGCACACCAATCCCTGCTAAAAAATTATCCTATGCATGAACCTGTGACTGCTCCCAGCCCAAGGAGCCTGAAAATCTTTCCAGTGTTTAAAATTAAGTTGCCCAGGGACGGAGGAGGGAGGCTGGGGACACCATTACACGTGTGCACGTGGATGCCCTAACCTCTAACTCAGGGCAGGACCACTCATCTCCGCACCACCCAGCCCGCTTAGTTGCCATACGGTGCGGGATACTGTCCTTGGGAAGGGGCTGTATCCCATTTAAACCCCCGTCCCCAGCCAGACTCCTCCATCCAAGCTGAACACCGTGCCCTGTGGCCACCCTGCGCTTGCTGCTGACTGATGGTTAGAGGAGTATTTATGGCAGAGGTCTTTCTCCAGAAAATAAACATAAACGACTTAGCAGTACAAACACAGGCTGGACACGCGAGGCAGAGTATAAATAACCTGCTTACCCTTAAAACCTTTTTCCAACTCACCTATGCCAAGTGTTTCTGCAGAATCCCCGTCTTAATTTAGAAACCAAATGCATTTTGACCAGGAGCTGGCACTGAGCGTCCCCCGCCTCCGGGCGAGCAAACGGGCCATGCTGGCGCCGCTGACAAGCAAGGAGCCGGTTCCTTCCAGCTCATGGTTTCACCTTCCCAGTGGGAAGATATTGCAGGGGAATGGTAAGGAATAAAATCAGAGACGAATACAGAGTCTGCTATTCTGACGTGCTTTCTCCTTCCTTTTAAATGGGACCTGAAAGCAGCATGGAAAGGCAAAGCCCAGCCTGGGGTGCTGGGATTTGCAGAAGTGGCAATGCTGACCCCCCGGCAGCACTTGGGCAAGCTGGCCAAAAGGGATTTGAGGCTTTGCCCCAAAGCCGGCCGTGTGCGTGCCAACCGCCTCTCAAGTCCATGGTGAGTTCGGATGTAACCAAGGCTCTTAAGGACACGAGTTCAGCTAATCTGAGCTCATCGCACCCAGCACCACCCTACCAAACTCGAGATGCTGACTCCGTGGCACCGCAGCGCGAGCCCCACGTTCACCCCTTAGCAGGTGCCTTTCATTTTTTAATTGGTCCCTTTCTTCTGTTTGAAGCTCAAAGCATCAGCCTCTGGCCAGAAATGCTTCATTTAAAAAAAAAAAAAAAAAAAAAAACAGTGCGGAGCCGAAGCCCCACAGCACCCACGTACGCATCCTCCTTGTGCGGCTGTTTGGCTGTGAAACGTGATCCCCGCTTGACTGAGTCGGGGACAGCTCACTCACGGCCAGCGTGAGCTGGCACCGGGCTCCATCACTGCTCTTGGCAGAGCCAGCCCGGCTCAGCCCCTTCTTGCACCGCCCTGGGGCGACGGGGCCGAAGCTCATCACTGCATGCCTGAATTTTCACCTCTGGTAGCAACAGGTGGAAGGCCAAAACTCAATTTATACAAGCTGAAGTTGTGTTTACTTATGCAATAGGAGATGAAGGGGGCAAGATTATCGCAAGATAATCGCTCCCTTGATTAATTATAAAGCAAAGCCAGCTGCTTCCAATTCCTGCACAATATGGGCTGCTTCCCAAGGAACCAGCCGGCACAGGAAAGTTTCAATTGCTTCCCTCCTCAACTGTTTAATTCTAAACTTAAGAAAATAATCACACTACAAACAGTCCCGCATCCATCCCCCAAAAGTGCTCACCGCTTGAACTGAACAGATCGCTGCTTAAACATGAAAAAAAAAATCCCAGTCATACAAAAACCATTCATTCACCTGCGCTCAATTAAAGAACACAGGAGCAGCTGATGAAAACATTTACAAGGTATTATTAAATCCTTGTAAGGTGGGGGGAAGCCAAGAAGAATCCAGATATTCAAATCCCTATTTGCCTCATTCCTCAGTGCAACCCTCGGGGACTGGCCACGATGCCGATGGGCAGCGCATCCCCGGAGCAGCCCAGGGGCTGACCGCATGTCATCCCCCATCTCCTTGGGGTCCTGCTGGGCACCGCTGCTGCCCCTTGAGCCTCAGGAGACAAATGCTCCCAGAGTGGACAATTTAAGCAGATTTTTGTGACCGTGAATTCACCCAAGGAGGCTACATGACACTTGCATGAAAGGGAACCTGCACCGTGGAGCTGCTGCAACGGGGATCAGGTGAGAGCCATGCAAGCATCCCTGCTCGTCCCCGCTCTTGTTTCCCTAGCAACTCCAGCTCCTGCTTCCCCTTACACATTCCCTTTCTCTCACTTTAAAGTAGGCCAAGACTCTCCATCACTCAGCCACACAAACCAGAGATTAGGGGAGTCCAACAAGCCCTATTTCCATTTAATACAGATTTTGACAGAGGATGCATTCACATTAAATCCTGTCTCTGCATGTGCCCTTAAGCTCCCCTGCAAATACAGGAGGGACCCATTTGGAGAAAGGGTGTCTCAGCATCCCGCCCAAAGCATCTGAGCACTCGGTAAAAAAACAAGCATAAAGACAGAGGACCGAACTCCAACACCTGCCTGCAAACTTGGACGTGCCTGGGCAGATATCACCTAAACCCAACAATCACGCAAGGGGTCCGATACCCCTTGAAAAACCAGCTCTAAGGCTCACACCTGCCAAGACATTGAGATGCTTAAGAATTTTTGGGGTTTTTATGGTTGTGGTCTACAACTTCTTTCTCATCCTGGAGAACAAAGTGCAGCCGAGGCAGGCACCCCAGTCTCCTGGCCGCCATGCCCCTTACTCCCACACAACACCAACACTTCCCCAGTTAAACCAGCTCACCCAGCTGCTTTTTTTGCCTCCCCCATCATAAAAATGAAACTTGGGAGTTCAGGCACAAATGCCCAAACTCAACGGTAGGCATTAATCAGCCCCCATCCACTCAGACCTATCCCACAACAGAGGAATTTGTTCAAAAAACAGCTATTTAAACACCTGGTGTGGCGCTTCCCCCGGCATTGCGGCCACCTGATCCTTGGCTGATGTAGCTACAGCAATAAAAGGTCGAGTTTAGGCACAGTGGTATCAGTAAGAAAATACCACTTAGTTGGATGGTCTCATCCAAAATACCTCTGTCTTCACAACGAGAGTTATTGGGTATAGTTATGGAAAATAGTTGGTCTTTTAGGAAAACACTGAGCTGTTTATTTACTCATGTCACAAGTATATCTGAAAATAGCTGGAGGTTTGTGTTAATTTTTTAGACAGATTCTCAGGGAACAGGCAATGTAGAAAGTGGCTGTTCAGGACTTAAATCCTCCCCTATCCAAGGCAGTACGTAAGCGTGTGCTTAAACTGAGACTAAAAGATGCTCAAGCTGCTGGGCTTTATGGAAGACGCACACTTAAAAAAAGACAAGAAATGCAGCAAGAAACGCTATGGGGGAGAGAAGGCAGCCAGCTTTCTCATTAGGAGAAGACATACCAGATTGCAGCTAAATCTAAATCCACACCGCAGGAACACATCTTCATCCCCACTGAAGCCAAGACCAATTTTCAGCCCCATGGATTACAAGAAAAAAAAACCTCCCCCAAAAAGCCCGTCTCCCAAGTTAATCTCAGGTTATTTATCCTGCTTTTGCACCAATGTAGAAAGAAGGGAGCTAGCTAAATTGTTTTATGTAGCTGGCGTTAAAAGAAAACCCATTGTAATGCTGGGCAATTCGGTGCTGCGTGCACACACGCTTTGCTGACCAAAAAGCCTTGCGACGTGCTCGACAACACGCACTCGAAACTCGGCCGCTACAGCTAAAAAATCACACGTGGCCAGAAAAAGAAAGCACTCCTGCAGCAGAGGAGAGGCTGTCAATGAGGTACCTTTGAGTGGAGCTTCTTAGTTTATCTCCTCAACTGCACAAAATCCATTACAGCCAGAGATGAAGTCAAAACACTATTAAAAAAAAACACGGAAAAAGGCAGCGACTGTGAAAGTATGCAGTATCGCACCAGCACTGGGATGCCCCATCAGCCAGAGGTTTGCCGAACAGGTTGCTGGAGGGTTGACCCATGGGGCAATCCCTTCTGCAGCTCCATCTGGTTTGCACCCCAAAACCCCAAACAGTCCAGATGGGAGAAAACGCGTGGCCAAGCAGATGGCAGAAGTACAACTCTTTCAACCCAGCAGCTTTTTCTCGAGATAGCTGTAGAAACAACATGTCACCTTTGAAAACTTCATCCATTGAGATGGCACCAACGTCAAAAGGCTGAGCAGGAGCAGAGTGGGCAGACACGTAACGTTATCACCTAACATCTCCTTTAGGAAACACTTGGGATAAGAAGAGCTCATGGAAGGAAAGCCCGAGCTTTGAGAAAGGATTTAAACAATTTTGTTGAAAAACTGTTAAAACCAGGAACTTGTATTTTCATCCGCATCTGGATATAGAAATGCAGATGATGAACAACTGTGTCCTTAAGTGCTAGAAAAGCAGAGCATGATAGAAAGAGCTGCCACTCCTACCCTCCATCTACATACGTCCTGCCAAAAATAGGCTGCCTAACATCTGGTTAATGTTATTAAAAACCCCGATTCAGAGAGCATTCAGACAACATACTTTAGTCCATATCTTTCAGCAAAGGCCTTAACCATGACATTAAGGCAATATATAAATATACAATGGGTCTAAACTAGAATTGCAAGATGTGGTCCACTGAACAGGGACCAAAACTGGGACAGAGGAAGACTTCAATAAAATTTCATGTTCTTTGAGTGAATTGATCAGCTTCAACAGTGGAAAAAATTAAGAGAGAGAGAAGTTTTGCTTTGGAGACATCAACACGCTTGGCTCTACCCTGCAGGGCCACCACCCAGCTGCCCCACGGTGAGGGATGCACTGAGGACACTGCAACCTGGAGACTGCAACTCCAGCTGCAACGGGATGGCAGGCAAAATGTATTTAAATCAAATTAAAACACTAATGTACCATCAGTAGCACTGGCAGTGAATATATGTTTACTTTATATTCACGTATTGTATTTATGCGTGCATGTGTATATACGTGATATTTTAAAAATTCAACAGTAAACCTTTCACTGGCCACAAATCTTTTTTTTTCTTCCACAAAAATGAAGTATTGCCTGGGTTAACTGGCCACAAATCTCTGCAAAATTTTTTATTTTTCTTCCCCAAGAATAAAGTATGACGCAGGTTCAGAGATGAACGCTATGGATCCAGCCCGGCTCCATCACGCGTGAATCCTCCTCACGCTGGGGAACACTTTGCATCAGCCCCATGAGGTTATATAGGAATATAATTAATAAGGTGACATATCCCACATAAATAACTTATGAGAAGCCTGCCATTTGGAGAAGAGATGGTAGCCAAAAGGTAATTTACGCTAATAACGGATTGGAGAGAAAATACAAATACCTGGATGAAGCATCCATCTTTGCACTGTCAAATATCCTCGGCTAAGAGGAATCTCTGCATCTGCCTGGAAAATATTCTTCTTTTTTTTCCTTTCTTCCCCCTCAGCCCTTTTTGGGGGTGAAGGGTGGCACATGGGGCACGCTACAGTTTCAACCTAGCGTGAAAATGAGTGAAGGCAGAACTTCTGGACCAGATGGGCTTTATATTACCCAATGTCCTGCAACGAGTTTTAGGTATCGCCCGCCCTTGTCCACCAAGGGTGTCTCTAAACCACAGCCAAATCCTGGTGAGATGCCAACTGTCAGCCACGCAAAGGAGAAGAGTTTATGAGGAATTTCCAGGGGCTGCAGATCGGCTACTGAAAAGCAGAATAATCTATAAATCACTCCTTCAAATAAATGGATTTGCTTTTGAGCACAGTAATCTGCCAGTCCAGGTACACAAACACAACTCCCCCTGAAAAAAAGAATTTTAACTGTTTAAATATTCCCAGTAGTGCGCGTTAAACAATTTTGAAGTCATTTAGTTTACACTAGAGCTGACAACAGGGGCATCCTTAGGGGCATCCTCTTCCCTCTCTCTGGAGCCCCTTTCCTTTTCCCTCCGTGCTATGAGTGCAGAGCTTCTCCACGTGTCCTTCCTTTCTCCCTGCAACCTTCTGCCTTGGAGCTGCCACCATGAAGCCACTGAAGCTACCAACCACCCTAGGTCACCCCAGCACCTGGGTCTTTGCACCCCTCTCCTGCCCTCAAGCTAAAGCCAACTTTTTCTGTTGCTTTGCAATGCTCCTGCACTGAGAGCTGGTGGAGAGGGCAAGGAGAAACAACCACGAGGTCCACCAGAACATCGCTCCTACCGCCCCTTATGACAGGGCACAGAGCATTTCAGGCAATGTATTAAATCTGCAGCTATTACATGCAACAGCTCGAGGTTATTTGCTATTTTATAACAACGGCGCATGGGATGCTCTGGCATCATTCCCACTCTTCGAGCATAACTAACCTCCAAGACTGCTCAGACTGTCAGGAGGCTGATTACATGAAATAAAACACTGCATTTGACTATTAATTAATATTGACTTCACTGCTTGACCCCCGAACATGTAGAAATTTATAGGATCGCTCTCCAGGTTTATTAGGGCACTATTAATAATCTGAGGAGTATTTGGAGTCAGTCACCTTAAGGAACTAAAAAGAGCTCTTTGGTATGATGCATAGACATCATCTCAGGCTACTTTTGGCTTGGAGAAGCATTTGGCTAATTTTCAATTTGTCAAGTAAGTCCCTGACAAGTTGGTAACGTATAACAGAGCAGATCTTCGGGAATCTCCAGCAAGCTTTTTCTCAGCCGCGGCTGGCCACAACAGCGTGGCACAAGGATATTACAAGAAGCAAGATAATAACCAGACGGAGCAGAACAATCATCTAGGCTATTTTGGTAGATCCACTGCTGATGAACAAGATACAAAAGCCAATTAACTCCAGAATATCTGACATGTAATATAGTTTCAAATTGAAATTCTTTTTTTTTTCTTCCACAATTTTCCCCAAATGCTGGGACTTCTTATTCAAATTTTTTTTCAGCAAACACAGAACTAGCCTTTTCAAAAAGTTTCAAAGGAAGCATTCAAGTATGGAACATTTTAAGTCCACAAAAAAGTGGAAAAAATTAACTACTTCTGTTAAAAACTTGGGTTTCCTAAAGAGAAAAAAAAGAAAAAAACCCACAACAAACCCAAAACACAACCTCCCCCCACTATTTTCAAACTTTTACTTGAAAACTAAAAAGCATCTTAGTTTCTTACATGTATCACATATTAAATTGTTAAGGACTACATTTTGGGGTAGTTTATTCAGTGACAGGGAGGAGACTTATGAAAAAGTCTCCAGAAACCTTGCTTCTAAACCATAATATTCTTTACAAAACCCAACATGCTTTTTAGAAAGGCCAAATCTGTGAATATCAATCTCTAAACATTACAAAGGGTAAATTTAGTAAGCATGCTCTCCTCAAAAGAAATAATAACTAAAGTATGCGCTGAGAGAACTAATAGCCTCCAGCATTTTATCTTCTATTTGTGACTTACAGATGCTTAAAAGCAGTGGTCCAAGGCCTGGGAGCTCAGTGCCTGAGATGTTAAAAGCCCTTTAAATCCTTTAGGCTGCTTTGAAAAATCTCCGCGTCTTTGCCACGTGCAGATATTTTGCAGTGCGGAGCCAGGAATCAATGCAAGCATTTAAACTTCCTTTTGTCAGGAATGACTTAAACCGGGAGAGCACAGAGGCTCGTAAACAAAACTGCTGACACCTCCTGTGTTACTGAAAGCGAACCATGATGCAGCATTAATTGAACCAGCACCTTCAATCTGTCAAGTCAAACAACACCCACAGGGACTGTTCCTGGCAGATCTCGGGCTGATGCCGCAGCCATCAGGACCGTACCATTAAACCTGGGATTCTTCATGATACCTGAACAACCGTGACAGCGTTCAGGTCATCTTGGAAAGACGAAAAGACCAGCACAGATGCTGAGACCATCTTCACGGAGCCTGGGCTTGGTTATCAGCAACTACACGGCTCCTGGGAGTCTCACTCCACTTGAAGATTTCTTGCAGACTGGCTGACTGTAACCCCACTAGCAGAATGCCACCTCCACTGAGTCTACATTGCTCCTCCAGCCCAAGAAAAAAGGTTATCCCCCCCTCACACTGCTTCTCCAGCCCCAGAAAATAGGTTTTCTCCTCCGGCACTGGTCCTCCAGCCCAAGAAAATCGGTTTTCTCCTCCTGCATCACTCCTCCAGCCCAAGAAAATGGGTGTTCTCCTCCGTATCCCCACGCAGACACTTGTGCTATTTGACCACGGAAAGTATCAGTTGCAATGGGACAGCTCTGTTTTCTCACCAGGCAGAGAAAGGATCAGGTACTCAACAGGTCATCCCAACACAAAAACCGAACCGTTTGCTTCCAGCATTGCAAAGTCACTGCAGCGAAGGCACCCTGTTTTGCACAGCTTGCCGAGATTACACCGAATAGCTACAGCAGAAAGGAGCTTTCAAAAAAATAAAAATATCACCAGAAGGAACATAAAATCCCATGAAGGTCTGGGCCACCACATCAGCACGATCGCTCCTGGGGAGCTCCTGCTCTCTCCAGACCAGCAGACTTCACTGGTGTGAACGAATGATGCAGAGCCAAAGAAACAAGTGAAACCAAAATCTAGTTTAAATGGCTCAACTGCTTAAAATCAGTGGGTTTTTTGTTATAGTTTATAAAAACAAATAACAAGAAGGCATAGTCTGAACCTATGCCCATTAGATATAGGTAAAGCAACCACCGAACAGCCAATTATCATTGACACATCACTAATGAAAAGAGTGGTTTTACCTTTCCTTTTAACCATACTCTATCTTCTCCGCTTCTTTAGGCCGCGGTATTTTGCAGCAGGAACTTCTGCTTGGCACTAGAATTAATTCTCCCTACTGACTCATTTTTGGTAAAAACCTGTTAGTATGAACACTCGAATTCAACAGACATTCGCATTATTTACTCTTGCAACTCAAGGTACAGGACCCTTCTCAACTCTCTCTCGGAGTAAAATTACTGTTTTTTTCTTAATTACACCATTGGTTAATGCAACCTCTGACAGAGGGAAGGCTGAACATTTAATTTGGCAAGGTTTAGTGCCAATCTGCATTAGGCTACAGTGATTTAACCTGTATCTCCATGGCAGTGTGCCTACATCATTCTCCTAATAGCAAGCATCCCCACCCTACATATTTCATTGGGATCCCTGTGGCAGCTCTGCCGGAGTTCCCTGGACCAGCAGTTCTCAGTGCAGTCATTAGGGACACCGTGCAACCCCATCACATCGGTATCTATTCTTCCCAACCACCAGCACACTATTTTGGATGTCAAAATCAAGGCTTTCATTAATTAGAAGGCTAATTACACTGCTAATTACACTGTACGCTCAAATACAATGCTTTGCATGTCTCAAAAAACCAACTCCATACAATCTCATACTCCAAAGTTTCAAATAGAGAAAGAAAACATGATCTAGTAATGCTTGCAACCCACTCTGTCCAGTGACTACAGGCATCCAGATCACTTACGGTGTTTTGCTCCTGAAATAACCCTGCAAAACCCTCTCCATAATTTCAATGCACGTATGTATAAGTAAACACAAGAAGCACATAACAGTAGCAACACAGAAGATATTTCCTGGTCAGGGATGACGCATCTTGTTCTACACATACTGAAGGCACTTGTCATGACCTGGTAGTCCTTCAACCCAACCCAAACTGATGCAGCCTGATCACCTAGGAAAATGAGTACCTTATACACATATGGTTTTATCACAGCGGCAATTTCTTGCACACATAACCAGGAGACAATTTCAGCATGCACATGCTGGGTGCATACATAACCTCCACTTGATAGCTCGAGTACCCTGCAAACCCCGATACATTATTTTCAGCCTCCCAGCATCTTCTGTGCTTACCGGCTAGGGGCTGGGACGCCGAGAGGCAAAGCGACCTACCAAGGACCACAGGGGAAAGCCTGCGAGAGAGCAGGGGATCAACCCGGGATTTCCCACGTGCCCAGAGCTCTGACGACTGCTTCATCCTTCCTCTCATCAACAGGACAAAGCAGAGGTGGCCCTCAACTATGGCTATAAAACCAATATGGCTATAGGGGTTTTTTAATGGGAACAAGCTTATCTTCTCATCCCCCTTCTTTTCTAACTTAGCAGAGGAGTTAAAGCATGAAGTCTCGTACTTTGTTTTGCCCACAGTTCAAACAAGCAGCGTGGTTTCGATCGGTCTCTCTCCATTGATGCATGACCTTCTCAGCTGCACCAAGATGTGAATCCCTTCTGGAGCAGTGAAACTTGGGTACACAGCATCACCCCAAGCAGAAGGTCTTCTGGCTCCCTTTGCTACGTCTGAGCATTAGGTGCTTAAACTTACTTAGATTACTAAAAACTGCGTCATGCCGGGAGAAGTTTTAACTAGAACATACACTTAACACAGTTTAAAAAAAATCAGTGTAAAACGGAGAGGTATTGTAGCATAATTAGCCAAAGCAGATTTTAGCCTCGGAGCTAACAGTAACTTCCTAACAACCCTTACGCTGTCCGCGAACTGTACAGCCCAGGAGCACACCAAAGTCCGTATGGGAAGGGAAACACCGCCAACGGCCCCCAGAGTGCTTTTGGTGTTTGTTTCTCATGCGGCACCTTCCACCATTAACATGTCCTTATCCGCTATCTCTCATTTATTAGAGGACAACGCTTCCCTATCAACAAGCTACACTGCCACGAACAAGCAAAGGCCACTAAGGAGAGGGAGTTCCCAGGGACCGGGTAGCAGCGCTCCAAGTGCCTCGCTTGGCTCGGTCCCCTTAAAGCATTCATCCTGTGCAGGACAATTCAACTCCTCCGGCAGTTGTGACTGTAAGGGGAGAAGACTATTCGCCAAAAAAACCCATAAACAGCATTTTATCGCAGAGATAACAGCGTTTCCCTGGATAGCAAGGTCAGAAAGGGCTCCTCCAGTGACCTCCTGATGTGGCTCAGCATTGCGGTGATGCCGGGGAGCGGCTGGAGGGGCGGCCAGTCCCTTTGCACCCCAGCTCAAGTCCTTACAGACCTTCACACAAGGAGAGGGGAGGGGACAGAACCACAAGTTGGTGATAATTATCTGCTTCAAATAATCTATATGACAACCGCAAAGGGGGGGAAAAAAAAAAAAACTTTCTACATTTTAAATGGATTATATCAAACCAGAGCTGCTCACTATGGGGCCACAGTCTCTGACCCAGCCCCAGCACTCGGCAAAGCTCACTTTGCTGGATGGCAGACCACAGATTTATACATATTTTAACAAACCTTCTGGGGGAACCAGCCAGGAGTGGGTTTCTTAAAATCACAGCACAACACGAAGGAAAATCACCAGAGACGTGACTTACCTGGCAGCATGGCACACCATACACCTGCGGCAGCAATTACAGCGGGGTCCGGCCACCATGGGCTCGCTCCTCCCGGCTGCGCTGGCAGGGCACGGTGCAGGCAGCACCCATTTCTTCTCTAGCGTTGCCTGTGCAGACAGCATGGCCAGGAGCCCCTTCCCCGGCTGGGCAAGGGCTGGGTTTGAGGAGTCGCCCACCCTTTAGTGCAGGCAGAGACATCAGCCCCATGTCTCCTTCCAGGGCTTCAAGCTACCTTGTTTTCTTGGCATTGCAAGTAATCAGGGACACACGTGACATGGCTGGACAGTCACTAATTGCCAGCAACCAAACCCCCATCCTAAATTTGGGTTTGCTCGAGTAACTGGAGCAGCACCACTAGAAACCTCCCACACCCATGCACAATGCCAGCACCAGAGGGAGAAAACACAGCTCAGGAGAAGGCTTCAAACCTGGTATTGAAGGTGGTGCTCCCAAGTCTAATTCTTTACAGACTTCCCAAACTATTGCTTGCAACGTCCCTGCTCAGCCTGGCATTTGATCTCTGACCTGGGTTAGCAAACACAACCATGCAGAACAAATTGTCTAGTTTGGAAAAGGGAAAAACCAGCCCTCCGCGCCTCGGTTTCACCCGGGAGTGATCCTGCAGCCTCAAAGGGGATGGTGCCCCACCAGGACTGGGGGTCGCAACCTTCACTTGGGTTTAAGGAAGGGCTCTGCCCACCTTCATCGCTCAAATTCCCTTAATGGCATTTCCAACCTGTGTCCCCCACCCCATCCTGCTCCCTCCAGAGGGTCACAGAATCATAGAATGGTTTGGGTTGGAAGGGACCTTAAAGATTATCTAGTTCCAATCCCCCTGCCATGGGTAGGGAGACCTTCCACTAGACCTGGTTGCTCAAAGCCCCATCCAACACTTCCGGGGATGGGGCATCCACAACTTCTCTGGGCAACCTGTGCCACTGCCTCACCACCCTCACAGCGAACTATTTCTTCCTTATATCTAATCTAAATCTACTCTCTTTCGGTTTAAAGCCATTACCCCGTGTCCTATCACTACATGCCCTCATAAAAAGTCCCTCTCCAGCTTTCTTGTAGGCCCCCTTCAGGTACTGGAAGGCTGTGATAAGGTCTCCCCGGAGCCTTCTCTTCTCCAGGCTGACCAACCCCAACTCTCTCAGCCTGTCTTCACAGGAGAGATGCTCCAGCCCTCTGATCATATTCGTGGCCCTCCTCTGGACTCGCTTCAACAAGTCCACGGCCGCCTTATGTTGGGGCCCCAGAGCTGGATGCAGCACTCCAGGTGGGGTCTCACGAGAGCGGAGTAGAGGGGGAGAATCACTTCCCTCGACCTGCTGGTCACGCTTCTTTTGATGCAGCCCAGGATATGGTTGGCATATGGTCCCTCTCTGATCCAGCCGCCTGAAGAATTTAAGGGGGGGAAAAGCCCCCTTCGGTCTCTTGAGCAACCCTTCATTTTGCAGCATTTTACATTTCATCATGGGAGATCAAAGCAGCCCCGATATCCCAACAGTGCAAAAGAAACTTCATATTTCGGGTTCTCCTGCACGAGCTCTCTGTCTCCTACTCCAAAAGCAGAAATTACAAAACCCGAACCTAAACCTCTATAAAAGAAGTATCAGCAATTCAAATGAGGCAGATTTTTTCTGGTCCTTTTACTCTAGCTACAGAAATCAGATAGTGAAAAATAAGACCACGACACAAAAGACCAATCATAAAAATAGCCCAATTAATTTTCCTCTAAACAGTTCAAATAAATAGAGTGCCGTTTCTGCATTTTGAGACTATTCAATTACAGAAGGAAAAAAAAAAATATATCCAGCAATATAATGCAGCGATAGCATTTGAATAGCTATGAAACCAAAAAGAGGGAGATTGATTTATTTACTAAATCAATGCTGCATAATCTATATTGCAGGATGACCAACACAATTAGCAGGAAGCTTCAAAAAAAGGGCAAGTCCCCAAAACATTGAAGAGAGCAAACCCCACAGTATATGGCTTTTCTGAAGCAGACTATGCAGAATTTGAGGTTATTCTGGGCAGGGATGGTTACAGTAATGGCTAATTCATAGCATGACACAGCACAGATGACCATAAACATTTGAATGTATTGTTCTGCCATATAAGCAATCATTAACTCATTACCATCGCTATTAAAAACTAATGCTGCCTTCATCAGCATATCAGCCGAACCCTAATGTCCTGCTTACTTTTTTGTAGAGCTAATGCATCAGTTTTGAAGTTTTAAGAAATCTTACCTGGTTAAGTAAATCATTAATTGTACCTCTTCAAGGATATAATGTGTTTTTTTTAGCATAAATGTTTCTCACTGAGTTAGCAAACAAATTATAATATGCAGAGGGTTGAGAGAATAAATTCCCTAAATATTTCTACTTCTCACCCCTGTTTTTAGTATCTCATAACTCATTGAAATACTCAAGTTTCAGACTAAAATTTAGCAAATTCAGACTATACTCAAAAAGGAAATTTGGTCGGGTTTTTATTGTTTTTCTTTTTAAAACTGAAAGCCAAAGACAGCAAACTCTCCCCTCATCCTCTTTCCTTCCCACAAACCTGGCAGGCTCTCCAGGCTGAGCTGCGGCTCTTCCTAGAAAGCCTTTCAGTGGAGCTGAAATAACTGGACAGAGGAAAGTCAGGTTTTCCCCAGTCCAATTCAGGTTTTATTGAAAAAGTGTCTCTAAGTGTTCTGATAAAACCTCATTTAATTCAACAGTAACAAAGCCATTTAATCCATGCTTCTATATATAGCACTTAAAGGCACCTTCTTTTTAAATATATGTACAGACAAAAGACTACTCAAGCAAAGTCCTTGATTAAAATTAAGTTTTCTATGCATTGAAGGGAAAAAATATATATATCAAGGGTCGATTTTGAGTGTTTCCTTCTAGTCTATTTGCACAGCCCCAATTGTACCAGGGCCCACTCAGTGCTAGAGTAATGCAAGAAATCATCACCACCCCCCAGGAAAGAAGACCCTGGGTGCAAGGAAGCAGGTTTGGGGTTATGGGTGCCCCTTGGGGTGCCCAACCGGCGGCTCAGGCCCATAGATGATAGGGGCAAAGGGAGCAATGCACGACGGTCCCACCTTCCCGTTGCAGAAGGACCATTCCCATTTTCTGAGTTCAAAAGTCCAAAACCCACCGGGATCACAACCTGTCATGAGAAGCGCTGGAGATGGGACACCCCATGCAACACCCCAGTTCGAATGCGATGGCACATTTCCAGACCAGAAAAAAGGGAGAAGAAACTTGACCGACATTAAACACACCAGCGGCATGGGCAAAATCACAACCAAAACCTATCTGATTCCCAACCCAGTACCACCCCGCCAGGGATCCTCCAGAGCATCCTCACTGCTATGTCCATCCCAAGGTTCATTCATTAACACCTCGAGGGATCAAACCCCAAAACCTACCTGATTCCCAACCCGGAAACCTCACCAGGGATCCTCCAGAGCATCCTCACCACTATGTCCATCCCAAGGCTCATTCATTAACACCTCGAGGGATCAAACCTCAGTAGGAAGCCGCTCGCAGCCCGCAGCATCTCTGCCAGCAGCACCGCCCTGCCCACAGGCAGCCATTCATAAAATAAAATCCCAACAAAAGACACACACACAGACATCCACACACACCTCTAACCGGAGAAAGACCATCTTACTCACTGCTCTCTCCTTCCCACGCTACCTCAAAACACTCATCTGCTGAAGCAATGCGCTGCTTGGCCGGCAGCCAGCTGGAAGCCAAAAGGGGCTTTTCCTTTCCTGCCGCTCAACCTCATTCAGGCACTTCTTGATTGTACACAACGCTATTTATAGCTGCTGGCGAGCAACCAGGCGCAACCCAACCGCAGAGCCCCAGCGGTTCCAAAAAAAAAAAAAAAAAAAAAAAAAAAAAAAGTAATAGAAAAAAAAAAAACAACAAGAAAATAAACTCAAGTGCAATCGGTTTGTTGTTCTGCTCCCGCAGACCCCGTCGCGTGCGAACGCGATGGCAAGGGAGAGGAGGAGCGCAGATGGGCTGTTCTGAGTTAAAAATAACCCAGCCAAAAAAGCCACCGCAGGGAAGCGTGACCTTTACTACTACTACAGGAAGAAAGCACGCTGCACCCTGCGTCTGGCTGGGTAGGTAGCGCTGCTTTGTAAGGCAGAAATTAAAATAAAAGTGGTGGGGAGAAAAGGGGATGGAGGGAAAAAAAAATATGCGCCAAGAAAATCTTTAGATACCACAAAAAAAAAAAAAAAAGCCTTTTTCAGGAAAGGTCCATTTTTCCCACCTTTAAGATGCAAAACTCTCATTCCTTTGGAAACCTCTTCCCAGGGAGTGACCCTGAAATACGGAAGAAGCAGCTTAGTTTCTCGCAGATTATTGTTGTTGTTGTTATTATTATTATTATTATTATTTTGGAAGGAGAAGATAGTAGAGAGGATGCAGTTTCACTCATAGGCAGAGCTGGCCCCCAGGCAAAGCTGCAGCCTGGGGGTTCATCTTCCCACA
The DNA here is from genome assembly GCA_013389945.1 of Fregata magnificens. Lineage (NCBI taxonomy): Eukaryota > Metazoa > Chordata > Aves > Suliformes > Fregatidae > Fregata > Fregata magnificens. Next base: position 115,717 of record WAAD01038387.1, on the reverse strand, counting down.
CCACCCCAGAGTGCCGGGTGCTAGGGGTGATGCCGCGGTAAAACCCACCCCTCAATCCTCCTGGTTTACACCCATTTTCCTCCCAAACCACATTTAATCCCTGTGGAAAGATGCTGCTGCCCGTGACGGAGACTTCAGCTGCCACTCACATACAGCAAAAACATCATTTGACCTAAATTGACCACTCAGCACTGAACTGTCCCCAAATCGATGACCAGAGGAGAGTTTCATGGCCAGCACTTTGCCCTCCCCCCAGCAAAGTGACTGGAGCTGAGATTTTCACAGAAAACAGTGGGTTTTGATCCTTTCCTCTCTGCCGTGACCTCCCTGGGGTCAGCACATGCATCTTAGAGAGGACACTCAAAATGTCTTCAATTTTGAGGAGTAGTGGCATGAACTGGCAATGACATGTCTTGAGCACACGTGCACACATCAGTGCAATTAAACACTTGTCATAAATTGGACAGTTAAAAAGGAAAAACGCATCACACCTCGCTGAGGGTGTAAAATCGGGGAGCGACCCTGTGGGTCAGCAAACATCAGCAACCCTGAACTCGCTCCCTCCTTCTCTCTGTCTCCCCTATTTTTTTCCCCTTAAATGAAAGCACTTTGATTTTGCCAAGACAGGTGTTTCAGATACAGCTTGAAAACTAATTAAATCATATCTGCAGCTTGAAAACTAATTAATCCTTTATTCCTTATTATAACAGATAATTACAATGCATGATAGGAAACGACTTGTCAGGTTTTCTGCTTAAAATGCTCACACTTTATGGAAAATAAAATGGGGGAAATGTTTACAGGGCCTTCCCATCCTCCTGCAGCCCACTGATTGAGCCTGCTAAAAAGGGGGGGAGGGTTTTGGATGTAGCACAAACAGAAACTACAGTTACTGAAAATAGCTTTGAGAATGAAAGACAACGGTAGGTCAGATTTCTCGGGTCATTCTTGTTCACTTGAGTGCATGGTCAGGGGGCTACTGCTAGAGTCCAGCCCCCATGCAAACAAAAGGATGAGTAAAACATTTGTAATTAAAATAACAAGGAAGGCAGGATTCAATGTGCGAGACAGGCAAAAGAGCTGCTCCTCCCTTCCTCCTCCAACACATTTCCTGCACCCAGATTGCATGAAACCAATAATCCAGTGCCGCCAGGAAGGTGAGCAAACACCCACAACCACCCATCAGCAAAGGCACCCCAGAACCCACCTCCCTCCCTAGATTTCTCTTAGATGCTTCAGCTGCTTTACTCCCACTGTGAGATAGAAAGTGTGGTCGTGCTGCAAGTTTCCATAATTCCTTTGCAACAAAATAAAGTTTCCCGTCTTGCTCTGCCTTTTTAAAAAAAAAAAAAAAAAAAAGAGTTGAACAGGTCCCAGTCCATCAGCTGAAGCACTACCATAATTCAAGGGATTAGGAGTTTTAAGCTACTGATGTACAGACCCTTAAGGATCCCAGGACTACTTGTGAAGGGTCTAGGAAAGCAACAAATAAAAGCAACTCTATTGCCAATATTATTAAAAGGCGCTCCCCAAGATCTGTAAATCATTAGTAAAAATGCGGAAGGGTCTGCAAAGCCACATAGGATGAAACCCGCCAGGTAGCAAAAAAACAAAGTCATGTCAAGAACTCAATAAAATGAGCTGACTTGATTTGCACTCAACAGAAAGCAGCCTACCACAGAAACACAGCAGACAACCATTTTCCCCCAAAACCCCAAACTAATCCCAGTCTTTTTGTGTTCACTTCTCCTTTCTCCTCCACCTGGTTGCTATTCTGCAAGCTTCATGACCTTGATGCAGCTTCATGGTGTCGTGCACTGCCGTTTTGGGGAAGCAAGGAAAAAATAAGGGCAAGTGATCCTGCTCCTTGCTCCTTTTGTTTTACATCTTCAGTTTGGGGTTTTTTTTTTCTTTTAGAAACAGATTTTTCTAAAGCACCCAAAGGTGAGAAGCACCTTTCAAAACCACCCAGCTCTCCACTGGGTTCACAGGGAGCCCCCCTCCAAACTGCCTCCACCTCCTCAATTCCCCCTGAGCAGCATCGAAAAATGACCGCTGCCATATAAAATGATCAAAAATACAGGCAAGGTTGTTTTCTTTCTAAGGAAGCTCTTTGCCGTTCAGGAAAATCTCCAGAACCGTGTGTACCTGGCAGCGGGGAGAAGGATGACACAAGCAATTAGCGCCACGGACAAAGATCTTCAGCACGTTCTGGTGCCAAACGCGCTTATCGTATAGGCCTTTAGCAAGGTATCCTCAGGAGCAATTGCCCAGAGATTGATTGAGGCCCTGTATACCGTATTAATGAGGTTAATTATAAACTCTGTTACCCGCAGGGGGACTAAAGGGTGCGAAAACAACTCCAAAGGGCCAGTTCCCCTCTTGCCTGCCCAGGGAAGGTGTAATCCAGCTTGGTTTTCCTCTTTCCCCATGGGGATGACCAAAGGTCCCACATCCAACGGCAGTTTTGGATCACACCTCATCCCAGCAGAAAGCACCCCCTGCCACCAACGTGTCCAAACCAACTCCTCCGTCTCCTCCTTCCCTCCTCAAATAGTGCTGACCCTGCAAGCCGCACCTTTCCGACCCAAAAAGGTCAACACATTACCCAATTTCACTACCGATGGTCTGTCGCCAACAGGATGAATACGGAAAGAGATTTGAGGAGGGGGAATTGGAAAGAAAAGAGGGGAAATGGGTTTTAAATCAACACAATTAATTGCTTCGGTATTTGTTCATACATTAGATTAGTAGACTCGGAAGCAATTAAGCATCTTTGACAAGAGGATGCCCCGTGGCAAAGCTTACCCTGCTCCTCCTGACGCTTATGAGATCAGGAAGGGAGGGATGGAAGGGGGGGAGGACACTCCATTATTTCAGGTTATTTTGTGATAAAAGAAGAAGATGTTTAGAAAGTTTGCACAACAGGTTAAAATATTAATTTGGAACTAATCCTTTGCATTTATCACTTTCCTTTAGAAACACGAATTTTAAGTAACGAAACTAATGCTATTTATGAATGAAGAATATTAGAGAGAAATTAAACCCTCCGCCTTATTTTGCCTATACTGATTCATTTTCTGATTTTCACCCCAACCCAAACTGATACTCTTCTAATAACATTTAATGAAACCTATAACGGGAAGACGTGTTTCTCCAAGCATTAAATCATCTGAGGATACTTAAACTGACCTTTTATATATACTAGAGCTTATTAAAAAAAAAACTCAACTCTTCACCTACTTCTGACTTTGTTTTCATTGCTATTGTCAGGATCTCACGGACTTTTCCACCTATGCAACAAATACACCCTCCAAAGCCACTGAAGCATATTTGGGTACAGATTCAAAATACAACTGAGGTTATCTCCTAGTTTTCATCACTCAAGCACAGCTCTCCCTCCGCTTTGCTATTACTTAACCTACACCACAATCCTAAACCTGTTTTTCACCCAAACACTTATTTCCTACTCTTTCAGTAATTAAGGTTGCAATGGAACAGCCTGGCAGCACTTAATGCTGTTTTTATTAACGCTGTCATGACTCGAGTTACAAGATATTGAGCCATTTTCATGTTTTTGCAAACGAGGCTAAGGGTTCCCCCCGCTGCTGCAGGGTTTCTGGTTCTTCATATTCCTATTCAACATATCTTTTAGATTCCAGTGCACCACAGGCATTTCTAAGGAAGGCAGAGTCCGGAAGGCTTGCCAACTGAACTATATAGTCTGGGCACAGAGAAAGATTTTCAAAACTAATTATATCATAGCATTCTTTTTTTTTGTTTGGTGTCCAATTTGCCCAACCTCAAAGGCTCCCAGTTTTCTAAGAGAGCACCAGCTCTTTATCCACTGAACATAAACCCTTTTAAAAAGATACCTCTACTTCTAAGCCTCTGAAGGCACTGACAATACTTGCAAGACGCTGGCCCAACTTCTTGCTGTTAGCTGAGGTACTCAGTGGCATCTCTTTTGGTCAGTAGTAGCAACATTTTCTTTAAGGAAACTTTGAAGCAGTTTCAGGCAAGTTACAAGACATATTAAAAATGACACGCCATCTGCCTCCCAATGTGATGTTTTGCATTGTGTAACTAAACCAATTTAAGAACCGAAGTCTATTTGACATCTAATTAGTCTGTTTGGTAGCCTGATCGCTTGTAGATGTTTTGGAGGGGAAGAAGCGCTCTAACAATCTTGATCTTTTTTTATAAAGAAAACAATTAAAAATAATTAGTCACAGAACTGTTTTTCCTTCCTAAATATTTTCTTTCTCCCCATTTAGGAATCAAGGGATGTGTTTCTCCCATGCCACCCTCTATTTCTGGTAGAATGTAAATCTAGCTGTCCTTTTTGGGGTACCACAATCACAGAGCTTTACCAGAGCCCTCGAAAAGGGAGAGGAACATTCACTGGGTTGCAGAATCAAAGGCTCCATCATCAGTGCCTGACATCACACGGTGATTTGCCAGGTCATTCATCTGCTTACTTAAGTTAACAGTATGTCTCAGGAAATGCGTGGTCACCTCAAGAGTGATTTATCCTGGCAGGGTAACACTAGGGTATAAAAGTGGTAGGCGCAATCCAAACAGAAACAAAACAACTCATACCAGAGCATTTAAAATTCAAAGGCTAAGCTCCAGCTTGCACACTGCTCCAGCTTCCTCACACCCCACACCAGCGCAAAGGGGACCGCAGATAGCTAGCAACGTGCCACGTCTTAAACTATCAACGCAGGTCAAACTCAAAATCAGAAGTACCTGATGGCATCCACTCACCAGCGATGGGGACGTTCAGATTCACGTATCCATTGGGAATGCCCAGCAAGAAATAGTTAACGAGCACCTTTAATAGGGATAACCTGTATGGCAGTCACACCAAGGAGAAATGACTATTTTTCATGCATGAACGGATGATGGAGAAGGAAGTGCACACAACATCTCCAGAAGCCTTTCAAACATGTCTTGTGGAAATCAAAGAAGACAGTTTCTGGCGCTGCAGGCTCACTGCACGCACCCACGCACAAAATGCAGACACACACCAGAAGACCAGAGATAGCATTTGATTCCAGCGTCAGCCATGAACAACAGCATGCGGAAGCACAACGCGTTGCTCCACGCACCATTCCCCCAGGAGAAAAAAAGGGGAGGGGGGGGGAGGGAAATCAAGCAGTTTTAACCCATGACATTTATGTCAGATACACTCATACCCTGATGGATCAGCTGGGGAAGTTAAGGACAAGATCTGGAGCCTTTCCCAGGAGCAGTCACCTCCAGCCACACTGGGAGCTCCCACCCCACCTCTGTTTGGAGACAACCCCGTCTCCAGCAGTCTCTGTCCACAAACCACACCTGCTGCAAGCCCTAGTCTTACGGGATTTGGAGATATTTTGGGTAGGAAAGGAAGATAAATGAGTGAGAACCACAATTAGGGAAGGATAACAGTTGGAGGGAGGGTCAGATCAGGTCACTCACAGAGGATGTTGTTCCTGGAACCACCGGAGTTACAGTTTGCAACCTTTATCAGCTCCCACAATGAAATACGACTGCTCTTCTGGCCAGCCTTGTTTTCCGAGTTTTATTTTCTATTGTTCTGTACTAAGCAACTGTCAGCCCTTATCAGCACGGCCCCATCCCACTTGTTTTCCTGTTACCTTCCCTTGCATCACGCTGGTTTTTCAGCCTTGCCTGGACGGGCGTTTTGGAAGGTGTGATGAGTTTTATAGCCTGATCTAATTACCACCTTCCCAAAACAAGTCAAAAAGAAGAAGAAAGAAGAAGAAAAAAAAAAAAGACCATTTCAGTTAGTTAAACGTGCTGCTACCCAAGAAAAGAGCTGGAAGGAGACGGGGGAATTTGCTAACTTTCACTCGGCGGCAGAGCAGAGCTGCTTTCAATATGCCATATTGACTTACCGCTGCTGGAGGCACAATAAAGGCAGGCCTCGGAGTCAATGCGGGCTCCTGCGGCTCTGTGTAAACTCCGCTTAAAATGTATTTCAAGGAACTTGATCTATTGACATGGCAACTGTGAAAACTTGAGTCCATTTGAAATTTAAATAGCATTTCCACCCCTCTCTAAATGCCAGCCGCGGGGTGGGCCCCATGGCCGTTGTGTGGAAAATGCTTTCACTGGAAGACATCTCCCCCAACAGAATGCCTCCAGACACAACCGCTCTCCTCAAAAGCAGCCAGCACAACTGATTGGGACCCCTTTTTGATGCAAATTCATATTATTCTGTTGGGGAACAGCAGGTGTTCAGCCATGCTTTCCTTTAGAAAAATTAGGACCTTGCTTTCTCCCCCTCCTTCTTGCACTTGGCTCCCAGTTAGCTTCAACCGCTCTCACCCTCAGCACACACTTGGGTGCCTCCTGGGCTGTGAAGTACAAATCAGCGCTATTCAGGAATGGGACAGTGTCCGCTCTACCAATCTGTAAATATGACTTTTATTACACATGACAAAAGCTACATGGCAAATGCCTGCAGCAGAGCGCGCCGAGTCTTGCCGGCACGGTGAGCACAAGTCCTCTTTCCCACCACGTGGCCATTGAGACCCAGCACGGCACGACTTGAGGTTAAAATACAGGGGAAGCATTTCACAACCAATTTCGCTTGACTTACGGAGCTGGACTACCAGGAGCCTTACCAGCAACCACACCACATAAGTAATTTACTCCAACTTTAGGAAGGGGTCAGAAGAAAATAAAATTGGTTCTTGTTGAGTATCTCAAGGTCACTGTGGTCTATATAAAAGACATGTGAAAGCTGCCTGCCCACGCAGGGAACACAAGCTAGCCCCAGGAAGGTGCCAGTGGATAGTGTTGTTGGGGAATTACGCGTGTCACTCAACAAAAAGGTCTACATTAAAGTAGTATCGCCAGATATGAAACAGGACTGAGCTCTCACTGTGGTAGAGACCATTCAAGCACATAAGGAAAGGTTCCTGCCCTTTCTCCCTCTCTGCAACCCCATCATTTGCAATTTAATTTGAGAAGAAACAATGGAAAGGGAGAGCAACAGATAAGGTAAGAACAGAAATCCAAAACAAGACACACAGATAAAGTGATTTTACACAGGCACCACCTAAAATTCATGGGGTTTGGAAAGTTAAAACCCTCAGCCTCCTATGGAACTGTATCTCCAGGATTCCCTGAATTATCTATCTGAGCAAATCAAAAGGGCCTTTCTCCTAGCATGTGTGAATACCAACTCTCTGTAGGATCCCTGGAGTCTTAAAGAACAATTTGGAGGAAAAAGAAGTGTCTTCACAGACCCATTTAAGGAGCACATGAAAGAGCAGCCGAGGACGCCCGCAGGAGAGCCAGACAAACGGATGATTAAGGCTGGCATCGTCCGAGTGACGCGGCAAAGCACCACATCACCTAAGCAACCGGACAGGGAGCCACGAAGAATCTTTAAAGATGAGGAAAAGGAGCTTAAAAAAGATCGTGTGATACTGGGGATGGAGGAAACATTCAAAGGGGGAAGGAAAGGCTGGGGGATGTTCACAGAGGTGATGCTGTGGGGATGGCTGGAGGGTTGGTAGCTGGAGAAGAGAGGCCAAAAGAGCAAATGCCAGGAGCCTAGACATGGGAGAGTACATAGCATTTGCCCATCACTGCAATTTAATTTAAAAACTAAAACTTAAAAAAACCAACAAAAAGTATGGAAATCTGTCTGACATGTTTTCTACTCAAGCCTCAACTCAAACCTGCTATTTGCAGTTGAAAGCACTTATTGAAAAGTTACATAACCAACATTTCATCTGATCACGTTTAAAATACTGTCACTTCAGACCTCTTCAGTAATAAAAAGGGAGGGGGATGAGTGATAAACTGAAGTGATTTTATTTCAGCTCTTCAAAGTCAAAACAAAAAATCATGAAACTTGTGGGACTATTAGTCTAATTTAAGCCTTAAATTCCTAATTTGAGACCCATTTATTTAAGCATAATGTAAGACAGACATCTGAAGTTATAAAATCACAAGACACTTCCAGCAAATTTGCCAGTTTTTATCACCCATAATGATCACTGTCTCTATTATGTTGTGGTGAATGGACTTAAATCCAGTTGGCGGCCGGTCACAAGTGGTGTTCCCCAGGGCTCGGTTTTGGGGCCAGTCTCGTCTAACATCTTTATCAATGATCTGGATGAGGGGATTGAGTGCACCCTCAGCAAGTTTGCAGATGACACCAAGTTGGGCGGGAGTGTCGATCTGCTCGAGGGAAGGAAGGCTCTGCAGAGGGATCTG
>WAAD01038387.1:90076-106990 GCA_013389945.1 Fregata magnificens | reverse complement strand
TCCCTGGAGGTATTTAAAAGATGTGTAGATGTGGTGCTTCGGGACATGGTTTAGTGGGTGGACTTGGCAGTGCTACGTTAGTAGTTGGACTTGATTATCTTAAAGGTCTTTTCCAACCGAAACAATTCTATGATTCTATTATGGGCTCCAGTTAGGCCTCTATTATGCTGGACTCTTTATAAAATACAATCCATACCATTAAAAGTCTATGGGGCTGGCTTACAGCAGCTGGATGATACAAAGAAGAATAGCTAATAAAGAACTGAAAGAAGGTTTCAAAGTCTCCTCTTTATTTTCTTTTAAAGAAAATTTTAATCAAACAGACCATTACTCAGCAGTAATAGTTGCAATGCTTTTTAATATATATTTATATTATTTTTACTCTTTTTTTTTTTATATATATATAAATTTTTTCCCCTCATTTGTAAAAAGCTCAGGCAGGTCCTCTTTGGAGCAGCTTGGTGTAGATACACAAGCAGAGCCCACAGAAGCAGTCCCAGCAGTTTAGCAGGGATGAAGCACACACACTGAGGAATTAATCCACCGAGAGCTGCTCACAGCACTAACACTAAACTGACAATCAAATGTTCAGCGGTGAAAGCTGAGATATTTTTTTCCCTTCTTCTCAGCCATACAGTCCTAAAGCAAAAGCAGACATATGCTGATGCAAACTAACCAGTTTTAAACAATATCAAACTTTTAGCTCTTATTTTCCACCAAGCGATCAACGCTCAACCCTTCCACAGCTCCACTTGAAACTACATAATCTTATTGCAGCAAGAGAAGACCCATCTCTAATGGCACAGCACTTCTCAAGTGAAGAAAAAAAGGCAGAAAACTAATTAAAAAAAAAATTCTGAGGACATACGAAGGGCTATGCTGCTAATACTCTTCAAGTTGAATGGATATACAGCGTTTCCAGTAACACCCTCATCTGCCAGGAGGATGGCTGCTCCTGTGACACATGGAAAGGATGCGGGAAGAAACTCAGATTGTCAGAGAGAAACTTGGGATATAAATGCAATATTGAAAGTAGAGGTTTTACACGATATTTAAAAAAATGTGGGGAAAAATACTTGTGTCCCCATCATTTCATATGCCTGGCTAAATATCCTTTAACAAATTAAAACCCTAAAAGACACGCTGAATCAAAGTCAATGTCAAAGCACAATGCTTGACATTTGTTTTCCAAAAATTAGTTATTGGCAGCATCTAAAATGCACCGTCACACCAGAATTACAGCCATATAATTCACTTTTAGCTGCTCAGAAACACGGATAACAAAAATGTATTGGCCAGTCACATCACGGTTCATACTAACAACACTCCCGACATCAGATGTTGCTTCGTTCTGCCTTTGGCAGAAGTTTGGAGTTTCATTCTTGAAGTTGTATCATAGATACTTTTGATTTGTGATTGAATGGAAGATTATAATCAACCTTGGGACGTTCACTCACTCATGGAATAAAGCCACCCAGTCCACTATAAATATTTATAATTTTTTCCACATTTGTTAGTATAATTAAAGGGAATTAAATTCAATGCAACAGTTGGGGGAGGGAGGGAAGTAAAACCTGTTATTTACAGTGTCCTTTAAAATTAAATGTATAGACATTAGTTGCTTATTATACACACTGTTATTCAACCAGCAACACACAGAAAACTGAGCCAAAGAGAAGAGCCTGCTGCTTATAAACACCCTGCAATAATTTGTCCCAACCGGTCATTCAGACAAGAAAAGACAGAGGGCATCTTGTTCGCTTCCTTTGCGCCAGCAGCGAATATAAGATGCTACCGCAGCAGCACGGTATCATTTTACACACCACAGCACCCGCGTGAATGACTGTGCAGTGTCAGATGCTACCGGCCCAATTTAGGAGTATTTTATACTGCTACGTCCCAGGCAAGGTAAATACAATCGGCCCCGTTATCACTATATATAAACTACCTACAAGCGCCTGGCAGAAATGCAAGGGCACAGAGTGGTTAGGAAAAATGCTGGTTCCAGCTCCATCCTTGCTGCTGCTCCTCTTGGAGAAAAAAAACCAAAACCCCACACCCATCACCTGGAAACTAAATTTGCAAAAGCAAACAATCAGCTTGCCGCAAGCTGAGAAATTCAAAGTTTACACTGCAGTTCCCGAGGAGTTGCTCCCATTTTCAAGAGGATAATATTTTGGCTTAGAGGTTTTTAAAGCTTCTCTTCAGCGAGAAGAAGGGGGATTTTATTCTGGTTCCATTGCCTATTCATCCTTTCTTTAATAATACATGCTTCTCTTAAAAAGGGCAGTGCACTATTTTTAGAGTATCCCATAACATATAAGAAAGCATCAGCTAGGTTTTTTTTTTTTTAAGCCTGGTACTGCAGAGGTTTGGGAGTCTGGAAAAATGGGGCACAGGTAGGAGTTGGTCCCAGGCTGCAGGGAAGGATTTGCAGGCGAGGTGAGAAAGCACCAAAAACGTGCCCGGCTTTCTTCGACTCTTCTCAAACCCGAAGTGTGCCGGCAGAAAAGTAGGGAGAGAAAGAAAGAAAACAAAACCACTGAAGTGCTATTGCTTGGAAACCACTTTAATGAAAGCCACCGCAGAGTATGACAAGATACCTAACCTACGCTGACAGGGAAAACAGGCAAATCAAATCCACACAGCCACTTTTACATGCCCTCTGCTACAAAAATAGCTGGATAATAACCATTTTGCAGCTGAAGACGTTTGCAGGATCCAACACCTCTCTGGATCTAAAGACTGCTGCTGTACACAGAGGAAACCCTTCTGGAAGCATCAGCTTTGAGACAGGAAGATCCTTCTTTACTGCCGCTGTAAAGGACAAAGAGCTTACTGGAATTAAGGGATGTCTTAGTCCCTTCTCAATAAAATACTAGTTCTTCGTATTTGCTTTGTTACGAATAGGCTTAGATTTATTTCCCCCCCCTCTCTTTGCAACATGGGAGCACGGTGCAGAGATCTGTTTCTAAAGGATGCTGCCTCTGTACTCATTTTTAGGAGCCCTGTGGGGAGCAGTCCCACCTCGCTCCCCAGCCTCCGTCACTTCAACGCCCTGGGAAGGGGAGCAGGAGAGGACCACGGTCTCTCTCATTTCCCTCAAATTTCATTCCTCGGGGGGTGGGGGGGGAGGAGTTTCTCCTTTTGGCACTGAAACTGAACTCCTGTCCTGGGATTTGATAAGCAATGCTGAGTTAGGCTGATAAAGCCCTGACTCCAGCCGCAAACGCAGGGCAGTCAGACACCAGGTTCTACAGCAGGATCCCATCCAAAACAATACACGTGGAAAAGGTCAGTGCTCCGACCTTTATTCATTAAACCCTTCCTACAGCCCAGCACAGTTTGCTTGCTGGATATAACGGCATCCCCCAAAAACGTGTCAGTGATACACAGGAGCTTTAAAGCAGATCTCTGAACCCAAAAAATAAATGCCAAGTCAGATGCAGCTACATAAGCCAAGGGACTTATTGCTCAAATAAACCCAAAAGCATTCTAAACCTGCTCTGTTGGGTAACTGTGTCCATCCAGCACTCCAGACCTCCTCACTACCTACCTGGATGTATTCTTGTACCATTACAGGGAATGTCACTTGTTTCTTCCACACAAGAAGAGTGAGAAACTAAAAAGGATATCATCTTTAGAAAGCCCAATGACAAATGGGTAAACAAACAAAAAAAACCCCACGCCTAAAACTGGAATTACTGCTCTCTAGCNACCCCAAAACCAAAAAAAAAAAAAAAAAAACAAAGAACAAAGCAAAAAACCAAAAAACCCAAAAAAACCTACACCACCCAAAAAACCACACCAACAAACCAAAAACCCTGCTGTGCAGGGTGCCCACGTCACGCAACCAAGCTGCCTTCAGATTTATATCCTAATCCCACCTTTATTCTTTTCAGGCCATACATTATTTTTTAAAGACGTCTGAGTTCAGCAGGCCCACACTTTATAAAGCATGAGGAGAAGGTTATCACTCTCTTTTTCCAGCAAAACCATAAAGTGACCTGGCTAGGGACTAACACTTTGGACCAGCAAAGCCCTACGACTGAGCATCACGCCCTGTTTGCTGGAACGTTTGCAGGTACCACTGCAGTGCAGTGGCTCTTCCAAGAGACGACACACACACATGCTGAACTTCCAGTTCAGAAAAGCACATTTTTCACTTTTTTTGGCAACAACCAGTATGTGTTCCCTGCTGTGGTCAGCCCAAACTGGGAGTCCAGCTAACCACCCTCACCCTGACCCCACCAAATTCATCCACAAGAGTGACTGTCAGGGACAAGGGCTGAGCTCCCTGAATTTTTTGTATCCCCAGATCCCTCCTCCAACGCCAGCTGTTGCAGCATGGGGACAGGAATAGCCCCCCATTAATCACTCCTCATTTCAGAGACAGCATATTCGTCTGTCATGAGAAGCTATTCTGCGACCAAGAAGACACCGTCATGACAATCTCCACCTGCTAAGGAGCGGGAAGAGCTCTGCCCTCTCCCCCTTCTCCCAAAGCAGCAAGATTTCAGTACCTTATATCCTCTTAAGAGCCACCACCGCTCCTCACCCCCGGGAGACTTAGAGAGCCTCAGCAGCAATACGCACAAAATCCTCATCAGCTGATCAAAGGCTTTGCTTACTACCACCCTTTACGTAAACAGCTAGCAGCATCCTAATTATCCAGCTAAACATAATGAATTCAATTCGCCTTGACTTCACGTACTTTCACTACCACACTAGATAGAAATTAAGGCACAGGGCAACTCACCCCATAGCACTTCAGAAAACTAGAGAGTTTGGGGATGGGGAAATGCCGGGTGAAACCACCTGCCAAGTCTACAATTGAAACATTAACCTAGATCAGGACCAGGAAAAACTGAGTATACCCAGAGGAAAGCCCGATTTACTGCTCTGGGTGGGGTGTTTCAGTGCTTTTTGCCCAGCCAGAGATGGAGAAGCAACAGAACAGCTGCAGCAGAGGAGTAGCTGGATACTTTTTTTTTTTCCCTTGGTCCAGTTCCCTATCACACTGTAAGTAATCTGTGCTCTCATCATCAAGAATGCTTGCAATGAATGCAGAATATAACCCAAATTTCCTCTGTTGCGTCCCTCTACCCTGACTTGGGTTAACATCTACTTTAAGCTTTCATTTCCTAACCTGGGTTTTCAGCTTTTGGCTTTGTCGTTTTTGTTTTTTTAATTGAACCTCAATGTACTCCATACAAGCCTTGCACGTAACGAAGTAAACAGCACCACAATGCATTCCTCATCACTAGCTGAACCACTAAATAGCTGCCTGGAGTTTGAGGCTGAAGCAGCTGGGTGTTGGATTACAAACGCAAAACAAATGCCAAGGCATGGCCGTAATATGTGCGATACATCGATGACCTACTGCACTTAAATAACTCCTCAGAAAGCAGATCAGCCATTCAAAATGGTTTTTTACACCTAAGAGAGAAGGGAAAGTAATTTGTGCTCATAACGCACATTTGAAAAACTCAAGGTAAAATTTTCGCACGTATAAAAGTTACACCGGCGAGAGGGGGCAGGGAAAAAAAATTCAACCTTGTGGGGTCGGCACGCTGGGAGGGACAGCATTTCACGCTACTGAAACGTTTCCAAAGGGCGCTATCCCCCCCCCCCAACACCAGGAGCGGGGCTCTTGCTCAGCACGGTCCAGCAGTGGATTTCCAAGGCCGATTGTAGCAATTTGAGCCCCCTTAGATCCTCCTTTTTCCTGCCTAGAGGAGAACAGTGCTTTTCAAAGCACGTGGAGTCCACAACCAAAAGTCCCAGCCAAATAGCTCACACAGCACTTTAAACCAGTGTATCAGCATACCGCAATCTCAAGTACACCTAGTAAAACTATCCATGGAGTTCACCAAGTGCTTTTGGGTTTCAGACGAGGTATGCAGGGTCTCTGACCCCGCGCACAGCAGGATGAAACGGGTGTTTTCATTCAAGCTACAACACAAGTTAAGATAAAGCAGCTAAAGAGTAAAATTCCCCCCCAAATTGTTTTTTTACCCTAAGGTAATAATTGTATGATAGTTATACCACTCTAAAATCGTCACAAAGGCAAAGCAGGGAAGTTCTCACCCACAGTTAAGCGAGGTCCTGGGAGGTCACCTAACCATGTCACCATGAACGCTACTTGTGTCTCATCTCCAGCAAAATTTACAGCAGAGGAGGGAGGACACGGTAGTTTATCTCCCAGCTACAAAACGCCTACTCAGCTGCAAAGTCACAGCTCCCCATTGCCTTGTCTTCCCCAAAATCAGAGCATGGCCTAGTTTCAAGCCGCTGTTTAAAGCCACATGTTGTTGGACCACAAGCAACATTTCAAAACCTTAGTTTAGTGCTGCAAAGTTAGCTGCAGGAGTTTGCACTGTACAGCTGCTACTCTGCAACAAGAAATGAATTGCCAGCACTCTCAAGCATCATGCTTTTGCTAAAATGCATCAAAATGGAAGCAAGTCTTTGGCCAAGGCAGACTGCAAGGAACTGGAGGAAGCAGTTCCTCCTGTAGCACTTCCAAGGTTTTCTGTAGAAAGAGTAACAGAGGGGCTAGCATCCACCTCCTCTTTTGTTTTTAAATACTACGTTCAGTGCAGAGCAGGAACATCTCAATCTGCAATGACTAATTCAAGTCGTTCTAAGGGAGTCAAAACTTCTTTACCATCTCAGCACCAGATGGGATGTAACCAGTAGCATCTCACCAGTTCTGTCAACCTCTTGGTCAGCTGGCAAGAGGAAGTTGCAGACTCCTGAATACAACGCTTTAAAGCATTTAGGGTTTTTTCCTTTGGGAGGCTGGGGAAAAGGTCCCTCTTATGTTCAAATATCCCTGACAGCAAGACATTAAAGCTGGATTCATTCAGAAACTAATGGTAGCTTACCCTAGCCAGCGGTGGCAAGGCTGTGTTTGGACTTTGCTGCTCCTGCACAGGCAGGACAGAGTAGCTGGCTCCGGCTGACCTGGACAGATACCTGACAGCGGACAACAAGCAAGTGCAGCAAGAAAACAAGAACAAAATTCCTATCGCGTGCACCCGATTGATTAAGAGGTGACCCAAACTGGAAAGGGGAAACATTTAAGAAGGGAGTCAAAAAGGACATATGCTTCACAAACAAGAAGAGTAGAGCAGGCTGAAGAATTTGGCTCTCTCCATTTTGCTTGATGATAATATTCCTCCGCATGAAAGAGGGGAGATTCTGCTGGGAGAATTTTTGACTATGCACCCAGAACAAAAATAACTCAAAAGCCACTGGGGCTGCTCTGCGCTCGGTCCCCATCCAGCCCGCTGCGCCTGCTCAGGCAGGGAAGGAGGCTCGTGAGCCTTCGTGCACAACCATAGCCCTAAATTAAAGAGTTAGGATATACTCTTGGGAAGGCAGAAAATTTCCAAGAAACTGGATTGGGTCCATGAGCATCAGACTGAGTCAGACATGGAGAGACCACTAGAGGAAACAGAGACATCCACAAGTGCCAGCCTGGATTAAGATCAGCATGGGTCTACCTGTCCCCAGCAGACCTCTCCCGCTCCCCGCTGGATGCTCTGCTGAGTTCTCTCAATTATTGCAAACTCTTCCTTTGCTCCCTCTGCCGCTGTGCCACCCGTTGAGCAGCAGAGGAAGAGTCAGCTCATGAAGGGGGTTGGAAAGGCAAGGAAAACTCTGCTATCGGGGGAAAAAAAAGCTCCCTCCACTCTGTCCCCTCACACGTGCTGTTGTCTCAGGTCACCAACCACCTGATGGAGGCGGAAAAAACAGCTACCATGAAGGAAACAACTGCCCTTTCATGCCTCAGACTTACAGCCCTCTCCCAGTGCTGAAACAGCTCAAATTTTAATTAAAAAGTGCAGGATTGTGCTTGTAGAGGAATAAAGAGGGGGGAAAAAAATCACTACGATAAAACACCATTTCTTTTTTGGGGCCCAGTGTGTACAAAACCCTGGCTAGTTTTGCCAACAGCTGGTCCACGACCTGCACAGTATTTCCAGAAGTGCTTCCAGTCCAGTCTACTCAATTTAGCTAGAATAACTCACTCATTTCATAACGGCAGCTGGAGAGGTTTGCAGCCCTGCTGCTTTTAAGGAGGAGAAAAAGTCTGGATGATTTTTAGGAATGCAAACAAAACAAAAACAAAAAATAGAAGCAAGTCGTGGTTCAGCTGTGATTTTGAATTAGAGGGCACTCTCAAATGTGATCCTACCAGGACAACAGCAGCTTTTCCGTGCAGGGATTTTCACCCAATATAATTCCAGGAATTGCAATTTCCAGGAAGGAAAATCCTGAATAGCTCTCTGAAATATACACTGCCGCCTGGAAACAAGGGGTATGGGAGAGCTGCCACATGCATCCTTCAAGTGGGTAGAAGCTAACGACCCTTGCTCTCCTGGGGTGGCTCCACTGAGGATCCCCAGATGTCCTTCACCTTCCCACTGCAACTCACATCCCACCAACTGCATGTCCTCATCACCCCCTGGCCCATCCCCACATCCACCTGGGGCGAGATGGCCATGTGGATGTCCCCAGGGCCGCAGCAGCGGTCCACCTGCTCCCACGGCAGCCGGGCTGGACCTCACCTCGGAGAGCAGCTCCTGTCCCACAGCCTGCCCGGTGGCCTGTAGACCACACGGAGCCAATGTCCAGATTACAGTACATTTTAAAGAGCACCCAGTGGGGTATCTCGGAGATGAGTGCTGGGCCAAGGCAAATCAGGAATGTTGGACGAGACATAACTGTAGAAGGGGACATGGGCAGAAAGTGTAACGGCAGAGCGTGCGGCTCACTCGTGGCCACAGCACTCCCCTCCCTATGTCCTCACATGACAGGGACCATCAGATCATTCTTCTGGCTCTTCCCACTCTTTGGGTGCACCCAGTGGAGAGCACGATGAGAAATTCAGCCCCAGCCCAGCACGCTGGTGCACAAAGCGGGATGTGGATGGGACAGAGGAGCAGCCGCCTCACAAGCCAGCTGCTGGATGTTAGGAGAGAAGGGACGAACAGAAAAGATGCTGCTTTTCCTCCTGGAGACATCACACATGCCAATCAAAAGTGAGAAAAACACAAACTTTCAGTAACTTCTATTCCTGACGACGGACATTTCATTGCCTTAAACTTCTCCGCGGCGGCTGCACCTCTTCTGCCAGTCCAAGGACCAGTAGCTGGAAAAAGGGCAGGACACGTAAGGGCTCCCACACCAAGGCAGGACCACTCATATCTGCTGCATGCTGATGGCACGCTCCAAACTCCCAAAACGGTCATGGAAAGCTGGATGGCAGGCTAGAGAAACCCTCACCCTGGCTCAAAATCAACAGAAAGCATCAAGATGCCTCAAAGCTAATGCCGTTTCTCAAAGACCGAAAAAGCAAGTAGAGCAGCAGTCTAAATTTCCCACCCATGTTTATAAATTCTAGACCCCATTTAAAACAAAAATATTACAGTACGGAGAGGTGCTTTATTTTCTGCAACCTCTAGCTGAATGCTTCCTAAGGGAGGGGATTGCATCTGCCAGAGAGCAGACAGGCTGCAGCAGTAACTCCTTCATCTTCGAAGCACGCTGCAAACTTTCAGCTTCTCCAAGGAGGAGGGCTAAAGAGAGAGCACAAATATATTGGCCCCACTTACAAGTAGGGAATGTGCACCACCTCATCCTAAAACCTAAGTAGAGGGATAATTACAGAGGCTTTAATTTTACAGAATTAATGTACATGTTTAACTACGTATACAACGGCTTCTCAACACGCTTCAGGTGAGGCACACAAATGTGTCAAGGATCCAAGCAGACTTAGGTGACCCGTGGAAGAAAAAGTCTTTACCACAGAGTACAAAACCTTGTTTTATAAGGCTGTAATTCACCCTGAAGATTAATACGTCGTAAGGGGCTGCAAAAACTCAGAACTAGCCCTGCCATTTCCATACCAAACCTCCTCTTTTCAAATAAGCAAAATGTCAGATGGCATCAGGTCAGCCTCAAATGGGATTTCTCTTTCCCTGCCTTGACTGCTAGCCACTTACCCAGCTTACCTTGAAGGACATGTGGTACAGATCAACTGAGGTGAAGCCCGAAAGGACAGAGGTTACGTTATTCCCTTCACAGACGGAAGGTTTGCACATACACACGGCGACCTTTGTGTTTTGCGGAAAAGATGATTTCTTACTTGAAAAATAGAGTTTGTGTCAGCCACCACGACCGCTCGAGGAGAAGAGGTTGCAGTGTGCTCTGGCAGGCAAGAGACAAGAAACCGCTGCTGGGTTTTGGAGCAATATCCCTGTTACAGAAACTCTCCCCGACTGTTTTTTGTCTTTTCTTGGCCGGCATGAGGGCAGGATTCCCAAAGTACGTATTTCCACTGACAAATGAGGGGAATCAGTTCATCAGTCACTTCCAGAAAGTCCATCTCTTGCACCAAAATCTGATCTTCGTTACCGTCAGCGTCAGCCCCAGCTTCCAGCCCCAGCTAAATGCCACCGCAGCTCATGACAGGCGTGAGCCCCATGTTTTTACAGAGATGGAAATAGTAAGAAAAATGTAGGTAGCTACATCTCATAAAAAGATACCAGCCTGAGACTCTTAAATAGCTTCCAAGCTCTTTTTTTTCCCCTTGTGTTTTCCTGACACCAGGGATTTGCAAGTGCTGCTCTGGGACCCACAAGTGCCCCACTGCCCGTTTGTGTTTTCAACTACATGTCTGACAACAAACATGAGTGTCTCCATGAGAACTTCAAAGGGGGCATCAGTGCTGAGAAAGCTCAGGAACATTTCCCCATTACTTTATAATTCACATCCCAAGGAACCTGCAGTGAGCCCTGTGCAAGCCAGCCCCCAGGTATGCTCACACCCCAGCGCGTGCCATCACCTTCCTGCACCACCATATGCCCAAGTGCCACTTGTCCGGCCCCCATGGACCAAAGCCAGCATGCTTTCAACAGAAGGCGTTTAGCAGAGGGACAAACAGATGCGTAGGAGATGCTGATATCAAAAGCATTAAGTCGCGCGATACCAAGATCTGGAGGCAGGAGAGGTGCAGAAACAAAACAACAAGGGAAGTGGTGAAAGGAAGCATCAACAGGCCGCCTGGCCTCTCTTCCTGCAAATCTTCCCGTTACCCCACTCCTTCCTCGCCAAATCGTGTGAATGGTTGATGTTCCCCTTCCTTCTCTTCCCTGGGAACTGGGCCCTCCACAGCTCCAAAACCAGGATAATTAAACAAAACAAAAAAACCCAAATAACAAACAAACAAAAACCACCCCACCACTCCCCCCCCCAAAAAAAAACCAACAAAAAAACAACCCACAAAAAACCCGAGAAAAAACAGTATACCTTTTATGCCTTATCTTTTTTAGAAAAACCTTTGTATACTGCTAAACTGTAGCATTATTTTAAATTCCTTTTCTGCTGCTAGCTCATCTTTGACAACAGAAAGGAACGGCTCCTTTTCCTTTTCAGGTTCATATCTGGTGAAGAAATACCAAAAAGCCAGGGAAACAAGCATTTCCAGGCTATGAGGGTTTTCTTGGGTGGTTTGGTTTTGTTTGGGGTTTTTTTTTTTAAGTACCAATATAAAAAAGAAACAAACAAAACCTTTGCTTTCATAATGCTGACCACAACACTGTAAGCCAGTGAGGTCTCAATAAATATTTTTATGATGAAGCCTGCAAGAAAAGATAATACTTCAGACATTTATAGGGCTTTTTTTTTTCTTTGTAAATGTATCATGAAAGTTGAAGTGGAAAAGAGAGAATGATTATTTCTATTCTAACTTTGGAAAAATTAGGGAAGAGAAGAAAAAAAGATGCCTTAACATTTTATTAAGAGGAGATCTCTCTCACGAGCTCCCATTAACTCATTCTTGCAGCTTCTTTTGAAGCAACATCAACAACAACAATTTAATCTACGCTCCAGATAAAAGGCATTTCCAAAGATGTGAGGGGAGGGAGAAGGGGTTTAGTAGGGCATTACCAGTTTAATTCAGTCCAGTTACCTGCTGCCTGTTTGCAATTTAACTCCTGACAGTTCATCCCCCACCAAACAACAGAACTGCTGTAGATAACGGCGTCCCAGATACCATGAGGGAAGAGGGGGAGGGATGAGTGTCAATGCCCGTACACGCAAGAGTACTCTGTAACGTCTTTTAAATTGCAGCCAAAATGCATCAGATCACAAGGGGCACTGCCCAGACTTTGCAAAAACCGGGACAAGCACGGTCATGCTGGGAATGGGAGCTCACCCCGGGGTGGGGGATGCTCCAGCCCAGAGGGCCTCCTCTCCAGGGCCCTTGGAACGTTAGGAGCAGGAGAAGAAATATGCATAAAGAATTGCAAGCATCCACCCCCAAACAGCCACTTGGGAGAAAGATAAATAAAAAGCCTTTATCGGGCACGGCATGGCAAATCATTTGTCACTAGGACTCCAAAGAGCAAGTTGGGGAGGATCTTCCTCCAGATGGGGAAAGGGCAGGGACAGGTTTCTCCGTTTCCAGTGAGGCTCCTCCAGCTGTGAGGAGCAACAAGCGCGAGGGCAGGGGAAGGGAGCAGGGTTCATTGCAAAAGTAGCAGGATCGATACGCCCATCACCGCAGGACTTCTCTCCGGTGATGGAGAGGCTGTGAGAGGGTCCCTGTCCTCAGCGCCCATCGCCCCTCTCCTCGGCCAGCAGGCAGGAGGACGGGTCTGTTGGCAAAGGCACTGCATGAGTGGCGTGGTTACAGCCTTCTCCTCTACTGAACTGTCAAGACTGACTTCAGGCTACCCTTCCCTGCAAACTGGAGATAAAAATCTGTAAAGATATGTTATCTGTAAAGGAGCCTGGCTTTCCCGGCCCAGCCACTGCTGACAGGCTCAGCAGCACTGCCCGTAAAAACACCCTGACACGTTCCCTGCACACACACAGGACCAAAAAACCCACCGGGCTCAGCTGTTTTTGTTCCGACAAGTGAGAAAACATTTGAGAAGAAATTGTCTGTTCCGACTTCAGTAAGAGAGACAAAGGTGGAGAGAGCACAACAAAAAAAAAAAAAAAAAAAAAAAAAAAGGCAAGAGAAGTAGGCAAGTTGCATGAGAACTGATAAAAGAAAAAGGTTAATAAAAAAACCACTACGCAAGGCCATATATCACTTGCTACTGGCCATATTTCTCATTAGGAGAAACCTCCTGCAAACACCACATCTGAGCAGTGCACAAAGCAGGTGTTGAAGAGGTGGCCAACATGAGGAATGGACAAGTCCTACGTCTTGTAGGAGGTGCCTGATCCTGCAGCCTCCTGGGCCTGGAGGCTGATGAACCCACCAGGCAACTGAAAAGAATAAAGCTGCCCTAATTGCTGGTGTTTTTCTAGCACAGAATAGGGATGGCATTTTAGAGCTGCCGTAGGAATGGTTTACCTTTCTGGGGAAAATTTCACCGACTACAAAGGGGACATCGACCATATTCTGCTCTTCACGGAAACCCCTGAAAGACCAGAGCTGCTCACATAACCCATCCTTTGAGTGGTACCTTAACCTGCAGCACTAAGATTGCTGCTAGCAACCGGGCTGCACCACAAAAGACAAGAAAAACCTTTGTTTGAAGAAAGCGTGCAATGGCAAACTTCACACACCGTCACGTCCAGCTAGCATGAGCCAACGTGTCCCTGCCGAGACGGTGGCATCAGTTCCTGCCCCGTTCTTCCTTCCCAGGATCTCTCACTACCCAGGGAAGAGCTGGATTTTTGTCTGCTACAAACTCATCTGTCAGAGACAATTAGAAGATTTAAAACATCACTTTCCATTTAAAGACAAGTATTTTCCAGCCCTCAAGGAACAGGAAAAGAAATATAAAAAAGCACAAAAATGCAACCAACGCGCGTTCTCGCACCTGAAACCCCAGAAAGCAAATAAAACCAATCCAGTTATATTTGTCGTCGTTTGCTTTCAATTCCCAATACCTAAAGCCAAATCTGCAGGTTTTACTGGGAGGGAGGGAGAGAACAGGACGATGAGTTCATCACTTCTAACATACTGAAAATAATCTGCTCCTCGGACCTGTCTGTCCAGCGTAGTGATGGAAGGGAAGGAGCAGTAGTATTTCACACTCCCAGGTCCACAGTCTACATCCATAATCAGCTCTCCAGTACCACCACACGCTTCAGGAGAAGATCCAAGCAGATTTATAGGAGGCTGATTCTGGATTACAAGTCCCCAAGGAAATTTTCCTCCCAACACCCACAAGTCAGAGGTTGATTTATACCCAACATATAATAGACTATATTCCTCAGAGACAACTCCTTGTCTTCAACCCCGCTGCCATTGCTGCAACTGGAGGTTTGGTTTGTTTTAACAATTGTAGAGTTTATAAATGCTGAAAGCAGCACTCAATTTAGGCTGGAGACAGTTAAACTAGCTTAGACCAACAGGACGCCAAGCGGTAAGGAACAGTAATGAGATGATGACACATTCATAACCTAAAGCTTTCATTAAAAACTTGCAGCCCAAGAAAGCTCACCCCTTCAGAGCAGAAACGTTCAGTTCTCATAATTGCTCAAAGAGCAAATTTTTGCACTAACCAGCGAAACCTGGGGAGAGCTCCTGAAGAGCACATGTATCTGTTAGGCAGAAACTGGGGAAGTACCAACAGGGGGTTGTAAATGAGGTGGTGCACAACCCGTCTCAAATGCCATTGAGCACTTTGGCATGCATCCACGCAGCAAGGAGCCACTAACGGTGGTACCGGCATGAGGAAGGGAGCCCTCGGTAAGTGGATTCAAGGAAATGCAGGATTCCTGAAAAGAAGTTGCTGGATGCCAAAAGTCCCTGGACAGAGCCGTCTCCATCCGCAAGAACAACACAGTCTCTTTTCCAGTCTTTCATTATTTTTAAAGCCGTAACATGTTACTCTGAGCAGAGCCACAGCACATACACCAACTAACTGCAAAACTAGGTATTTGTCACAGCATCTGTGCTTGAGGTGAAGCCATCTATACGGTACATTATCAAAATAATAACAACTGTAGGTATCTACCTCCCAGCATGGGAACGTTGAGATGATCTAGAGGTCCACATACCAACCCCTGTCTTTGGGGATCAGGGACCACAGACTTTAACTTGCCCAAACACCACCAAGGAGCATCGCTCCCATAGAGCACGTCTCTCTGCTCTGGTCCTCATCTGTGCATGCAAATAACAGCGCTTCCATGTCCCACTGGGGTGGTACTCTCGGATTATCATCTTCAAGATGCATGAAAGTGAAGTTGGCAGGGATATTGCAGAAGACAGTCCTTTACAGAGACGATCCGATACTGCTATTCCTGCCTCTGCAAGCGTTTCTAACACCAGTGAGTGTCTCAAGGACGCAGGCACTTCCAGCACATCATCCACCCAAATATAGGTGATGGAAGGCATCAAAATTTAGAGTCTCCAAAACCTTACGAATGAAGCTCTGCCAGAGCACAAGTCTAACTTTTATAGCTGTGCAAAATCAGATCTAACTGTCCAGTAAGTGGGGAAGATCCGTTTAGCTATCCAACTAGAAAAATATCTGCTGGTTAAAGAAACAGCAATCAAACAAAGAAACGGTAAGTGCCAGCTATGTTTTACAATGCACAAGCCACATGCACGTTCCTGGGAGTGCCAACATCCTAATGAAAACAAAACCCAGAACACAAAAAAGAGGCAAAAGCCCAAAAAGCCACCTTTCTTTCTCCTGCAATTCTGCCCCATGACTATGTGCCACAGAAACAGAAATCTGTTTTGGGTTGGGGTTTTTTTGTGCCCCCCCTGGCCCCCAATTTAAAGCCTTTTGTTTGGATTTAAAGAAAGAGAAAAGTAATGCCAACCACTTTTTGAATTAAATTTTGGTTTCATGAAGTTTTGTGTATTTTTAAGTTTAACAGCACAAACAAAAACAAGTGGCTGCTCTTTCCAGAACGGTCTCCTCCTGGTTCTTCGCAACACAAGAAGATGGGGAGGTCGAACATCCCAGCTCTCAAAACCACTGTCACAAATGGGAACCTTCTGGGCAAAGAACACCTCAAAAAGGAGAAACGCGCAACTTTTCACCCCACCTCATCTTCAGACCCTTCCCCTTCGCTGGGTTTGTGGAGCAGGAGAAGAAAGGGAAGCCATAACACAGATTCGCATACATAAGTACGTTTAAGAAAGCAAAGCACCAAGATTGATTAGAGTGTTCTGCTGCTTTAATAAAGAGCCTAATGATGTCCAAATTATAGCAAAGCTCAATTGTGTAACCAAGGAGCCAAGATTTCATCCTTGATAAGGACATGGATTTCTGTCTCACAGGAGAAGCCTGCAGTTCACTAACAAAGATGACCTTTTATATTATATCCTTCAAGGCCACAATTAGCTGGAGAAATACTGTACTAACTTGGCAACATGAGTTTTTGTACACTGTGCTAATTTTTAGCAGAATCTTGCCAAGACCACTACCATCTTCTAACAAGATCAAAAAAAAAAAAAAAAATACAAATACAAAACCCACTGCTCTCCAGACCCAAATTACTTTCCACAATTCAATGCAGTTTTAATTAAGATGATTAAATTACAGCAAAAATGATTAAGATGATATCCCGCAGCAAACCACTAAAGGTATAACACCTTAATCCAGAAGAAGCTAGCATACACATATCCATGATGAGGTATTCATGAAAAGCTAGAATTTTACACATGAACCAATTTTACATCACTCAAACAATACCTTGGGAAGTATTTGTCACAAGTAAAAAAACAGTGACATCCATCAACAGAGCACAGTTTTTCTGAGACTACACAGAAAGAAATCTACACAGAAAAAATTGAAAAGGCTACAATTACTTTGACAATGTTTCTACAGCTCAAAGGAATTTGGGGGTTGAAATAAATGGTTTCCTTCTCCTTCCCAGGGTTCCCAAAATAAATTTTATATATAATTCTTTTTTTTTTTT
>WAAD01038387.1:79955-90045 GCA_013389945.1 Fregata magnificens | reverse complement strand
TTTTTTTTTTTTTTAAACAGACATTAGATCAGAAATGCATGTGAAATCAGGTCACCGCAATCATCACGTACATGGTACATTTCCACTATTGCCTATTAACTATGAGGTTTAAATGAATGAGGAAAGTCTCAGATCCGTACTTCACCAGTGGAAATTATTAATATAAACATAGCGCAGCTCAGATTTTAACCTTAGCATCCAACCGGGCCTGTTCTCCTTTGGAGAAGGGTAAATGGTATTAAATTAACAGACAGGGTTCAAAAGGCAGCTACACAGAGGCGTGTATCCCATTAAGACCTGGGAAAGGATCCTGAGATGGGAGCCCTGGGCTTCAGGTAGCTTCTTGTGGTGCTTCAGCACTGGATAAATTCAAGCCTGTGATCTTCAAGGAATGGTAGCTTCAGCATATCGTAAAAAAAAGCAGTGCCATTGCAATGAAAAAAAGTTACAAACCAGCTATTTCTAGGTGTAATCTTCTGGAAACCCTCTGCAGGGACAGAGGCGGATGACAGAAAATGGTAGGAGAGATTTGCAAAGAGGAGGAACAAGTGACATGGCTCTGGCCGGTGCCTCTCCCAGCCCACATCCAGCGGATCGGACAGGACAGGGACAGGGCTCAAACGTACCCATCCTGCTCGAGTGAGAGAAGAATTGAAGCACATGGCACCAGTCGTACCATGCCAGGCAGTACCACTTGGCCAGGGACTGTTTTATTCTGGAGTACAGATGTAACCCCAAATTGTATTAAAAGTTGTGGCTGAATACGTGAGAAGGTACCGAGTAACTAAGCCTCGCCTTGCTCTGGACCTCTGTGACTCCCCTAAGACTGAACCACACCAGGGGGTTTTGCAGAGTTAACTACATCAGAATGAAGTCCCACGATGTAGAACCATTCCTGAAACGCTGCTACACTTTGCATCTGGGACTCCTTTCAAGCTGTTTGCTTGTTTACACTAGCTGTTAGCTCTCAAAACGGGGTGGGGGAAATCCCTAAAAAATAAGGGGAAAGAAGAAATCTGCACGTCCCATTACATGGCCATACTAGGGAGCTGCAAACAACCCTGCAGAGTCACCCAACCACTCAGGGATTCAGGAAACAAAACCCTGAAGAGCTCTTTAAGGACAAGTGCATTAGTGAAACTTGGAGATTTTTTTTTTTTTTAAATATAACTCTGAATGCCCAGTTAACAGCTAGCTTCCTCCCAGTAGTAATTAGCTGGATCTGACAACAGGCAAGACCCAGTCCAGGTGAGAGGTTAACTTTGTACTATTCTCTACTAGACGAAGAAAAGTCTACATGGAGAAAGATAAAATTCCAACATAAATCCTCCACCAAGGCTGCTATGAAATAACTCTTTTGTTTAATTATTACGAGTTGGATGGGCAAACACTAGATCCCGATGGACAGAGAACAGCTGTTACTATAACAGAAAGACATTCATCTTCCCTTCTCGGGACCCTGAAACTCTACCAACAATGCCTGTAAAACGACCCTCAGCTCCCCTGTCTCCGAGTTTTCGCCTGGCTTTCATATTCAGACCTATTTTTAGACGACTTTATCTTGTTGTACCGCACTTCAAAGTTTTGCACGTTAGCTGGTTCGAAATAATTTCCATGGGCAAAGAGCATCGGGGACATCAACGGGGCGATTCTTGAGCACAGGCTGCAAGAACGGCACGTCCCTCACTCAGGATTTCTTCTCTCATCAGCAATTCACTGAGAAGGAGCCTATAGACACAGTTACACACCCAGATACACTTGCATCTCACTTATCTAACAGGGTAGGAGTGATCTCATTTACCTTTGGGGCTTACAGTTACCTTGGAAGGGCTTCTTTTAGCTGTTATTTACATAATCAATAGCCAATCTGTACAGGATTGCATGGGAAAGGAAATTCTATTACCAATAAAAAAAAAAAAAAGGTTTCTTATGTTTGCTTTTAGCAGCACTAACTCTGTCCCATTAGACGATAGCAGAAGCTATCTACGGAAAATTATCTATAACCATAAAAATTATCTATAAAAGACTTCCCCAGTTATCTCAGGTACAATATAAATGTTAAAATACCCCCCTAGGAACGGATGCATCGGGCCAAACTCCCTGCTGATGCAAACAGGCATGGTGCCAGGGCTTCAGCCAGGCAACAGCCGCGGGGACACGCACTTGCAGGGACAGTATGTTCAGTGGGGTTTTGGGTTTGGGTTTTTTGCGGTTTTGTTTTTTTGTTTGTTTGGGTTTTTTTGGTTTTTTTGGTTTTTTTTTTTTGTGTCCATCACCTTCAAAAATTCAGGCTGAATGAGCTTTGTGCCACCAAGCTGCATCCACAAGAGGAACTGCCCAGCAACAGCAAGCATGCTCATCAGAAACGCTCCATCAGGCTTTGCTTTTCTTTATCGCTTGTGCAAAGAAGCCTGAAAATCAAGAATGGAGGGCCACCATGTTGCTTCCAAGACACTAAAAGATGATTAAAATCTACACAGTAATTTCTTGCTATAACTAAGCGTGCTGAGCCTGCCCTTTCTGCAGGCCCCTGCTTCATGCTTTCACTTTAAAAAGATGCTCCAGGAGCCTGAGGAAGCAACTAAGGTCTGTTGTAACATCGAGGCAGTAAAACAACAGTGATCAGATAAAAACGTTCATCTCCGTTAGGGTTTTTTTGTTTAAAAAAAAAAAAAAAACAACGACGACAACAAAAGAAACCCCAAAAACCAAAGTACATGTCTTTGGAATATTTCGAAGGAAGCCAAGGGAGCATGCATGAGGCAGCTCTGTGGCTGGGCACACTGCACGAAAGCATCCCCACCCAAGGGTCCACACGCAGCATTTCAGCCAGAGATGCTGTGGCTCCAGTATCGTCACCGGAGTCGGGCACTCACAACACCACACCACGCCTGCCGGCAGCCAGAGCCGACATCCCAGTAAGGCAGCGCAGAGCATCAAATGCACCGTCCTCCTCTTCTCCTTGAGGTTGTGCTAAGCTTTATGTCCCATTCATCTCGGGCACCTTACTTAAACGGGAATTTCACGGCAGGGGACTGCTTCAGGTATGTCACGGTGCCTACTGCCACCACCCCAAACTCCCTTTTAGGAGCCAAGCAGGTGGGTGTTATCCAGTGCAACTGGAACAGGCATTTGGGAAAATGCCTTGCATAAGAATGTGCTTTAGCAGAGACTTTCCTATAAAAATAAAGGTGCCTGATAAGTTGTGGGTGCACGTGAAAGCAAGGGATTCCGAGTTCAAACTTTTGTGCACCCGAGAGCTACCCAATAGCTGCCGAGCTGTAACTGGATACTCCCACCACAAATACCCAAGGACAACTGAATTTCTCAGCCTGCACATATATAAGGGAATTAGCATTCTTAACCCATTAATTACTCTCAGGAAGTAAAGCAGGAATACAAAAGCCTGCTGTGTTTCTGTTGTCATACTGGGGAAAGAAAAATAAAGACTTGGAGAAACAAGTGAGCCGCGGGCCCACAGGTTGCATTGCCATGTCTCAAGTTGTCCCGAGAGTAAACTTGCCAGGACAAGGCTACCAGCAAGGTAGCCGCAAATCTGCACTTTGCCAAGCCGCCACATCTCAAGACAACCGTAGTTTCCCTCTCCTGAGTACAGGGACTTCTGCAAACCCAGGCAGTAGCGTACAGGTCTCAAACAAAGCAACTGCCTCCTCGCACTTGAGCGCCTCCAAAGCTCACAGGCTCTTCCAAAACCGGTACCACACTCTCCTTACAACTTTAATAGTGTAAAGCTCAGCTTGCTGCCTCAGGGAAAGGCCTGGACATCAACTGTGCAAAGCTTAAATGCTCTCGTTTCTCAAAAAAAGAAAGTATCGATGGCCCGACTGAAGAGGGGAGTTTGCAGACAGCTCAGCCAAACTGCAGCAACAGCCACCGGTCCGCAGAAGCAAGCCAGAGATTGCAAAACATGAGAATAGCACTAAAAGGGCTTAAAAAGCCTAAAATACCCTCAATTTATGAAACGCTTTTAAAAAGTCACAAAAAGGAGACAGAGCTTGATTGAACATTTCTTCACTTCAGATCCACAGTTGCCTTCCTCCCTCCCCAGGAATTCAAAAACTGTCTGCAGAGGTAAATTATGTATAAGCAAAATATTCCTAAAAGCTGAATTTTACAAGATGCACACATTACACGAGGCATTTTAAATAGATAACGTTGGAGGAAAGAAGGTTTAGCCACCTAGATTGACCATTTGATAGATCAGGCACAAATGGAGCTAACTTTATCCCTCTCATCCACTCAAAGGCTTATAATCTCACACCTTGGAGCAATAAATTAGGGAGAAGCATTACATTAGCACTACAGGCACCACACAGGAAATTTAAACTGCTGCTACCAGTTAGAAAACAAGTTCTATAATGGGAAAAGCTTTAAAGAAGAAAAGGTAGAGACAGTCACAGCACCTAAGACACTACAGGGCAGTGTCACCTCCCGTGGACTTTTTAAAATAACAACCTTTGCCGCTGTGCCTTGGGAATCATTCAGCACAGGCCTGGGATTTTGTATTGGTCTGGAAAGTGCCAGAGACACGCTCATCTCTCCTAGTTTTTGTTGCTTTCTCTAGAAAAGTGACAGCAATACATTCCATTTCCAGCTTTACTGGAGGAGGATTAACGCACTCCCTCTGCTCCTGTGAGCCCCTTTTTCTTCTTCCGTCATGACACAAGGGGAGATAATAGACACGAAGAGTCGAGTTCAAAATCCATGTCTTAATTTGCACGAGTATCCAGTTAGATGGAAAATTAATGTAGCTCAGACTGTAAGGCGCTGCACCTTTTTGTGAACGTGCTTTATTCTCTTTATTTAAAGAGGAGGAACTCATATGGATCTATTAGCAAGAAACTGAGACAGGAGAAAGAAAACAAAATGATACCTCTGGTTTCATAAAATTAACAGAACATTCCATTTTTCTCAGCAAATTTAATTCCAGGTGGACAAAAGGAGGATAGTAGGGTGGTCAGAGCACCAGCCGTGGACCCAAGAGGATGGGGAGCAACACTCTTGCCCTGCCACTGACTCCCAAGATCTCAGAGAAGTCACTCCAGCCACAGAAGAGGTGGGAATACCTCGTAAACTTTTGTTACATCCCATAAAGCATTCACTATAGGAATAGGATGCAAATATCCACGGATACAAGTTTTACTTCTAACTAAGTTCCTGTGCAAACATTTTAACAGGCTCATTTCAGCTCCTCAACACACTCCTGCTTCCCAAACCCATCAGTGAGCCAAAAAATGGTGCTTCAGGTGCAGGTTGCCTCCTGCCCAGCGCCTGCGAGGCAGCCCCGCGCCCTCCTCCAAGCAACCTCCGGCCCGCAGAGCTCCCCTAAGATCCGAAACCGAATCTGCGATGAAATGGCACACCAAGCTGGAAATTGCAGAATTATTAATGAGAAACGGGTAACTCGCATCTTCCTCCAGCCGGGCACAAACAGGCTCGCTCCTTCCACTGTGTTTCTTTTATCTTTAAATTTACAAACCTGTATGCTTGAGCCTGTCCCTGCTTGCGGACAACCCAACCTAAGAGGAAAGTATCTTCTCTAAGAGCAAAAACACACCAACCACCTCCAACAAAGTCGCCAAAATAAAAAAAATTCACATCAGGTGGCCAGAGCACACTACCAGGTTACAGCCTGATTTTACCTGATACAGAAGCACTTCCTTATGCAGCTTTTTTTTTTTTTAGTATAGGTACAAAATATTTGGTGTGACCTTGGGTGAGCCACTTCACGATGCAGCAGGGAGCACTTGCAGACAGTAACATTTGCTCGTGCTTGGCCCCTCTGCTCAGTGTTTTTGGGGCAGAGACCTTCCCTCTACACAAACAGCACTTTGCAAAAGAGGAGCCGTATTTTTCCAAGGCACCTAAACATCAGTAACATCTTTTTCTTAAGTAGCATGATGGACCAATGCCACATGCAATAACATAATCAGAGCAACAAGACTCAAATACTGGCAAAATAAGAGGTACTTGTGTGCTGGAGGGAAGCATATTATTATTTTACAGTGTACACTGACAATTGCTGCTCTTAACTTTCAGTTTGAATCAAAGCTATACCATAGTAAAGGAGGAAGATGACAGAGAGAAAAGAACATGAAATTGGTGAAAAAGACCAACGGTTATATTCAAATCTAAGCATAAAATGTGCTGGGTCTGCAGAATGCAGGCAGAGTGTTTCACCTTTAATTTACTTCTCTGCCCCTCTGACTTCAGTGGCTCCAAGAAAACTTACAAGGAAGATTTGGGGGAGGGTGTGGGGGGTGGTGATGTATATTTTTTTAATATACCTTAAAGGAACAAATGACTAAAGAGATATAAAATTATTTCAGAATGAAGCAATAATGAAGAGAAGAGATTAGACATTAGTTGATCCTCAATGGTTAATGGAGGGGAAAGGCAGGGGAGAGGAGAGCTTATACTGGTGAATGCTGCGGCCACAAACACCTCTCTTAAACACATCCAATTTCACTGATGTGAAAATCTCCACATGAAGGAACAGGCGAAAAAGAGCTTAAGTGGGAACAGGGTGCAGAATGCCAAGTGCTACACTGAATAATTCAGATCCAGGCAGCGCTATTGGCCAGGCAAGAAAATCACACCCCCCTGCTAGTTTTAAAATCAAAGGCCAAAGAAGGATAAAAGGGAAAGACAACACCTCTTTAAAGCAGAGATTACGCTCTGCGGTTCCCATTTCCCAACTTCCCACAATGTTTTGTTACAGCGAGATCCCCGGAGCCGGGGTGCTGCGGTAGTGCCAAGGCATGGCACCACGCTGCCCGCATGGCTGCCCGCAGCTGACCAAGGAACCTGGAAAACGCTGCCGCCTTTTTGACACCACTCCTTCAGTCCAACAGCAAGAGAAAGCCAACTCTGAAGCAGGTACCGACCAACCCTGACCTCCTAAGCGTTGCCTTCGCAAGACTTTTTTAGCCCGTAAGCAGTTCTTCAGTCGCCAAAGCTGAGGGTGAGACCCCATCGGGGCTTTCACTTGGGTCTTGATTACCACCAAACTCAACCAGGTTCTCTCCCCTGCCTCCACCCTTCCCAAATTACAGCAAGGCTTCTTCAGTGCCAGCTGACGGCGTCAGATACACGGATTTCCAGGCGAGGGACGGGAGGCACCGAAAGGAGAGGCAGCGCCCCGGGAGCCGGGTGCAGTACTCCCTGGAGAAGCGGCATCCAGCAAGTTACCTTGCCTTGGCCACGCACAGCCAGAAGCCCGGGGGTTATCACGTCACTCCTGCAACTTTTAGACTACAGCTACTACGTTAAGCTCGAAATAACTGTCCTGGGTGTGTTTGGTAGAATGGTGTTATCTTTTATGGGGCTTGAAAGATGCAGTGCTACTAAAGTCCCATTTAATTCTGATTATTCTAGTGCAGCTCCACGCAGCCAACTCCTATTAACACCAAATTTTAGAAATGCTCCGAAAAATAGGCCCTGAAACATGACAGCCATAAGACCTTCCACTACGAGGCCCAAAAGTGGAGCAACTTTGACTTCTTTTTATTTTATAGCTGTCCTGGCTTTCTAGAAACAGGCACCGTGTGGACACAGCACACAAGTGCACCTTTGCTGGGTGCCCGGCCTCAAGCCATCTCTTCCATCCGCCTCCTTCGCTCTTGATAAATTAAAATAAACATTCCTTGGTTCCTTTTACACCTGGAGCACTTCTACAGAGGAACCCACCCCGTGGACAGGCACGATGCAAGTCCCAGCAGCGGGATTCCTGGGCTGGTCCTAACGGCAACCCCACTACCCATGCTCCAAAAGCCGCTCCTCTTCCATCTGAACCTGCGTCCTGCTTCCCAGAACTGGTGAAACCCCTTTAGGTTGATCTGCAAAGCAAGGGGTGTGTGCGTGGTGGGGAAGGGGGAAAAATGGTGGGAGGGAGAGAAGAGAACAAAAACAACAACCAAAAAAAAAAAAAAAAGAAGGAAAAAAAAGTGGGGCTGGCCTGTTTCTTCTCTACCGTCTATTCAGTGGCAGCAAGGGAGGTCTACAACTGTTGCGTCACGTAAAGCACAAAAAAACCCGACAAGCGTGTTTTAGCTGATGGAGACCAGGGTGGACAGGAGGCTGGTGACAGCTCCAGCGCGGGGAGTGAGAGACCTCCGCTTTAATTGGCTGTTTCTTACTATCTCATCAAGCGAGCAGGAGCGTTGCAGCCTGGATGGGCTGCTCAAAGACACAAGAAATAGCAGGAATTTCAGCGCGGAAATACTTTAGCTAACTACCCAGGCTCAGGTTAGACTCTCACTCCGGTCCAGGGATACTGAATTTTTAACCCCGCCTGATCCACAAAAACCTGCGCCAAAGGGAAGGGGCAGAAGGTGCTTTGAAATGGGGGGGGAAGGGGGGAGTTAAACCACAGGCTGTGCAGGACCTGGAGAAGTGTTTATAAATAATGCCACTAAAAATAATATGCTGCACACTCGCATCTCTAACATAGCATTTTCTTCTCCACAGAACTGTGACAATGGTTATCTCAGTGGTATAATTATCTAGATTTGATGACAGATAAAAAAATATATATATATATATATCCCAAACACCTGTTCAAGAGTTTTGTGTTTTTAAAGGCCACTGCCATTAACCTTGGGCCATACACTTCATTGTGTTTAATTAGCAAGCTAATGAAGCCAGTTTTATTCCCTTTCTCAAGCACAAGAGGATAAATACAAGACAGTGAAAGAGGAGACCAGATCCATTTGCAGCACAGTTCATTGCTGCATGGCATTACTTAAACTTGCACCAAAATAAAAAGTAATGCAATGGCTCGGGAAAACGTGTTAGCAATGCATTCTGCAAGACAAATCCTTTTACACCTTCTGTATTTTCTAAAGCTCATAGATTTAAACATGATTTCTGAACATTTGGGCTGCAGAAAATTTGCAAACAAAGGGCTAAAAATGAACATAATGTTTTCCTCAATGAATCCTCAGTATTCCAAAAATTAAGCGTAACAGATTTTTTTTTAAAAAAAAAAGAATAGCAGCCCGTGCTTGCTTTGTTACAGCCAGCCAAGGTAGCGATGAGAAGCATCAACAATGGAGGTCAAGCGATTTTCGAAAAGCCCACCACTTTCGCACAGTCCTAACATGTACACACACAAAAGACACACTTCAAGCAAAGCCCAGTGCTCTGAATCTCAGCAACACATCCCAACTTTGGGTATTTGAGGTTGTTTTCTTTTTTATTTTTTTTGACTGAACGGCTGTAGGAAAAACTGGACAATAAAGATCACGTTGATAAATACTCATAAATATCACGAGAAAGGCAAAAAAGGCTTTAAAAGAGAGGGAGGGATTTACAGAATTGCTAATTCACTGATTTAATGATCCGAGAAGACCTTTCCAAAAACACGTAATTATATTCATTTTGGGGGGGTTCTTTATCGTATTTTCAAGGGGGGAGAAAAAGTCAGCGTAGGTATGCCCTATCAGATTATCCTTTTCATAACATGATACATTTAAGAGGCTTTCAGGGTTAATTTTTTTAAACCAATTGCTTTTTTCCTCCAACTTAGATTTCTACCACTCTATGCACACAGCCACAGGATCAGGTGAAAAAAACCAAACCAAACCCCAACCCCATACCCAAAACAAAAACAAAACAAAAAAACCAACCCCGGAAGCCATCTCTTTTATTGAATCACCCGAGATAAAAGGATTCCAAGATATATGGAAAGAAAATACATTGACCATAAATCTCCTTTATGCACATAATAGAATTTTCCAGCCAAGAGAGCCGTTGTGATGATAGCGACGCCGAGCACCAGGAATACTGATGGCACACACGCACACACACACAGCCTGCTTCTTCCAAAATACCTGCTCTCCCTCAGCACTGCTATGTAAATACAAGCCCGCACAACCCCCTTCCTAACACATGGAAACAAAGCTGCGTACAAGTGTCCCAGTGATCAGATAAAAAAGCCCAGGCTGGCTTTTGCTCACCATCAAATGAAATTTTTTTTTTATTATTATTTTATTTTTATTGTCCGCTCCCTTTTTATTGCCTTTCCCCCCACCCCCCCCGCCTCACACTTTCGGTACGACTTAAAAAA
>WAAD01038387.1:0-77445 GCA_013389945.1 Fregata magnificens | reverse complement strand
AATAAACCGTGTCCTTGCAAAAAAAAAAAAAAGAAATAAAATGAAATAAAAATTCTCCTCTCCCAGGCTGGTGGGAATGTGCTCTCCATGCTCGTGTCCCGCCTGCCCCGGAGCCCCCAGCACCCAAAAATTCCCTTGATCCCAAGATCTTGCAGGAGCGGTGGCTCAGGGCAGGCGTCCCGGGGTGCCAGGGCTGAAGAGGCACCTCAGCAGAATCAATTTCCAGGCCGTTTCAGGGTTAATAACGTTTTCTCTATTGCCAGGGTTACAGGAATTGAACTCCCTCCGCAATTTATTTTAATTATAACTAAATAATACGGCGTTAGGGAGCACCAAAGGAATCTTAAGAGGAAGGGAAGATGCTGAAGTTGGGTCGTTCCCAAGACTTTGGGTCTGCGAGGTCCACTGACTCATCGGGAGAAAGGGCTGCGGCACGGACGCTGCACGCCGGCAGAGCTCCTGCGCACGGTGGTGAATCGCAGGTCAGCTCTTGCTAATTTGTCCGATGGGGAGTAAGGCTGAAAATATTTTTTAAACCATTTGCTTTTTCCTCTGGAGGGAGATAAGAGTAAATATGAATCATTCTTTTAAAAGTTTCAGAAGCGTTTTGTTCCAAGAAGAAATGTGTGTATTTTTTGACGGTAAGAAGCTCACAGGAAACTTCAGGAGGCTTTTATAAGAGCTTGTAACCTCTTTGAAGCTGGAGACTTTTTTTTATATATGTATAGCACTTGCATAACAAGGTCTTAACTGTGAATGGGATTCCTAAGTGGAGTTGCAATAAACTGATTAATAGTATCGTTCACGCTATCATACCTCATTCATATGTTTGCTATAAGTAAAGAGGAATACACCGGCAGGAATATAGTGGTGGCGACTTTAAACGTGAGACTTGGGGGAAAAGTTGCAGCCAGCGTGTGCACCCGTGGGCAGTGCAATTGGTAAAGCCACAAAAAACACTCAAGAAAATAGTTTTTGGAGCAAAAAGCAGCAAAAACGAGCCCACGAAGAGCTGCTGCTGGGCAGGTCTGTGGCATGGAACAAGAAAGGTGGGTAATGTCACCCAGCTAGTCAAATCACGGGTGGAAAATAAGAAGGGGACGTGTCTGTCAAAGCGGTGGGTCAGGGATCGATCCCTGTTTATTCAGAAGCAAGCACTCACGAGTAGGGTTTGGGGTTTTTTAATCTGGAAGCAGCGAGGACTGATTTTTGTCACTGAACGCTTGTGGGACAAACCGCTGAGGCCACACAGGGTGCAAAAGGGAGTGCAAAACATGGTCAAAGGAAAAGTGAATGTCCTGGCCGTGGGCTGCAGCGGCTCAGGGTGCATTCGGAGCCTCAAGAGAAGAGACAAATAATGGGTCGGTATTTCCTTTAAGGCTGCTTATTTCATTTGAAAGCAAATAACGGGTCAATATTTCTGCTTATTTCATTCGAAGAATAAGTTCTTACACAGCTACCGAGTGGCTGAAGTATGGAGAAATGTGTGGGGCGATCAAATATGACGCAGCGTTTCACTGTACCGGCATCCTCATGATTCACTAAAACGAGACATTTAGTTCATACCAAGAAAATATTAGTCCTCGGGAGCAGGCAGCGTGGCTAATGTAGCCATCGCTTGGGCTGTGTCCCGGCCCAGGCTGAAACGCTCCCTGGCAAACGCCGCTCCTATTTTTAATCGGGGCGCTATGAAAAGCCCCGTTTCACAGTAACTGAATTTGTGCTTTATAGGCAGAGACCCGGGAGCACGTTTATCACACGGCTGTCATCGTTTTTGAGGAAACGGGCCCAGGGCACTTCGGATGTTGTGCTAAAGCCACCCAATAAGGCGGGCGTAGCGGGGCCTTTTGCACTTGGACAGCGTGCTGCTTCGTGGCGGAGGCGATGCTGCAAAGAGCAAACCGACAGAGAGACAGACGCGGGGCGATTTTTACCCCGGGATAAATGATACCCTAAATTTTCATTTATTAAACACCAGGGTTGCAGTACATCTTGCTTACATTGTTTCACAGAGAGATGTTTACGCTCCTGAAAAGCTAAAATGTTTTCTCCACTTGCAACATAAAAGCCCAGGAGTGAGTATTGTCACTGGAGATAATGTTACAGCCTTAGCAAGATGACACTTAAAAACTTCGTCAGCCTCCAAGAATTTCGGAAATAGCGATGAAGGAAGGTAGCAAGTGTTAAGAGCAGGCAGTACTTGCCAGAAGTGCCCTTACAAGCGGCGTTTTCAAGAGCTTTTTTCTGTTTCCAGTTATCATTAGAGCTGCACAGCTCAGACCATTTTTAAATAATTATACTTAAAAAACCCTCCCGCGCTAAAATAAATTTTAGCTAAGACGGTTTTATGCTTTGCAGCCTCGGATGACACTCAATCTTTCTCGTGTGACTGTTGTAACAAGTCAAATTCATGTATTTTGATACCCCGCATGTGATAAAGATACTTGGATCACTTAAGCCTGTACAAAACTGCAGTGCTCGCATGTCATTTATCTTAAAATCCTATTGTAGCTCTCGTGAAATGTAATTTCTTCAGTGAATGGAAATTTATACTGACAGAGGTGTTATAAAACATGGAAAATACTCGGGGAAGGGGACCCAACGTTTCCTTTATCTCTTCATGTATTCACTAACAGGGATTTATTTTTCAGCTCGGCGTTGGTTCGTTGCAGGTTGCAGAGCTCTGATGCAATTAAAGGGACCCGTTTCCAGTCTTCTTAAGCAGAACTTGCATTACTTGCAACAGGTGAGAAATGTGTGCTGAGGCACCGAGACAGCAAACTGGTTCACAGGCTGCAGTTTCCGTATCGGTTCCTAAAGGTGCTTGTAGGAAATCACTGAGCCTAAGGAAACTCCTGGGATCCCAGCCTCTACCTTCCCATTTCAAAATGCATGGGTAAGAAAAAACAATTTATATTCATAACCTTGAGAAAACAAATTGTCACTTTAACTACACATTTTATTGTAATTAAGCGCTTCCCAGTAATAAACCAACCCACACTGTGAAGCGGTTTCTTAATATAACGGTAAGCTAAGTTCTCGGTTGTGAGCAGAATTAGAAAGCTTTTAAAAGTACAGGCCAATTAATACAGCAGGGCGGTGTTGCACAGTTCTCAGCACGTGGAGAAAAGGTGGTTTTGCTAAAGAACTTTATCCTTAGTTTCAAGAAATGCCATTGCTGTGTGGTCGGTATCATCTCACCTGCAGAATTTCCCAGTAGGATTTATACCCAGTATTAGCCTAACTCTAAAGGGAGCAGAGCTGAGGCAGATTTAAACCTTCCCCAGCTTTCTAAGGACTCGCTGCTGTCACCTCTCCGTAACGCAGCTACAATTAACTTTGCTGGAATTTCTATATTTGAAGCAGCTTCAAATTAGAGCCTGAACTTCCAGACGCGTATGCAGATGGCCTTTGCTACTGTCTGTACGAGCCCTTGGTTTTCACGCTATAAAAGCCCACCCACGTTGACAAATTTGCCCTTTGCGGTCTGGCTTCAGTGCGGCCGGTAAAAATAGCGAGTGCTATGGCAGACAGAATGGGCCCTAAACTATATGAAGGCATTTTTTGATAGCTTTTCTTAGCTCCAGACTAAAGAGCAAGGCATCAGATGTTGACAGATTAGGGGGGAATATACCAAGCAAAGGGATCTGTTACTGAGGTGCCCAGAAACTGGCAGTTTTGTAGTCCTCCGGAATTTAAGCTTTTCCCTTGGTTTTCAGTTGATTAAAGTGTAAATACCAGCTGCTGGCACGTGTCAGCCCGTGTCAGAGCCGTATGCCAAAGCTTTGTTCGGGTTGGATGTTTAGCGTCGCTTTACTCGTCCGTGAATTTTGTTAGGACTTCTGGGGCATAGCTCATTATTTTTACCGCTGTAACCAGCAGAATTGTCATATAATTACTTCCCTTTAAATCCGGGCAAACTTGTCTGGCCTATTGGGCGGGGAACTTAATTGCAAGAAGGCTCTGGAGGACGGTTGGTGCTGGGTGGTAGCTGCACCGTTAGCATGTTACCCCTCCCCAAAAAGGAGAATCCAGGCTCTAATCCATACCCCCAACTCATGCCAGCTCGCCGGGAACCAAAGCATGCCCACGCTCGAGTTGGAGACTTCTGTGCTCAGACAAGGAGGATTACGGACATCATATGACTAATTCTGCGATGACGGTATATGCTTAATTGGTAAAGGACTGCATTTTCTATCTTTTTTTAACCCAGGACATAGCGTCAAAGGTCTGCCTGATGTTTGAGGTTCCTTTCAGGTATTTTCTTCATTGAGATTCACTGTACTCTAAGGTTACTGTGGCCGCCAGCTTTGTCTTGTGCCCTTGAGCGCTACTATGCTTTTTAGTGATGACAAACCAGCATTCAGATTCCCCCGAAATGCCAGGCCGTGCTGCTCTCGCAGCTCACAGAGGGACTTCCCTGAACCTCAGGTGCAAAAGCTCCGGCTGTTACAAAAGCCGGTGGCCAGGAGTCAGGAAAAGCAGAGTATTTCTGTAAGCAGACAATGGTACTGAACTTTAGACATTCATTTTAATGTCCTGGTTTCGAGCTCTCTGCCTCAGTTTCCCTGTAAAATACAATACAGCATGGGTGATGTTTAGCTCATTAAAAAAAGAAGTATCTCTCTAACTTCCAAGAGTGCGTGTTGCAGCGAGTTGAAGTCAATGCATCTTAAATTCGGTCGTAGGAAGATGTTTCTACCAGCCGATGGTACTTAACCATTCAAAGAGATTACCAAGTGCCACGGCAGCAAAATCCCTTCTGCTTGAAATGTTTAAGACTGCCTGGATGCCTGTCAGGAAAACATGCTCCCAAATTGGTGGTAGCAACACCTGAATCGCTTCTTGGTGACAATCCTGGTGACTGTGACAGCCCCCACTAATGGGAATCTATTAATCTCTTGCTCTGTGCCCATAAAGCACTCTGTCCTCCTTCCATTAAAAGCTGAAGGTAAATAAATACAGGTCCCATCATCAGATCATTTTGCTTGCATAGAGGTTATCTACAAAGCCTCTGCGTGAGATGGGCAAGCAGAAGGACGAAAGAAAATCTTCCCATTCTCAGTGTAAGGCTAGCCGGGGTGTAACGCTGTGAGTATGGGGCTTGGGAGCTGCCGAGTCGCCCCGATCATTCCGCTTTGCTTTGCACAACAGCCGACGTTGCTGATGCCGGCTGGGGGCGGCAGGCGAAGGGCAAGGTGTTAAACCTCCTCTGTGCTTGGTCTGTGTTTGGACCAGGTTAGGGCAGCCTTAAGTGCTGCGCTCTTTTGGGTGGCTGCCAGCAGATCCCACGGGGGTTTGCAACACCTAAAAAAGAGCCTGAGCCTGGGAATACAACCACCCTTGAATCTGCAGAGTGAGAACAGCATGTTCAGTCTCTGCCCTTAGACTGTTTCGTAACCCTATCTGTTTAAGTTACCATCCTCTGTAAAAGAAGGTAGTAGGTATTTACCCACATTGTCTTCAGCTGTTGATGTTTTACCTGAAAATGCAGTGCAGATGTTTTAAAGTGCATACGGTGGCTCCAGCAGGCTAGAGTCAAGGCCTGTCATCTCTCCAGCTCCCTCGCCTTCCTCTCTCCCCAGGTGTTTTGTTGGCAGAATAAAGTCTTTCAAATCCAATTTTTTATTTAAAACACTAGACTTGGGTTTTTTAAACTGGTTGCAATTAAGCTTAAGAACGGGAAGGTTCATATGGAGGTGCCGTGTCTCTCTTTGAAATGGCTCTGCCTAAGAAAAGCATCTGTATCCCTCCTGCAGCCAGCTGGACCACGCTGGAGGGTTTATTTCGCTACTCTTACCTGTGGCCTTGTGCCTCCCGACACGCTCAAGGCATGTATGGAAGGACCAATAGAATATGCCCTGGAGTGTTTGGTGTATTTTTAGAGTTTGTCCCAGATTATTGGCCTTTGTCCCAGATTTCAGCGGTTAGGGTATAAGAATGCCCGGTGGGGCTGAGTGCTTCCTGCGTTGCTCTCAGGAAGGCTTGAATCAGGAAAAATACCCTCTCAAAGAAGGCGAATAATTAAGTTTTTGTGGCAAATACTCTGCTGCCATTAGCAGGAGGTGATAAACACTCAAGACCACGGTATAAATAGAGCAGGGCAGATGCACTAAGCTTTAAAGTGCAACATTATTGTGTTGCATGGTATTGAGTAATGAATTGGGCATCACTAGCAAGGTAGTTTTCCTTTTGTCTTTATTGGGGCCAGAGGTTGTTTTTACACCATAAAGTGTCTGTCTCTGCTGCTCGTCGTGGGGGAATGCTGGTACAAATTGCCTGGAGGAGACGTTTCCACACGCTGGCAGCTGGCAGTGTGCAAGCAGGGAGCTAATGTTGGAAGGGATCTTCAGGTGTCATCCAGTCCATCCTCCTCCCTTTGGCAGTGTTTATTCGACCTGTGTCACTCCTTGGAAATGCTCATCCGACCTCTTCCTGCAGTGCTGGGCACTTCATGGTGCTCCAGGCTCCCAGGGCTTCACAAGCTTTGCCTGCAGAATATTTTCCCTCCTGCATAACCTCAGCCTTCCCTGCTGCAGTTTGATCCTTACTGAGCACATAGGGGACTGATTGCTCCTTTTCTCTCTGCTCCAGCTTTTACACATTGGAAGATTGTCTCTCTTCAGTTTACCAAAGCCAAAACAGGCCAATTCATTTGTCCCTTCCTCGTATTTCTGGCTGTGCAGCATGACGCTTGCTGCATCCCTTGGGCTGCTTAGCCATATCTCAGGGGCTGAATTCCCTTAGAATCATAGAATAGTTTGGGTTGGAAGGGACCTTTCAAGGTCACCTAGTCCAACCCCCCTGCAATGAGCAGGGACATCTTCCACTAGATCAGGTTGCTCAGAGCCCCATCCAACCTGACCTTGAAAGTTTCCGGGGATGGGGCATCTACCACCTCTCTGGGCAACCTGTTCCAGTGTTTCACCACACTCGTCGTAAAAAAAAAATTCTTTCTTATATTTAGTCTGAATCTACCCTCTTTTACTTTAAAACCATGTCTTATGACTACAGGCCCTTGGGCCTCGTGACATTCACCAGTGCCACCATGGTTGATGTAGTCCTAGACTCCCCATGCCACCATCTCTGGCATGTGCTCCTCAGCTCTGGGGGAATTCTCTTGGCTCAGCCCTCCCAGTTACACTGTAAGTCTTTGGGATGCTGAAGGGCTCTGTTGTGGGTTCAGCCAAGCAATTTCGGGGTTTCATGGCCTTCCACCTTGGTCTTACCTCTTTACCCTCCTATCATCTGCTTCTTGCCCAGCTGCCCTAATGCCCTTTCTCAGACTATTTCTTTAGCTTCATAGCATAGGACATACCACATGTCATAAAAGTACAAAGTATAAAAACTATTCTGTTAAGAATCCAACCACTGGTCCGTCAATTTTGTAGAGACAGGAGTGACACATTGCCAGTACAGATGCAGGTAAAGTCTTGCTGCACTTGGTCATGCCTGTGAGAAGAACCCGCTTTCCTTCCCAGCACTTCCTGGCATTCAACTCTTGGACATTTTGGCATGTTATCAGTGATAAATGTATTCATAAGTGAGAGCAGCCAGCCCTGCAGGCTGTGATGCCAGGGTATTGTGGGTTCCTGGCATGGGCAGTGCCTCTCCATGGATTTTAGAAGAACGAGACAGAAATATTTTTTGTAGCCAGCCTCAAGTTTTTACCTATTTGTAGGTGTCTTTGTGCCCCCTAAATTGGGAATAGGTCCTTTGGAAAGAAGGCTGCACTTCATGTCGTGATTTTCCTGGCCCCGTATCCATTCAGACTCTCTTGTTCCCAAAGGCCACTGATCTTGTCCTTTATTGTTGCCACCAAATGCCACTGATTTGTGTTGAGAAGCAGGAACTGGTGGCAGGGAAATTGTCAATAATCTGGCAAGCAACCAATCTGTTTCCCATTTTTTGTGGCCAATCCGTCTGTGGGATAGTGCACAGACCCTTAATTATTCACCCACAATAGTTTAAACGGTTGCACGTGGCTACTAACACCAGGTTTGAAAAGAATTCAGTAATGATGGAGGGAGAAGAAAGATTTACAAAAAAACAAGGTTGGCATGGGACAAGGATGAGAAGGGTGAAGGACGTGTGGCAGAGGTGCCGGTTGGCGGTATTCCGGTGGCCTGGGTTCCAGCTCAAGCTTCTGCAGGATCTCTGGTAGGCTTTGCTTTACTCATCTCTTAAGTCCTGATCCGAATGGGAACAACAGGCTTCATCCAGAGAAGTAATTAAGATGTTGCACTCCCTGGCAGGGGAGTTAAAATCAATTTCTCAAATACAAGATGAGGAGCAATTGGCCAGGCTGCTGCTGTGCGGAAAAAGATCCGGGGCTGTGATGCTTGGGAGCACATCAGAAATCCAGCACTGCAAAAATCCAGCAGTCCTCCCGGGATGCCTGTTCAGAGGGGCACACTGCAGAAGGCATGGGACAGTCTTTCCATTCAGCTTGGCCGTGGCAGGGTCTTGGCTCAAGAACAACTTCCACACCTCGGGGAAAGATACGGCTCAGCTGGGAAGAGCCCAGAGAGGTGCAAATAAAAGACTGGAGGTGTAGAAAACCTGCCTTTGATGAAAAGCTGAGAGAGCGTGTGGTCTGAAGAGGGGACCGAGGTGAGACAAAGCAACGTGCCAAATACATGCAAGGCTGATGCAAAGAGGAGTGGTACAACGAAGGCTTATACCTTCTGCAAGTAGGGTGAGTAATGGGCTTCAGCTTCAGCAGGAAGGACGTAGGTAGAAGGTCAAGAGACGCTTTCCAGTGCTATGGGTAGTTCAGCACAGGGATATATTCCCCTGGGCTGTTGTGGAATTGTCATTGCAGGAAGATATTAGACAAAGGGATAGTTGAGGTATTGTTGATTGTACCTGGGGCCTCTTAGAGGGCTTTATCCAGCTTACTTTTCCTATTTCTTCCAGTTGCTG
Organism: Fregata magnificens; assembly: GCA_013389945.1. NCBI lineage: Eukaryota > Metazoa > Chordata > Aves > Suliformes > Fregatidae > Fregata > Fregata magnificens. The sequence continues at coordinate 68,520 of WAAD01038387.1, read as the reverse complement.
CTGAAACCATTGGAATTCAGCACTTCAGCATTTGGGAAGACCTGCCACAATAGCAATCCCCTGTTTGCAATCAAGGAGATTGCAAGAGCACTCCTATGCGTATTTAGCTGGTGCGCAGCTCCTAGGGCTGTAGGGGTACAGAAACAAGCTAAGAAATAAGTGTGCCATAACTGTAGAAGTTGGTTATTCTAGAGCGTTTAAAATCCAGCCTTTCTTTGACAAGGAAACACTGCACGTAAGCGGAGCTTTTCCCTGTGAAGTGTTGTAAAGAAATCTCAGTTATGTTTAGTGTTAGAGAGGCACAAAGGAAATCTGATTAGAACCCACCGACAATGATCTGTTATAAAGGGAACAGGAGCAATTTGTGAGCTCTCGGAAAAATAGAGTGCACCTCTGTTCTGCCCCTGTCCTCACTGTCTGCTGCTACTCTGGGACACAGATTTCTTGAGAGAAGGATCTGCCTTCTTGCTCAGTTAGCTCTTATACATCACGTTTTATTTGCTAGGAGACTTGAACGATGAGCAGCAAACACTCTTGTTCCTATTTTAAACGCATGGAAACTGCAGTACAGAGAAATAAAATGACTTGTGCAGGGTCACAGAGCAATTTTGTGGCAGGGCTAGGACCAGAACCCAGCTCCCTTGCTTCCAAACCCGTGTGCCAGCCTCCAGCTCTTCATTGACCCTTAATTTTAATCACCTTCCAAGGAAGTCTGTTGGCCTCTTCCAATTGACTTCCATGGGAGTGATGCCAGGTATCAAATGAAGTCACTGGGAATATCAATGCAAAAGAAGCCAATATTAGATGCAAAGAAAGAACTGATGGAAGGGAAAAAATAGATTTTGCAAAAAAAGGAATAAGTTCTAGTGCCGCTTCCATAATATCATTCCCCCTTTAATTTGTGCCTGGTCAAAATTAAAAAAAAATAGATTGCTAATATTAATAGATGAAATGAATCTTGAATTTTATAATAGTGGAGGAAATGAAAGGACCAAAGTAATATTGTGTTGTTAACTGAGATTTTAATAATGATTCTGTCCTCAGTTGGTGCATTTATTCCACAGAAAGTAAATCATTAATGAAGAGGGGGGGAAAACAGTTTTATGGTGACAGACTTTTGAAAGAAAAGTTTAATTTTGCTTAACTTCTAGAAACTCTGAAATGTGCCTGCAGCTCCAAAACTAAAAGACAAACACCTCAGAACCAGTCCACAAAGCTGGGATTTAGCTGAGTGGCTAACACTGCCTGGGGTAGGATGGAGCGGTGTCTGTGGCTCCTCTCCGAGAGAGCTGAGGTGAGTGGAAGAGCTAGGTTAGAGACGTTGGTTTTGATGGAGGAAGGAAGGTAGGTTAGAGATGTTGTTTTTGATGGAGGAAGGAAGGTTTGAAGGTTTGCTGTTGGTTTGCTGCATTCTCATAGCTATTTCTGGATGGCATCTGGAGAGCAGTAAAGACATCATCCTTACCTTAAGCGAAAGGAGACCAAACTGGGCTCTTCCTACGGTTTCTGTGGGCTTTTGCAAGATCTGCTTCCACCATGTCCTCTGCAGGGGATGGAGGGACTCAAACCACTCTCAGTGCTGTGAGGGTGTTTGACTTCCCAGGTGAAGAAAGAGCCCACCAAGGCTAGCGTGTCCAACGGTGGCTCTTGACCTACCCACTGCTATCTCCAGCCACCTCCAAGGAGTCCCAAAAAAAGGGCTTCCTGGAGCAGCAGCCCATTTCACACCAAGTCCCCTGGTTCAAAATGTCGAGTGTAGCAAGGATCACGGTCTCACAGCGATGGAGAAGAAAAGCATCTCTGTAGCTGAGATTTGGTGCCTAAGAGAAAGCAAATATGGAACATACATGCCTGCGTGTGCATGAAAGAGATGGAGGACAAGACAGAATTCCTGCGATTCCTTAATGAGCACAGCACCCTAACGATGAATATAAAAATTTGCAAATTAAATGACATTTTTGTATTTAAATTATCAAATCAATAAAAAGAAGTAAACATTAAACAACATGATATGAGAGCCTGGAGTGTCACCACAAAAATTAAGACTATGTAATTAAAAGTACATTGCAATTTATTTTTATATCGTTCTTCATTCAAATCAACAAATCTTATTACTTACCCAAAAATGTAAAGTAGGCTGCAAACTAATTCAAAAGATGAAGACAAAGTGGCTATTGAAAAACCTATGTTTCTTGGTCCCTTAGATCTGGCAGCAGTCATGATTTAATATTTTAACTACTGTAATAGGTTATACTGCTGAAGAAAAGTACATTAATTACTGTGGGAAACCAAAAAAAAAAAAAAACCTAATTAAGAAGAATAAAATCATTCTTATTGACTGGGAAAAATAAAACTATGTAAAGGGAAATGAAGGATGAAGAAGCTGGAGACATGCAAATATTAATAAATGTGCTCTGCGCAGGGTTGAAAACACACTTCTGCAGTTGCTGGGCATGTGGATTTGAATCTGGCTGGAGATCACAGTTTGCCGTGGCTAAAGCTCTTTTCCAGTATCTCGCCCACTGGAAGCACCTTCTAATTAGCTGCAGCACAGGGAGTTCAGTTTGCTCTAAATTCAGCTCAACATGTCCATGCAGAGCCAGCCCCACTGACTGTCTGAAACAACAGACTAAAAGCGTGAGATTACACTGCATTTCTGGATATAGTACGGGTAACAAAATAATTATCTTGATAGTTGCCATCCTTCCTAAAAAGTCACAGAGGACACATGTAAGAAAGCAGCCCTGTCCCAAACCATGCAATACGTCATGCTTGGGGACACCATGGGGATGAATCGCCACGGGCAGATGCGAATCTCCCTTTCAGCTGGCCACAGCCCCTTAAAGTAATGTAAAAGGAACCTATCTGTGTGAAATATCCACCACCTTGTTTGCTCAGACCCAGCTAACCTCATCCTTTGACTTTATCCCCTTGTAGCCGCTGTAAGGGAGCACCTGCAGCCCCATCGCATGCTTTCATGGGATCCCCAGGGGTGCAGGGCTGCTTTGGGAGCAGGTGCATCTTGTATTGGCCAGAAACAGTGGCCAAAAATGTTAGGAGGTGTTTGACTATTTTTTCCAGATGTGAAACTAGATGGGACCGTGTGTGGTTTTGTCATTGCTGGGACTGGATTCTGGGGCTGTGATTTTGAGCTTTCATCCCAATTTGGAAGAAGAGTGTGTTTATTTCATCATCTTGAGCATTCTTGTGATGGGAAAACTTATTTTCTGCCCAGCTTTACTGCCCTCTTTCCTAAAGATCCCACCGATGTCGAAATGTCTATGGATGTTAAAAAGAAGGGAGAGGATGCCATAGGGTCAACAGCTGCGCTAAGTGTTTAAACAAATACATGCAGTTTAATTACTTCAGCTGATATTAGTAGTATTAATGCCTTTTCAAGCCAGAAGTTATCCTTTGATCACTTACTTATATTTACTTCACATATAACACAGACTACAGCAATTTGGCCAGTTATCTTGTACTGAATCCAGTAATTTGTACATCATTAATATCTCCAAATATGAAAAGTTAGTACTATAAATTTTCAACAGCCCTTCCAGGATTACAGATCTTTATCAAAGGCAAGAGGAATTGTCTGAGGAATAAGGACTTCAAGATTCAATGAGTGCATACCTTGCCAGAGAGGAAGAAACTAAGTGAAATCTTCGCAACAAATGACGCTATGACGGATATGTGCTTGCACAGAAAGTCAGCAAAAGGGCACCGCACCACCTCGGGTATCTTTTGGTGGTGGTACTGACACCCAGAGTTGCACAGCTCTTTGCTCAAAGGTAAGCATGTTCTCCTTTCCCACCTTCACCTGCAGAAAACAAGGTTGCAAAGCAATAAGCATAGGCAGGGATTGTTTGAAGGGGGGGTTGATTGACTGGGGGTTATTTTGCAGCACAGAAACATCCGAGCAGTAATGCCTTTTGATTAGCAAAGAATTTTTATGTCGAACCTTGCAAAACACACAAGGATTACTCATGAAGGTCACATAGAACACGTGTAAGATATCTACACAAGGGTTGCAGAAACAGCCTTTAGTTATAAAACCTAGAAATAAGCAAAGATTAAATTCACCCTTCGACAGAAAGAAGGGGTTTTTATGTGGTAGCATCTGAAGGCCATTGTACTGGGACTATGCCATACTGTACATGCTCTACTAATCCAGGATCTGTAGATGTAAGAACTTTGTATAGTCTAGCCTGAGCTCCTGCACAGCCAGATACCCAGGGCTGATGCAATCCCAATGCACAGCTCACAGGCTGCATTTTGAGTCATGTGGCCGTGACTCATGGGTGGGACTGCGGGGCTTGGGGTCTGGGGACACACGGGAGGGCCAGGGGCTGTGGGCTGTTGGTCAGGGGTGGTACATTTTAGCTACCTGAGCGTGGGACTGCCACTCTGCTCTGGCATCCCTCAACCCTACTGTAAATCTCTTTGCACTACAGGATGCAGAGCGAGCTGTACCAGCAAATGCCTGAGATGCACAGAGACCATCAGGGTGGGGGAAGGTCGTGAGGGCAGTGGTGGGATTAGACTCACCTCTTTTCAGATATTTACAGAGTTGACTTCTAAACGCGAGCCGTTACACTGGACTTTCCAGGCAGCAAGAAGAAATAAGTGGGTTTTATTATTATGCAATTCATCTGCTCTGGTTTAACCATCTACTTTAGGAAGAGATGAATCACCGGAGACTCCATCGACTGTATTGACTGGCTCTCCATTGACTAGCAAGGGAGCCACCGGTGACTAGCTCAAGTGCAGATTTCTGCTTTAGTCGGGTGAATCTACCGAGTGCTTTGTGCCCATAGTGTAAGACTTGGCTGCTCTGAGCAGCTCAGTCTGTGGCATTTCAGTCAATAACTTCTGCGGCAAGCACAGTATTTTTGGAGAAGCGACACCCATCAGGAGGAGTTTGCAATGTAAGCAGACAAAAGAAATAGCGTGTGGGAAGCAGAGGTGCCCCATGATCAGTAGGAAATGAAGTCTGCACCTCCTGCTCCTGCACCATGTCCCTCAAACCCTGCATCTCTTTTATAGCAGGTTTCTGTGTCTTCACAGAGAGATCAGTTCAGGTATGAACTAATCATACTGATGATCAGTTCATGACGATTGCTGTCATCTCTCTCCCTCCAAACTGCTGGGGTCCTGCTGAAGCCGTATCTCACCCCGCTGTGGCTATTGCTGCACCTTAGCCTCAGTGCATCAGTCACTACTGAGAAAGTCTTGGGTCATCAGGAGAGAAACTGGCTGGGTCATCAAGAAAGCGTACGCTTGAAAGAGAGAAAAAAACCACATCAGTCTGTAGGAGCGTATGCCATTAAAAGCAAAAACCAGCCTACACGTGTAAGAGCGGCAGCCTCTACAGTGTGGTGTACGTCCACACACTTAGCCCGTCGTTTCAGAAACTCCGTCTCCCTTCGGCTGTGATCACCCTCAACTGTTTGCAGTCTGTGTGCGGTGACGTGCATGGAATATTACTATGAAAATGTGCATTCTTGTTAATAGGTATAGTTTAGGATGATTGTTAGCAGAGCATAAGGCCTTATTGATTGAAAGTGGCATATGGCAAAGATGTATAATGATTCACTTTGGCTGCTAGTTTGAAATCCTCTTCACGGGAAAAAAAAACCCACTCTCCTTTGCAGTCAGGCTTCATTCTTTCTGCAGCGTGTTTTTCAAACCAGGCCATTTTACAAGTGATCCATAGGAGAGATTTCCGGCTCTCCTGGGTGTGTGCTCAAAGCTCTTTTCAGTCCTGCAAGGGCAGGTCAGAGGAACAAAAGCTGAAGTTATCATACGCCTCCCTTTGAGGGAAAGGTTGGTTGTCTTGCAGCTCTCTCCTCTAAAACTCTTTTTCAGGGCATTTAGTGCTTATGAAAGGTGGTGGACTTGGAAACTTGATGCACGGTAAATGCCAGGGAGAGGTACAGCCCGGGCAATGCCCCTTTTCTATCAGCGCATCTCAGTGCCTGGTGGGAGAGCACGTGAATCCCCACCTGCCGCAACAGCCTCGTGGGTACGGTTTTGACATTTTTACCAATCGCATTTTTGAAAGACAAAGCTGCCAATGCTCTGGCAAGCTGCACTAAAGGTAAGTGCTTCTCTGGATGTAGCTCCTCTTCACCAGGGGGAGAAAATGCATGTTCCTACATGGCATTAGGAAATACAGAGTAATTAACCTGAGGAAAAATCCCAGTGCAGGCAAAGCAGCCAAAGTGTTAATACATGTGAACTGACAGAGATAAGCCCTGGGGACCTCATCCATCTTTCATGTGTGTTAGCAGGACCAAGTGAAGCTTGGGTTGTCTCACCTGGTTTGCCACGTGTAGTCTGACAAGGTAAACGTAGACCTTGCGACTGGGTAAAGGTGGCACCTCGTGAGTCCTGTATGCCCCCACCGCATCACTGGTACTTCTGAAGGACATGTTGAACCGCAGGAGAGGTGTCCTGAAGGACGACAGCTCAGAGTGACACTGCCCCGGTGCTCAGTAGCTAACACTGCTGCAATTGGTGCTAATGCTGACCCCAGCACCCGGTCCCCCACCGCTGCCAGGAGGGCACCGCAGGGAGGGGGTTTGTAGGTTGGCTGAGAAAAAGGTGATCCCAGCAACCCCTCTCTCAGAGCTCTCTTGCAACTTCCACCATACAGGGAAAACCTGCAGGGACTGGTCCTAACCCACCAAGCGATTAGCTCATCCGGGAAGATAACTGATGGAGGGAAAGAGCATGATCTCTGCCCATTCCTACAGCCCTACAAACTTCCCTGACCTTTATCTGGCTGATTTAATAGCAGCATGGTGTTCGGTGATATCTGGACTCTTGGCAACAGCACCACGAGCGATTCAAATGGCATTCCCCTCACTACTGGAGGTACAGCCCTTGTGTTTCCCCACCGGCAAACAAAGAGCGGAGCCTTTATATATGTCTCTTCTGGGAACCGATGCTTTCTAGGAATTGCTTACAAAGAATTAAGTAACCCATTTGATTGTCATCCAGAAGCCCTGGCCTTGCTACGTGATCTTGCACGATTCTTTTTTCCAGGGAGATACTTCAAGATGGTCTCAAGGTTTTGCCTGTGGTAGGCAAAACAGGGCTCCCTTGAATAAAATAACTCTGAACAAGCAAATAAACTGAATGCCTTTCATTATACCTGTCACCAGTTTATTTACTCCATGGCCTCTTTCTGCCATAAAAGTCTTGAGTGATTTCAGCATACTAAAACATCTGCACTCATTTTCAGAAAATAACAACAACTGCCAATGTATGAACTCACTATTTTCTCAGAACGCCTATTGTTCAGTGTCCGACCCTTATTGTTTCTCATCTCCTGTGAGTGGTTTACAATGAAATCCACTTTATTTACAGTGGAAAGCAAAATATGTCGGAGCAAGACAATCGACTATAAGCCTTCAGTCAATAACAGCTTATTTTTGTGCGTGCTACAATGTAGTCATTTCTTGCGTTCATTGAAATCAGTGGCAAAATTCCCATTTGGAGGTGTTTGTTCGGTCCTGTGCCAGATCCCGGGCTCCTGCTAAGCGTAAGCTGGTACGCCTTACCCTGCACCTTCTAAAACTGGATCCGGCGTGCACAGACTATCTTTTCATAGGCTCCATAAGCCATCCTGCAGTGAGCGCTCACGATTTAAGACCTTGTATCAGGACAATACTTAAGCATTGCTCAACTGGTTTCCTGATTAGGAACCTTTGTAAGAGATTGAGCTGTTGACAGGTGAATCATCTCTGTCCCACAGTGTCTCAGTCTTCACTCTTGGTTTGTGGCCAACATCAACTCCCACTGAAGGCCTTTCTTACATAGTTTTCCAGTGAATGCTTTACATAGGGTCATCACATCTCAGAGATAAACACTGAAAAGCTGAAGCATGCTGTTAAGCTTCTTAAAACATTAGAAAGACAATCATTATGACAGAATAGATGTTAATCACACTTATATAAAAGCTTTTCATCTTCAAAGCATTTAACCAACATTAATTACAAGTAATTGGCTTTTCCACGTACATCATGCAAAACACACCTTTCATGTCACTTGTCATTGCTATCTTACCCATGATTACTGGGAGAAAGCTGTGCCTCTTCAGTGCAGCACGGCTTCCTGAAGCCACCTGAGGCCTCATCTTGCGAATCACAAAGGGCAACATTTAAAACAGCAGTTGCACAGAATATAGACACCTCAGCTGAACTGAGAGATCTGTGAAAAGAATAATGCCATCCCGCTTGGGTGCCTGCAAAGTTGTAAGTGTCTCCATTTCCCTGGCAAAAGCTTCCGAGGAGACTCTTTGAAATTTTGCTGTTCGCCATGTCTGGGGATGTCCCTTTCTTCACTAAGCCCATCCAGGTCCCATACCCACACTCTGATGTCTGCAAGCACTGCTGCTTGCCCGAAATTCCCAGGATGGCAAGGTGCTCTCTGGACTCCAGCAGCACTGCATTTGAAAGGGTACAGTGAAAAGAGAAGGGGCCACATGTCCTATAGTAACCTCATCTTCAAGCACGCACTTACCCAAGAAGTTGAAAACCTGGGTCCATTCCCTTCCTCTATCTGAGGAGGTCTGAAACCCCCATCTGCCACCATCCTGTCGTGCTGTTCTTGCATGACCTTCTCATTGAAACAACTGCTACGTTCAGCCACGAGCAACTTGAAAAAGTTAAGATTTTTATTCCAATTTACACTGTGTGCGAGACAAAAAAAGTCCTTGGAAGAGCTGGCCAGTATTCAGGCTCCCTAGTGCTCAGGGCTGAAAAGGAAAGGGTTTTGGAAGCATTAGTCACAAAAAAATAAATTCCACCAAAAAGGATAAATCAAGAAAATTTCCAGGAAAAGGAAAAAAAATGCTGTATACAGGGACTAGATCATGGGGAATGTTTCCTGGAGATGAGCGCTGGATGAAGGATGAGGTTCACAACAGGTAAGAAACCAAACCCGAGCACTATCTGTGATCAACACCACCACCCAGGTCAGAACCATAGGACCTTTCCTATCAATCGGAGATCAGTGAAGGTCCTGATAGGTGTCTTCACTCTGTTTGGCTGTCTTTCAGAAGGCTATATTGAAGGTGGTATTATGCTTGTTTTCATATTGAATGTAGCGCCATTTACAAGCTGATTATCTCTATCCCTGTTCATATACGTAGCTAATAGAGCTAAAAAATGTGCTGTTAGTTCAATGGCTCATAAATGGATGAAAGCTCCACCTGGCAATCCTGCATTGTGTTGAAGTAAATAAAGGTGCTTTCCCAAAAGCTCAGGATTTTCTTAGCTTTTATTCTTAAACTTCAACTTTTATTCTTAACCCTAGATGGCTACAAAGGCCAGAGACCGAGTTTCCTACAGAGCTGTTTGGGTCTGGGATAATAAGTTTCAAACCTCTTGAACTGTCTTGCATGTTGAAAGACTCTCCATCCTTCATTAGCATGCATTAGAGAGAGGGAGACCTGCGTGGTACGGTCAGGATGAGCAGAAAAACAGTCCTGCTGTGCAAAAGAGAATTCAAGGAGCCCAGGGACCTAACCCCAAATCATAGGGAGGCAGATTTTTAGAAAAGCATTTAAGTGGCAGGTTCCAGTGCAAGCCGTAATTGTGCTCATAAATCAACAAGATCCTTTAAAAATCCCACACAGTGTCACCTGCCCTCGGTAGCTGGAGTGGCTGTTTATTTTGCAGACATCTTCAGAATTTCACTCTCAAGATTATAATTCAGTTAGTGGTAACACAGTTCTGTCAGACTACTCCCACCCTTGAAGTAAAGTAAATGGTTAAGTGTTTTATTGGTTCAGAGCTAGAAGACTCTCCACCTTGCGGGATTGAGCCCTGTAATGTATTTGGATTTCCTTTTCAACTTCTGCAAGTAATCCCAAACAGGCTGGGAACACTAAGTGCAAAGTTACAGGAGATGACTGTGGCAATTTCTGAATGACAAGAGCATTTAAAAGAAATGTCAAGAGTCTGTGGGCTGCAAGCTTTTATGTTTCAAGGAGAAACAAGAAGAAAGGAGGGACAATAAATCAAATGCAACAGCTTAGCGTGCTCCATCTCTGAGAGTTAACCTCTTGAAGGCCATGTCCCCGACACAGCGCGGGCCACACTCCTTTGATCGGGTCCATTATTTTCTGCAAAGCAGTGGAAGCAGCAGGGTGGGCTCCTCCGTGCATGCCCAGGGGCCATGTATACTACACTTTGCTTGACGTGTGCTATGCATTTATGGGTTAACATCAAACATGAGCTGATTTATAATTTTTAATCAAAAAAGGATTATAACCTAATAAATCCTAATAACATAGTCTGTCTGGAGGTTATGTGATGTAGTCATATAATATACTGGTAGCCTTGCTCTCCTGAGCCTGGAAGATGGGGTAAAGTTTTTGACTTGTCGGTAAGTTGTTCCTTGGAAATGCTTAAATGGATCAAGACCCTCTAAGCACCATGATGCAAATGGTCATCCACTTGGATGGAGCCTTTCCTGCTATCACAGGTTTTGAAGTACCTAGACAGAAACACACTGGGAAGCTTGCAGCATCCCTGTGTACTATGTATCTCCTCTTCTTCCGGTCAGGAGTGGTGTTCCCCAGGGCTCGGTTTTGGGGCCGGTCTCGTCTAACATCTTTATCAATGATCTGGATGAGGGGATTGAGTGCACCTGCAGCAAGTTTGCAGATGACACCAAGTTGGGCGGGAGTGTCGATCTGCTCGAGGGAAGGAAGGCTCTGCAGAAGGAGCTGGACAGGCTGGATCGATGGGCCAAGGTCAGTTGTATGAGGTTTAACAAGGCCAAGTGCCGGGTCCTGCACTTGGGTCACAACAACCCCATNCTCAGTACAAGAAGGACATTGAGGTGCTGGAGCATGTCCAGAGAAGGGCAACGAGGCTGGTGAAGGGTCCAGAGCACAAATCTTATGAGGAGTGGCTGAGAGAACTGGGGTTGTTTAGTTTGGAGAAGAGGAGGCTGAGGGGAGACCTTATCGCTCTCTACAACTACCTGAAGGGAGGTTGTAGCGAGGTGGGTGTAGGTCTCTTCTCCCAAGTAACAAGCAATAGGACAAGAGGAAATGGCCTCAAATTCTGCTGGGAGAGGTTTAGATTGGATATTAGGAAAAATTTCTTTACCAAAAGAGTGGTTAGGCATTGGAACACGCTGCCCAGAGAGGCGGTGGAGTCATCAACCCTGGAGGCGTTCAAAAAAGGTGTAGACGTGGCACTCCAGGGCCTAGTTTAGGAGTCATGGTGGTGTTGGGTTGATGGTTGGGCTTGATGATCTTAGAGGTCTTTTCCAACCTTAATGATTCTATGATTCTCTCGCTTTCAAAGGCCGAGTATTTCTGGTTAAGGGCTAATTGTTGGTAGTTACCTAGTTGCATCTAAGCCTTAAACGTATCAAAGACATCATCAATGATAGAGGCCTAATGAGCCCTCAACAACAAACTGCTAGAGGCTAAGGTTTGGTTTGTAAGGGCCGATCTTTTTCTGAAGTTAAAAAATTATGACTGCACAAAGGAAGACTTAACCCTCTCTATTGGATTTCCTGGGTTTTGGTTCTCCCACCCAGATAGACAGGTATTATCATGGGGAATCTGCAAGTAAGCCAGACCTGCCAATTATCAAAGGGGATTTCTGAGCCTTCTGTTCCCAAAGAATGATCATCTTCCCTCCAATCCATACTCTGCCTCCCAGCAAAAGGCTGTCCTGGAAGAACATTTACTTCCCAGGAGACCTAATTAACATTACAAGACTAATGGAGGCTAACTGTAAAGAATTTTTAAAAAGTTCTTTGACTGCAGTGCCATTTTTAAAGCTTCTCTTCCCTGCTCTTTGTTTGCACACAATAGCTAAAACACCACAGTGGGGATGTGGTAGGGGTGAAGAGGTCCAAGGTATTTTCAAGGTCATTTTAACTATCTTGCTGTTGCCTCATGCTTCCCTGCTATGTTTGCACCCATCTGCGTTTTTTCAGCCTTCTCCTGTAGTTGCCTTCTAGCCAAGGATGTTTTCTTTGTATATATGCATGTGCATGGCATGATGAGGCTCAATGGGTGGTCCATGAGCAAGACCTCAACAGAAACTCCTAGTCTCGCCACACCTTTACCACTACTGGAGAAGAATGTCAGTGGAAGCCTGACCCAAGCCATAGCAATCTCAAAAGGAGTTTGGAGCTATTCCTGTATGCACTGATTTACTAATTAAGAAAAGATTTTCAAACCAATCAGACAAAGAAATCATTCAGGATCAAACCAAGTCTATGTCAGTAGAATTGCTCTCACTCAGGTGTTGAAGGTGTGGAGAGGACATTTCTCAGAGGTGATCCACTTACAACTCTTTGGTTTGGAAAATTTTTTCAGGACAGCTACGATTGTGAAGATACATACCTGGAAAATGTACCTCTTTGGGCTTTTTTGCACTAGGCTACAGCTAAACCCCCTAGTTTCTGCAGGGCTCAGGTAAAACAAGCCTGGGCTGACAGACCTCAGTTGCCATCTTTTATAATACTCACTAACAGTGCTTTGCAATAGGTCTTGAACGTGGAAATTCATACCCTTTTGTCTTAATCCATTGCTTTTCAAAGCATCCTGAAGTACTCCTCCTTCCACCAGTGTTTGTGGAAAGAGGGCACACAAAGAGTGTCTTCTCTCTCTCCCTGGCTCAGAGGAAATGGTTGCCTTTAATTTTTATTGTACTAGCATCGACTGTATTACTATAAGAAAAGCATCTGCCCAGTATTTCCAAACTCCTCTTTTGGGAAATAATAGCTGTGTTTTCACAGTCTCATTGAAATTCAGGATGAAAAGGGGTGTCTGTCTCCCCACCTAGGCCCAGACACCCTCACCGTTTCTTTCTTTCCACAGTTCGAAAACATCTTCTGCTCTTCATTTCTCAACTTGTCAGAGCATTAAGACTCTGGTATAAAAGCAGTAAGCGCAGCCAGCACGCTGTTCCTAACAGCCCGGTGAGCCAACCAGGCTGTTCACAGAAGAAGACATTAGATCCAAACGCATTTCCTGGAAGAGAGGGATGACTGTGTGAACAAACAACAGCTCAGCCAACTTCTTAAAAGAGAAAGTTTTCTGAAATCAGAGTGAGATTTATACAAAACCCTGCCAAAAAAAACAGATTTCCAAGAACAGGACTTGTTGGACCTGACAGAACCCACCCAAAATTCCTCCAATTAAAGAATTCCTGTAATTAAAAAGTTAAAAAAAAAAAAAAATCCCAGCTGTAAGCAAAGTCCAGCTATAAAACAAAGAAATGAGAAGCAGAGAAATGTGCTTGATTCAGACAAAGCTCTACAAACACAGAGCAGCCTCGCTCACTGCAGTCATTCCCCTTCACCAACAGCTTCCTGGTATGAATAAACTGGAGTTTGGAGGACAGGTAATTCACAGATCCAAGTCAGCTTTTAATTCTGCTTAGCTCTTAGCACAAGTCGACCCTAACCCTGATCCAAAAGAATGGATGTTACTAATGGATGCATTCAACAGTCAGCTTCCTAGTCTCCTGCTTTCCCTCCAGCCAGTCTTTGCGGTATCATCTGCAGCATCAGACTGTGACCTTAATAGGTAGCTTGATAAGTCTATCTATTGCAACCACAATCTTTGCCAAACCTGGAGGCTTTCAAGCCTAAAATGGTGAGCTGCCACAGTTTGGATTAAAGACACCAAAGGCTGAATGGATGGAGCTGCAATAGATCTTTTCTCTGAGAATGAGATAGCAAGAAAGTCATGCAACACAGACCTATGGCTTGTATCACCCAGCTTCCTGATTCAGCCTCTTAAAGGCATTGCACAGCCGGTGTTTCAGGGAGCTGGAGCTGGAAATGCAGTTCTAGGGTGCAAAGTGATTGCTGCGATCCTGCTCAGTGAGATAGAGCGAGTTGGGAATTTCTCACCGAGGTGAGTTCTGCACCCATTGATGTCCCTGGCAAAAGCACCTGCAAGATTTAATGCTGCAGTTTTAGGTTCATAATCAAAGTCTGCGACTGTTTTGCAGATCTTAAGGAGTATATACCTGGTTTTATAAAGGCAAAACACCCATCAAGGACTTCTTTAATTGCACATAAGCCCTGATTTTTGCAGCTCCAATTTTATAAAATCTGTTTAGCTCTTATTGCCTTAAACCATCCGAGGCTACAGAATTGTCCCCAGTTTTTTAAAGCCCTGATTTTTCAGTCGTGTTTTAGAGTGTCCCGAGACTTTTTGGAAAAATGAGATTTTAGTCTTGCTAATAAAGAAGCGGTAATAATTAGAAAATCTCTTGCTCAGTGCAGATTTTATAACTCCACAGATACCATGGTATTAACATTCTGTTTGTCCACCTGTTAGAAGAAACAGATCTGAAGAGTCATAACTCTAAAACAGTGGGTGACAATTTAATGAAAAATTGAGCTCTGCATTTAATTTCCTTTTAAGTTCAGTTGAGCATTCTGCAAGATCAAAGGGGCTTTGTGGTTTGCAAATGATCTATGATATCAGAGAAACAGATTATAACCCAGGCACAGTTTGGTATTTAAGTAAGTATCCGCTTTTAATACCAATGTTTAAAGTAGGCTAATGGAACTAAAGCGCAAGTATCATTTCCTATGATACAAGTCTATAATCCAGTTTAATACATCAGTCGAACACTAAAAGCATATTGCAAATTTATTTCAATGGTTTGGCCCCGTTTGGAAAGTATCCTGAGACACCATAAAAAAATTTTTAACAAAACAAGAAGTCCTGCCTTAGTTTGTAAGCTTTTAGGGCAGGGACTGCAACTATGCACTTGCAGAATGCCTGGAGAAATGGGGCTCTTGGGTTCAGCATATGAAGAATAGTTCAGCAACAGCAACACTATGTGTCAGTGAGGACTTTCTTTTAGTATGGATGCTGGACTTCTGCCTAGAAGGCAGCTGACATCTCCCCTTTCATATCCATGCAACATTATTGTGGGCAGTGGACTTGCAAAAAAAAAAAAAGTTATTCCAGGTTAAAAGGTGCCTCTGGGGTTTTTGGTGGTTTGTTTTTTTTTTTTTATCAAGTCCTACAATGGCAGACTCCATATTTCCCCTTCCAGAAATGATCATGCTCCAACTTAAACCTAAGTAGGTTTTTCCCCTCCATGGTTCAGAGAAGAGGCTGCTACAGACTCACTTCTCCTGTCACTTGCACACTTCTTCCTACTTACTAGCTTAAATTTATGGCCAATTCATTCTTGTTTATTCTTGTGCCAGTGTTGTCCTTCAGGCTAATTGGTCTATCCCCCCTTGATGTTTACCTCCCTGATACGTTTATAAGCTGTCATTATAGACATTTGTCTTTCCCAGGCTGAAGGACTCGAATTTGTAATCTCCTCTTGCAAAGCAGTTTGTTCGTTTCTCTGATCAGTGGTCCTTCCTGTTTCAATCTGAATTCATCAGTTTTGAACACCAGTGATGGGAATTGTACATGCTGTTCCAGAAGAGGCCTCATCAGCCGCCTGTACGATGGCATTAATACAGCTGTATCTTTGCTAGAAATGTGTCTCTTGATGCATCTCAGGTTTGCGTTAGTCTGACATGACGTGACATGACGTTGGTAGCTCAGACATGTTATGATTAACCAATGCATCTGGGTCTTTCTCCTCTGCAATCTCAGAGAATCCACAGAATTTCTGCTTGTGGCAGGAATTAGTGCGAAGTGTAAGGTCATGCATTCAGGATTTTAGAGTTTCATCCCGTTTCTGCTATTCCAATCTGCGAGGTCATCCAGGCTTTCCTGAAGGATATCTGGAGCCCCTTCAATACTGATAATGCTTCTCAACTTTATGTCACCAACACAGGTTCTTTCCCTCCCTTCTACCTTTGGTGCCAAGCTCTATCTGTATCTTTTGCCCCATGGAAGAGGTCACTGCTCAGCGCAACTGATGGTCATTTCTCCTCAAGCTAGTTCCTTGCCCTTCTTATAGTCTACTGCTTGTTCTTGTTTTCTCCAACTAACTCATTATCTTCCACGTGTCATTGCATAAAAAACGAGATGAGAAGACTGTTTAGGTTGATGGGGAATGCTGGAAGCCCTCTGATCAAAACTCCACTCAAACTGGCACCAAATTTGGAGTTAGATCCATTTTACTAGTGCCCATAAGGACTGGTCTGCTGCACATCCTTGCTCTAGAATATCAGTTGTCTTTTCTGTGAAAAGAACAACAAAAACCCTCACATCTCCCTGATTAGAGGTAGATTAGAGATTTTGATTTCCTTATCACTGATTTGGAGAGGTGAACTTTTTTGCTGGATTTGTGATTAAAGCAGCTCTTCAAGACCGGCTCAGGCAAGACTATCATGGCTAGTTTGGGATGCCATGCTGTTGATGCTATGTGTAGCGCTGCTACCTATGGCCTTGTAAGGAACATGGCTGGTGTTTTCAAACAAACTCAGAGAATATGCTGGAAGTCAACAGGAGCTGACACTTAGCTCCTTTGCTTTGAAAGTCTAAATTTACAGCCATAATGCTTTCACATCCCCATTTCTTTTTCTTGAATCCCAAAATGAAGGAGGAGGCATCCAATTAAGCACAAAAATACATGACTCAGTTGCCAAAAAACAGGTATGTGGTAAATGGATATAGGGAGATCCAGGACATCTGAGACAGGTAGATATGATATAAAATCTACTTATGCTCCTCTGCAGCAGCAAGTGGGAGATGCTAGACTGTCTCAGATGGCACTAGACACCTATCTTCAGACAACTGAAGCATGCCCAGCACAGCCATGAATCACTTGCTTCCTCTGGCTAATGCAAAGACTTTGTTTTGGAGGAACATTATTGGACAAATTAATACAAACCTATTGCGAAAGAAAGACTGAAGTTTCAAAAGAAGTTGAAGACTAAAGATTTGAGGTCTGCAGAGAGCCTGTAATGCAGAAAGATGGGAGGAGAATGGGGTCCTGGGAGCAGGGCAAGAAGGAGGAAGAGTGAGAAAGACCCCAGACCGCATCCCAAAGACTCCTTTAATATCATTGACCCTACTGACCCATTTTTGACTGAGTTCCCTGTTCTGATGCTGGACAGACTGAGTTCAGCAGCTTTGCCTAGACAGGAGGAGCAGGAGAATCACAAGGCAAACGGTGACTTAGAATAAATCAAAACACCAAAGTATCAAAACTAGGTCATCAGTTGTAGTATAATAGGATAGGTGCTTCAGTTTTCACCTTGTTAATCCAGTTGTCCCACTGGATAAACAACTCTGCCTTGTAGTTAATCTTCAAATAAATATGCTCTTAAAACCCAGTGAGTATTCCTCTAATATAGGATAACTGTTTTAGGGAAGCTAAATTAAATGCTTTTCGGTAAACTCAATTTAGCCTCTTGCTGGAACGGTTTCCTGTATGAGGTGAAGGAGAAGAAATGCTTAACTCCTGTCTGGAGCAAGGGTGGTGACACTGAAGGCAGCTAGAGCTTGTTGCTGGGAACAAATTCCTCCCGGGGAGCTAAACTCATATTATGTGACAAAAAATATCAGTTATTAGCACGTGTGGCACCTTTTAGTAGTAGATCATCAAACTTTTGAGTGTGGTCAGTGTCACTGATGCCATTTTACACATGAGGAAACTGTGGTGTGGAGAAGACCACCTAAGGAACCAGCAGTGAAGCTGTGAGCACAGCCCAGGGCTCCTCTGCTTCATTCAGAGCTGCGGTGCCAAGCTGCCTTGCTTTCCTCAAGCCGTGGGGAAAACTATAATTGCATGAGAGCTGACCTTCCTGGAGGACAGCTCCTCTCATACACACTGTATCTCAGGAACAGATGCCTGGCCACAGCAAAACCAACCTGCCGCTGTTCTGCCCTGGACCTTTTCTCAGGCTATGTCAGGCTGTGTGCAAGGAAACCCTTTGGAGACCAGGTTCTGCATGAAGGTGTCATCTCAGCTCCTGATAGTTAAGAGGTGGTGTAACCCCTGGAGCTGGAGGATGCCTGTTTGCTCCAAATAGTCTGTTCATGTTCACTATGGCAGTACTGGGTTTTAATTCCTCACAAAAATGGTCAGTCCCTCTTTGAATCTCGTTAAATCCTCGGCCACTACAACATCCAGTGGAACTGAGCTCCACAAACCATCATGTTTTCTGCGATGGCAATTCTTAATAATCTTGAATTTCCTGCCTTCTACTCTTTTATTTTATGCCTTGTGTTGGGAGACATGAAAAAAAAATGCTGAGCCAGCCTCCTTTTCACTGTTTCTGATAGTGCATAGAGTTAGGGAGGGAAGTTTTGGCAACCAGTGTGTGTCTCTTCCCTTTGGAACCCACATCATGTCCTCAGCCCTAGCAGGGTTTCTGGCTCCTTCCCAATGCCCCTGGCTCTCCCACAACCCTGCCTGGTGTCTTCCCGAGCGGGCTCAGCGGCACCTCTGCCCGCAGGCTCAGGCATGCTCACACCTCCTGGGTTCCTTTTCACCATTCCCCCTCTTTCCCTTGCCACAGCTCTGACAGCAAGAGCTTTTATCACAACCCTTCTTATTTAGCTCCCTTCCACCGTAAACACCACTTATCTTTTCAATCTCTCTCCATATAAGATTTTTTTTCCCAGGTCTCAAATTATTCTTGTCATCTTTATCTGAACATCCTTTAATTCCCTTGGCAGTGACATATAGCATTCCAGATGAGAGAGAAGCCTTGGTTTTATACCACACTGAAATTTACTCCATCCCATTTCTTACATGTCCTAACCTTTTGTTTGCCTGTTTGACAGAAGCTATACCCTGAGCTGAAAACTTAAGTGAGAAGGGTGCAATACTGATTCACAGATATTTTCTGCTGGTCAGTGCTGTTACTAAGGTGCTTCATTGTTTCTCAAGTTTTCTGCAAGTGCATTCCCCTTTTGAGCTCATCTTTCCTTGTGCAATACTCCAAACGGGGAGCTGTTAACTACCTTTCACTGCTGACAGCAGCTCAGGTCCTCCAGGGTGGAAGAGGAAGAGGCTCCTGTAACTAGTGGCTGCAGAGATAAACACTCGCTAGACCCCACGGAGGACTTGTACTGAGTCAATGTAAGTCAACATAACTCAGTTTGGTTTGCCTTAATTAATAGTTTTTTAATTAAAAGAAGATTTTTGTAAACCTTTTGAAGTCCCTTTAAATTATCCTGAGATCCTCTGCCATCTATCATTGCAGCAGTCTTACAATAGTGCTGCATCTGCAACTAATAAGTGTACTCAAATTTCTTTCAACTCTTTTTATGTGGATTATTTTACATCCACCAGCAATGGTTTAACCGAAGGATAACAGGGCAAGGACTCTCACCTTGATCTGGGTTTATATGGTGCCTAACAAAGTAAGACCTTGATCCACATCTAAGCCCACAAAATAATACTACTGCTAATACTAACTTGTCATGTACATTCATGCTGTCCACTCATCTAATTCAGTTATGACCTTCAGAAATTCTTTATCACCTATTCTGGACACAGGAGTGGTGTTAGCTATAAATTTTACCACCTTGCTTGTCCATCCTTTTTCTGTATCGCTCTTTCTTCTCTTTTAGTTTGTGTCTTCTTGCCTGTTGGTCTTAGATTTCAAGTTGTTTTGGACATGAATGTTCCCTCGTTGAATATATGGTCTAACACGCTATTCACTCTTCCAAAAATAAACACGAATTAATAGTATCTTATCACATGAACCATCCCATTGAAGTTAAGGGAGCTCCTGGCGGGAAAAGGCACAAGATAAATAACAGTAGTAGAATCTGTCCCTAAGAGTTTGTCTTAATTAAAAGTATAACTACACACATTAATAATTTATAACCAAAAAAGTTATGAATGTGTAATGTTTAATAACAGTAATGCAAAAAGGTGATATTTAGTTTCTAGCACCCGCGTGAATGCTCAGACAGTGAATTTAGAAATAACTGTGGCTGTGCGGTTTGGTCTGTAATTAAGATTTGATTAATCCCCAAAGCTCAGTTTAACTTAGATTAGACCTATATTGATTTCAATTTCTTTACAGTTACACTCCTAGTACAGCAAACTTACCTGCTCATCATGATGCTGTTGGTAGTGCTAGCAAAGGATTTAAGGAGTCTCTCTGATCTTTGACTAGGGTGTCCCTAAATATCCTATAGAAAAAGTGTCCACATCAAGGAAAGGCATCCAATTCACTTGGTTATGCATGCCATAATGAGAAATGATTGATGTGATATGAAAAGCAAACATAATTTCTTCCAGAACGAGCTTTTCCCCTCTTGGGCTGCGTGATACGAAACACAAACCAATGTCCATCAAAGCTGATGAACTTTTTCCTCTTAATCACAAACACACAGCTGTGGGTCTTGCCATGAGTTTATCTTCTCACAGAGAAGGCAAAAAGCCTACCACGGCACAGGGCTTTAATTGCCAATGAGATGTGGTTACAAGAACTGGAGGAGATAAGGGCACAGCTATATGAAGGTAAGTTCAACCCTGGGGCTTCACAAGGCAGGAATAGACCAAAAGTCTTCACATGGCCTCTGATGAAAAATCTCAGTGATGGATGGTACAATTCCCATGGGGACCCACATCCCCTCAGTCATTACAAGACCAGGAAATCTTGAACCTAGTTTGAGCAAGTCCAACTCTTCTGGTTTTAGCAGAACTGCAGATGATTGTAATGGCTCTCCCCCAATGACCTCAGCACTCAGTCATTCAGAATAAATATACCAGGATGCAGATATTGGCTATACTAAAAAGAAATAGGGAATGATGCAGTGTTCCTCGTAGACTTTACGATAATCATCCAATGATAAGACCAGGCAATCACAGAAAGGAACTTTCTTCTAACCCTGAATGAGGATTTGGAGAACAGCACTGTCCTCAGAGTCTGCAGCTGCCACTAATCTACACCTCGGTGGCAGACATTTGGCCCAAGTCTCTCCTCCCATGCCTCACCTTGCTGCCTCAGACTGAAAGGAGCCCTCCGTACACTGTTACTGTACCCTATCCTCTTCCTAAAGTCAGAGATCTTCTGCCTGAACACAAGTTGTACTGGTCCTGGACCTATATAACTCCATATTAACCATTACCTTCACTCAGTCAGGCTTAGCAACTAAATCCAGAGATGTGCTGAGCCGGAAGGCTACCTGAACACTCAGAAAACCCTCACCCAGCTGCTTGTCCTGTATCTAACAGGCAGCTCTTCTTATCCAGCTTCTGAAAGAAACCATCTGTTAAGCAACTCCCCAGATCCACATCAGCTCTACGGGTGCTCTGGAATTACGACTGCAGTGAACCAATGCAGCCAGGCTTAAAACGCATTATTAGGAGGATTAGTGGTGACTCCGTAACATCCAGAGAAATTCTACTTTCTAGAATTATTTGGCTGAATATTTATTTTTTGGGACCTCCTGGCTACCTGTTAGCAGTGTATTACCCTAAAGAGGCACTTCTAAATAGCCAATTAACCTCCACAGGGCAGTCAGCATCATGCCCACAAGAGGATACCTGGAAGGTGAACATTTGTTTCACACGTAAGACTGCCTGGTAATGAATGACAACTTGTTACAGCCATTACAGCCGGAGTGGCCGTGTGTTAGACTCACCCGTCTGTTGCGGTGTCTTTTTTTCCCCTAGTTCCCTCCACATTTTAAGGGAGGTTTCAGAACAGGCTAGCGAAAGTCAGAGTCACGGTTCAGCAATAGCAACGCAGCTGCTGGGTAGGGATGGCCCAAAGTCAAAATTCTGGGATCCAAACCCCGAAGTGTAAGGAGGGGAGTTTCAAACCTGCCTGAGACTGCCCCAGCTTTGAAGATGTGGCAATGCTCATCTGTCACTGCAAATGCAAATACAAAACATGGACTAAGAAAGCCATGATTCCCCCTGTTTAAGTGTGCTCTGCTTTCCAGACAGAAGCGTCTCTGCAGGTGGAGGTGATGGCTTTCTTGCAGATCACCAGCTCCTAGAAATGGGAAATGTTGTGTAAACAGGACCCGGGAAGCTGCATTGTACGGCTTCCTGAGGTCTGGGCTCTTCGTTTCTGTTAATGCTTATAAGGAAGGGAGACTTCTATGAAAATGAAGAACAAGAAGACTATAGCAGCTTCTTTAATCTTGCTGGTTATTCACCCAGTGGCTCTGCCTCAGAGACAACAGGGGAGATGGTTCTGGGGAAATCATATAGACAATATGTATAAAAGGAAAATCCTGGTTACTACAGACAAGTCAAAGTAGTGTGCACGGTGTAGCTTTATAACTTATGCAGCGTGCCATGCAATCTGCTGCTGTAGATAGAAAGGGGAAGGTTGCAGGTGGGGTAGGACTGATCTCAGCTTACACCCCAGCACTTAACTAGGGCAGGCAGAGAGCAATGTCTCCAATAAAAGGGCAAATTTTTTTTCTTTTTTTTTTTCCCCTCACATGATACCCAGCAGACATGGTTATCAGGGTATCAGCACGTGTTGCCTTCCAAGCTCTTCTTAACCTCAAAGGTCTGTTCTGTTTGGGAGGATGATTTAAATGCTCCCAGCTCAGGTTACGTAGAGTCCTGTGAGGATCAAAGCATTCAAGCCTACAGAGTTTCAGTTTTGGTTCCCTCTATTCCTGTGGAGTCTGAAAATGGTGCTGTTATAAGGTTGTTATAAAGTGCTGTTATAAAGTTTATGGCTCCTGCTGCTTCAGGGGTCTGACTAAAACAAGTTACCCTATACACAGATGCTGCATCCATGGTTGCTTTCCCTTGCTGATGTGACCTGCAAAGCTCATGATTTTTGCCGCTTCTCAGGGCAGGGGAAAATGGGGTCTGAAAGGGATATTTAGCATTCAGAGAAGAGCAGTCAGACTGGGTCTCCAGATACCTCCAAATTTTACTTGAAGTAAGACAGTCAGCAGAGCTTCCCTGAGAACTGTCATCATGAAGTTATATCAAACCCAAACTTTGGTCCATGAGTGTTGATCCTGTTGAGTTTAAGATCCCTTTAGACACTAGCACTGAAGGTGGCCTTTAAGGCTTGTACACCTTCTTGCTCCATGTAAGCTCTGAAGACCAGCTTCCGTAGACCTCAGAAACAACAGGAGCCTTCCCCTTCACCAAAAACACTTGCATACCATCAGCAGAGCTCCTGCTCACCTTGACAGTGTGAAAGCTAAAGATCGTAATGTCATGTTTTAACAGCACTCTTAAGCCATGTGCACGCTTGACACAGACACACTGTGATAGATACAGACCTGCAGGAACATGCACCTACAGGCAGGAGCATCCTGAAGATGTGAGTAATGTCCTTCCAGAGAGACCCCAAAACTTCCACATCTTCCCCTTGATCTTTTGTTATGCATTCTGTAAGCCCCATTCACTGGAAAAAGTTTTGCTTATATAGTAGTTCTCTTTACTTATAGTAGTGCCCTTTATCAGATACTCACTTGAGATATTTCAAGGCCCTTCTTTGATAGCTTGTTGCTGATATCCATCACAGGAGAAGTCCAGCCTGGAAGACCAATGGTCCCCTGGGGCGTAGCTAGATCTCCACTGGCAGAGGCTTTCCTCTGAATAGATTGCCCTGACCGCCCATGATTATTCACTTTCTGTTCCTTTCAGGGTATTCTCCTGTGTTTTCTCTAATATTTCAGATCAAGTCCCCTGCACTTGCCAGAGCAGTTCAGATCAAGACAGAAGCATTTTTGCAGAGGTGAAGGCACAGTGTTGTTTGGTAATTAAAATAGCGTTCACAAAAAGAGTGAGTTTCCCAGCACATGTTCATGTGCCACAATCACTAATATCTATGCTGACCAAAATAGGCTCAGAGGGGGGAAAAAGAGACAACATGGAAATTCCATTCCTACTTCTGTGTCTGTGCCCTTTAAGTCATCAAAACTTTTTCACAGTGTAATGAATCTAGGAGAGCAAATGGATAAAAAGCCATTCCTAGGAAAGGGGACAAAAAGCATCCAAAATGACAAATTCCTCATTTTCTTATGTTCATTTTCTTACTGAGAATTTGGAGCTCCAGAACACGTACCCGTTGGTGATGAGAGTGAAGGTAATAAACACTGCCACGTAACCTTGGCTGTTCCCTGCAAACTGCAGTTACCCAGAAGCCCAGTCACCTAACATAAAAGGAAACTATCCACTTTAATTAGCAGAGCAATCAAAAGACTCTTACGCAGGAAAGCATTTATCACCAAATAGAAAATGAATGATACTTTAAAATTAGAATATGCAGAATTCGTAGCCAAAGGCACTCAGGGGAAAAAGAGCTTTGCACCAAACCAGACGGGGATTTTTTTTGGCTTCAGTCTAATGAACTTTAACAATAGATATCAAATTCTGTCTGGCAGCACGTTTTAGCAATGGATCTGATTTTTCAGAAATACTAAGCAACCCTCACCAGTGACAGGAGGAGGAGACTGGCATTTAGGAAACCCTTATTAACGTGTGTTCAGGCGTCAAAGACAGATCCTTGAAAATCCAGTTTGTAAAAAAATCTTCACCTATACTTCCCAAATACAGTACGAATAAGCAGTAGGGAACTTTTATTTTAATCATTCATGTTGATGAAGACTTCATTGTATCCCACCTACGGCCAAAAATGCTGTGCAGGGACAAACCAGACAACAGTGTATTTCATTATCAGGAGGGTGGGCAAAGCTCGAATTGGAAGATGAGACCAATTTTCTCTGGGTCTTCACTGTGCATAATGAAAAAATTGAAATGCCTGGAAGTCAGGGAAAAGCTAGAGATAAAGATACCTTCCTGTCACCTTGGAAGCTCACAGGGATTTTGAAGTATAGGAGGTTGGAGATGTTTTGAAGAAGGTAGGAGATGCTGTCACTAAGTGGTCAGTCTTCCTAGAGATGGTTAAAATGCAACATGCGGAATTTTCCACCGGATTTACAAATCTCATCTTGCGAGGAAGCTGAAAGCCAAGAGGACTGAGGTTTAGCTCAGCTGAAATGCTTCCTACCAAGGAAGTTCCATAATTACTGCAAAAAGGCAACTGTAAGTCAGCCTGCTACAGACTCCCAAGTACAGATGGGATTATTTGATTGTAATATTTCAAAATGCACAAACTTCTGTTCATATGAACACAAATTACACAAGTCATCTTAGGTCTGCAAAGTTAGGATCCCACAAGTTGCATCCAACAGGAAAGTTGGTCTGAATGCTAAGTAAGGCCATAATGACAGATTTACTCACAGTAGCTATTCAGCCATTTGAAGTATAAAGAGCATAAAGGGAACGAGACAGGGTGTGGGCCCTGATAAACAGGAGGGAGACAAATCAGGAAGTCAACCCATATTCAGCCTATTTGTTTCTGCTTTCTTCAAAGGCCCTCCTCTGTTTTAAGATCTACGATTTTATAGACCCACTGGATTTGCCATGATCTGCAGACTGTAACTTCTAGGCTTAAGAGATACTAAAAGTGCTTTGTCCAGAGAATGTAAGATGGGTCCCCAGTGTATTGCTCCAGCTGCATATTCCTCAGATATAACAGTTCTAGGAGTGGTCAAAGGATATCGGTGCCCTTGCTTACTGCTGAACTCTCTCAATTCCATTTTTACCAATTATTATAAGCAGGCACACATGTGGCTTAGCTACAACAGATTTGCTGGATCAGAAAGAGGTAATGCAGAACAGTGTAAACAAGAAAACCACAATCCGACAACAAGAAGGTCTTGTCTGAACCCAGCCTCGCTTCACATCTCCACACAACTAAGCAACCCTAATTCCATCTACTTCCAGTTGGTACTTGCCTTTTGCGTTTGATATCCAGGCTGTTCTGCGCTTTAAAGACACAATAACCACCAAGGTAATTCTTGAAGCCCTGTGCACTAAAGAATTAAATTTGTCTGCAGAGATTTTAGAAGCACTTAATAAAACCTGTCTATTACCCTGTTGTTTGCCTAAAAAACCCTCTTAATGCTGAAGCGCCCTTGGATGTCATAGTAGCAGGGCCAACACAGATATGCATGGAATAATCTAAAGCATCCCTTGTTACGTCCTGGTGGAACAATGACTTCCTCGTGGCTCAGCACAAGATTTGAACAACTTTGTTCACCTTGCTTAAGAAATGTGGCTCACCTATTAGCTGGTAGCAGTCATAAGCTAATGTTCTGTAGTGGAGTAGGGAGGATGGTGTCTGGGTAGAGTCTTGCAGATCAGGTCGAGTGCCATCTGCCAGGAATGGCTGCAGAATTGCTCAGGATCACCATTTTTCTGTTCATGGTTTTAATGGAAGTGGAGCTGGAGGATGCCTTTTGGATGGTCATATCCTATTACTGATTTTTATTGTTTCCAGATCTAGGTTTAAATATCCCAAGCAATAGAGCTGCCACAGGAAATCACTACACTTCCATAGTGTAAGAGATTTGCTTGTTAAGAAATTATACTGAGTCTAGGATGCCATTCATTTGGCCCAGTCTTAGCCCTCTTTAGATAGTCTTATGAACACTATAGTAGGACATTTCGTGTAATGTGAGGTGCCCGATCTACTTCTGAATACTGTGGCTTGACTACGCAGCACTGTGCAACATCACATTGGTGTACTAGCTTGAATTAAGCTTACAGTGTCCACAGGAGCGTGGTGGTCTGCCCAAGATAATTAGGCCTCTATCTCAGTTGCAGTCACATCTCCAGATTTGGTATAGACACTCTTTACCCTTCCAAACTTCCACTCTGCCTTAATGAAGTCACCAAGGTTATCAGCATAGAGACAGTGCAAAGGACATACCTTTGCAGCAAAACTAGATGCAATTGTAGCTTGAATGATTCCTACCTCATTGTAAAGTGTTGTGTGTATCTCCGTTGTGAGTTCACACTGATTTGATAATAGCCTGAAATAAAGAGAATAGAGATCCATGAGACCAATATTTACAAAGTATATAGGCCAAACACAGCCATGGAACTAGCAGGCTGTCTATTTACAGCATTAAAGGAAACACTGAGCTTCTGATGACGGTTTACACACATGGAAAGGAAAAGAGAAAGCCAGTTTTCAGAGAGGACTGGAGGTAGCTGGTACTACAGGCAAGGCTTGAGTTGCCCATATACACAGCCAGCAGAGCTCCTGCAATCGCAGGGAACTGTGCTCCTAGGAAGTGGGCACCTCTTGACAGCCCTCGGCACCTAGCCGTCAAGCTGGACCTGTGCAGAGAATTGGATTAGCAGTTGCAGCTAACCTGTACTTACCTTGGAGCCTGCTGTTTCTTGCCAGGCCTGGTGAAGGAACACAACTCTGAGCAGTTTATCTGGGGTTTCCCCTAGAGATATCAGTAGGTCTAATAAAAAATTGTCACCACCACCTCCCCCTTCCAACTTGACTGCGCTAAATTCTCCTTCAGAGATTTTTTCAAGCAACACCATCTTGGCTCTAAATCTATCTGAGCTCATCACCCTCAGGTCCTCCTACGCTCGCTGCCAATCCAGTTGGTAGAGCCAAGGGAGTCTGGGGCAGTCTTCACCTCATCCTAACGTCGGTCAGAAGAGTCACTCTTTACAAAGGCTTTTTTCTCTCCTTCCACTAGACATAGTGACTGGGTCAGGTGGACATCAGCAACATAGACAACTCCAAAGGTAGTTTGGGTGGGCTTCACCTTATGTGTCACCTTGGAGGTAGATTTAGAAAAGGATGGATTCTGAAGGTTTTAAGGATGAGTTCCAGGCATGGGGAAGAACAGAGACTTTAATAAAACCAGCTCCATGTTTTAAAACCCCGTCATTGCATTTGCACTTCAGCCATGGGTGAAGGTTTTGGGCCCTTATAACATTTCCTTTAAGAAAGCTCCAGAGTTGAAAGAAGTTGTTGATACAGAAAGGAAAAAAACAGGATTTATTAAAGGTACTCACTCTGCAGGCTGATGTGGTTGGTTAAGAGTGGTGTGGGACATGTTGTTCATTGGCTTCAACAACTCTAAGACCATTCT
Source organism: Fregata magnificens (assembly GCA_013389945.1). NCBI lineage: Eukaryota > Metazoa > Chordata > Aves > Suliformes > Fregatidae > Fregata > Fregata magnificens. The sequence continues at coordinate 40,676 of WAAD01038387.1, read as the reverse complement.
GCTCACTTGGTCTCACTTCCCTCATAATGTAGGCTGTAGACCCTCCCTGCAGGAATCACGCATCAGGCTTTTGACTTTCAGCTGATCTAGAGTATATTTTCTAGGAATACATCCAAACTTGATTTAAAGCTGTCAGATGATGGGGAATTTAGGTAAGTTGTTGCAGGAGCTAAAAATGCTTATGGTTAAGAGTGTATGTGCATTTTTAGGTTGAATTTTGAGAGATTCAGCTTTCAGCTACTGTATCTCATCATGTTTTTGACCTCTTCTATGGGGGGAAATCAACCCTATCCCAAAAGCAAGTTGTAAACATATAGCACACCGTACTAATGCTCCTTGTAGTAACTCTCCTCATGAGAGAAAATTTACTCCACTTTGAAGGTGAAATGGCCCACCTTGTACTTACTGAGCCAGGAGAGTTAATGCACCCTTACCTCGCTGTGCAACAACTTCCCCAGGTAGCCTTTAATCTGCAAGATGAAAGAGCCTTCTAATAGCGTATCAGGAAATTTATCTGCACAGTGTGATTAAGTCTCACTTAGATTTCTGTTTGTTAAGTTAAACAGAATAAACATTTCTTCCCCTCCCTTCCCCTTTACGGCTGGTGCAGAAGCTATGGGATGTTCCAAATCCCAGAAAACTCTGATCATCTTCTGTCCAAAAGGCATCGAGTTCTTTCTTCCTTAAGTCAGAAATCACTAAGATGTACATTTTAAGATATGCTGCAGACAGGGATTATTATTTTTTTCTACACTACATAAAATAAGGAGACATGAACAGAATGTCTATTAGGAACCCATCTAATATGAAAGCATAAAAATCTTCTTGTTGTTAAAGACTTTTATAAGATGCTGTAGGATCGCAGGCTATTTACTCTGACATCTCTGTAAAAGTTGCTGAAGCTGCCAACATTAAAAAAAAACCTAGCAAAAACAGTGTCTTTAGGGACTTCTCCAATGATAGTTCTTTATTTATGGCTCCATTTAAAAAATTTAACTCAGCGCATTTGTTTACTTATGATGGGACTGGCTTCTCCCCATCCCACATGCCTTTGTAGGGGAACAAAGGAGTGCCAAGAGCTAGCCCTATAGCAAGTGGCCCTGTGGGATGCGTTAGTGCTCTCTCTCCAGCATTTTTCCTATTATGCCCAGGGCAGGGAGAGAGTCACACCTTGGCGTGTAGGAAACTGAGAAGAAATTAATTCCTTGGGCTGATCTTGGGGGGCTCATACCCAGCACCTGTGACAAGTGAGACAGCACTGAGTGGTCCTCTATGGGTAAGGTCAACTTCCAGCATTGGAAGGGCTCTGGAGAAAATTTCTACAAGGGAAAGAACCACAGTCACAGCCTGAATCCCCAAAAAGAGGCAAACCCGGACCCTACCAGCACCCCCAGCACCCCCAGGATTAACCCCTCCTTTTCAATCACACCCCACCGCGGATGCAGATCACTACCGCAGCCACAAAGAGAGGGCTGCCCCTTCTCCTTGCCCCCAAGCGGAAAAGCCTCAGGCCATTTGCGGGGACTTAGAGCTAAAATTCAGGCTGGAAGCCAAAAGCGATCCAGTACAGGACAGGGAAAGACAGAGAAGTGCTTGGTCAGCAGGCAGCGGATCACTGAAACCTGCACCCACTCGAATTTCTACATCAACTAGTCAGCACAGAAAGGACTGACTGCTGTCATCATTCGGTGCTTGAAACGTCCAGAGGTGCTCAAGCAGAGAAATCCCAAAGCCTGTTGTTAGATCTTCCTATAACTTAATACCCCCGCAGTTTGTGGTAGTAAATGGGTGCACATTTTTTAAATTAAAGATGGAGTGAAAAGGTTTCAAACGCGCTGGATTTCTGCCTAGCTGCAGGACTGGATTGTGTTAGAGAAACTTCACAGCACTTTAAAAGGGGTTGTGTAAGGGCAGCCATGCCCCTCCGAAAATAAATGTCTCTCCGGCCTGAGTTTTGTTTCCCCATTGTCTCCCTTCAGCAGCCCAGTAATCCCACTGCTTAGCTGTTTTGCTTTGTCCTATTCAGAAGGAAACCCCTTACACAATGAGACCCCTTTGGCACAGGCAAAACATCAGGGGTGTTGAGCTGTGAAGAGCTGTGCCAGCAGTAAGCCTGCTCAGAAGCAGCATGGGGGATTTTTTTGTCCCCAGAATGGGATGGAAGCAGGGGAAAAAAGGAAGGAAAAGAAAAAAAAGAAAGCAGGGGCCAGAGGAGTATGTGCAGACCTCCTGAAGTCTCGATGATAGTAGGAATGTCCCATTCCCAAGTGCCACTTGTGAGCGCAGCCATGCGTATGAGCAAGGGGAGCTGGAAATCCCACTGACCGTCTCCACGGGCAGGGTATGGCCGGGCAGATGCCTCCCAAGCTCGCAAAGCCCCTGGCTGCAGGGACCGGAGGATGCTGAGCCCTGCCGCAGCCTCCCACAGATCCAGACATGCCGTCACCAGGGAGAGCATGAGCATAGGATGCCTTTTTCCCATCCGTCCTCCCCGGCAGTCCTCTTTGAGGATGGGTTTCTGCCACGCAAGGGCTGAATGTGAAGCTTGAATGTCTTCTCAGAGCAACAATGATTTACCATGTTGGAACAAGTCTGTAATGTGGCTTTTACAGAGCAGCAGGCCCCAAGCCAAGGGCCCATTTTTTTGTACGTTATTTGTGAATGGCAGAAATTGGCATTCATCTCTCCAGGCAGGTTTCTGGAATGCATACTGTCCTTTAAATGATTCCTTAATATTTAATATCATGGTAGGATGAAGGCTGATTTTATGGTTAAAAATGTCAATTTTCACAGCTGATTGAACTTGTTTAAATGGCAAGGAGTTTACTTGTATTGAAAACCATATAAACAGATCAACTTATTTACTGACATTAAAAGAAGAGGGTACTTTATACTCCAAAGCCTTTCAGTTTTTGAAACTGAAAACGAGCTCAGATGACTAAGTTCATTTTGCAGTTTTCCCCCCAATGGCAGATTGATTGTAGTTTATAAAACAAGCCCATGTATCTGGCAGCAAAAGGAATTGCTTAAGATGCTAAACCACCCTTTCAAAAGTTTCCTGTAATTAATTTTCAGCTGCTTGCAAGTCCATTCTGTTTTTCCTTTTGTTTGTATTATTTTAATGGTGACTATAATGTACATATAATGAGAAAAGCAGCATCTTATAAACATACAAATAAATCTTAAGACTTTAAGCAGGATTAGGCAAACTAAAAAAAACCCACCCTGAAATCCAGATGCGTGGAATCACAGAAATCAGCTTTGTTAATGCTTTCCTAACTCCAAAGCCAATTAAAGCATTCATGGATGTGAAGGAACCAGGGTTCATACTGGCACAGATTTCCTCTGCCTCCTCTTAAAAATAGCAGCAGCGTTTACTCCGATGTCTGTGGTTTTAAAAAAAAAAAAGGTGTTTTTTTTTTTATTCAAGGGAAGCAGGGGCTAGAAAGTGGCCTGGATGTGGATATCAAGTCTCCTGCCTCATTAGTGGGTTAAAGGATCCTACCAACAGTTCTGGCTGGTCGAGGAGCTCAGTTTGAAATCTATCCATTAGAGGGCAATGCACTATCCATAGTGATGCCCTGGAGACAGAGAGCAGCAGCTGGAGTTTGAGGAGGGGGCAAAGAGAAGGACAGAAGTGATAGCCAAAGAGCAAACCCAAGAATTAGGTCTGTGATTCGAGTGGTGCCTGGAAGATGTGCCAGAAAGTGGATGATGCGAGGCAAAAGCGAACGCAGACAAATGGAGGGTAATGTGGAGCACCAGACCCCTGACAACACGTGGCCGACGGGATCTGCGGGTTTGTCCTCAAAGGAGGGTAGGCCAAGAGGGTCCTTCTTTACAGACTGGTTGTCATCACCAGCTGGGTGACCCTACACGCAGTATCCTTAGGCAATGACCAGTGGAAACTCAGGGTTCAAATGATAACTGAGATGAGTCTTTAATGTTGGAAGTGCCTTAAAAATTTGAGTTTGCAAGGGGAATCACCATCTGTCTCTGAAAGCTGCAAACATGGTGAAAAAAATTTCATTGCTACCAAGCGTGCCCAGGGACATGGTGTTTTTAAGGGCACGTTTGCCTTCCAGTTTTTGCCCCCAAGGCAACTACTGAATTTGTTGTCTGAGGCAACCCCTAAGGCTTCCCCTGAGGACATCAATTCCCCGTCTCCTTCCCACAGTGCTGATGGATCTGCTTCTTCGGAGATTTTCGTGGGAGCAGCCCTGAGGTCAGGGAATCAATCCACCCTAGTACGCCTGCAGAACCCCCTGCCACCCATTCCAGGGTGGACACAGGTCCACAGCCTAGCTCGAGCCCTAGCCACACGATGTCGGCACTGTCCCCACGAGCATCCTCCCCGGCAGGGATTTGGCTGGAGCTTGCAGGGCTGCTCTCAGTGGGCAGCTGGGATGTGGCCACCCTGTTTTTTCAGAAGAGGGTTTGTCCATGTGGGTGCCAGCATGGCTGTGCCAGTTGGCAGGAAGATCAGAGGATGAACGGCAGCCTGCTGTGGTCGCTGGTACAGGCATAGCCTTGGGAAGCGCTGGCTGGGAGCTAAGGAGCTGTGCTGTAATTCTTGCTTACTGATCACCTTTTTATTGCAAAGAACTTTGAATGATGGTGCAGAAATTGTTCAGTGAAGAGAGTGTGAAGAAGGCTCTTGGATATCACTGTGACTGCTGCTTTCAAGAGAAGAGTAATTTGTCTAATATACAATCTGTCATCCTCCATTCATGCTGAAAAAGTGAGGAGCTGCTGGAAACTAACCACACATATGGTGACATGGCTCCATCATTAGCTTGGGTAGGAGACAAATGTCCCCGCATTGCTTTGGCATGCTGTTTTGGAAACACTTATCTCTTGGGCTCGTGTTAGACTGGCCAAGACGGACCCTGCCTTCCACCTGCTTTGCCTCACAGGTTGTGTTGTCACCACACAGCCTCCATCAGTAAATAAATGTTCCTCATAACTCAAAGCAACTTAGCCATGGTAAAGTTAACCAGTTACACCGGGGGCCTCTATGCCATACATTTTATGAAGCAAAACCCAATATATAGGCATACATATAAATCAACAATTTCAGCTCCCAGTGTAACTCCTTCCTGAACCAAAATACACCTCTGGAGGTGGCATCTTCTGCAACATTTTAGAGTGTGCAGCAATTGCCTTCTGGGTGGGTGTGGCTATTTCCTCCGGTTCCTCCTTCACTGCAGTGTTTTTCTAATAGCTGTGTTCAAATGGAGCTCTTCCCTCTTACTGGGATTTTCTCAGGCTGCATTTTGCAGGACCAAGGAGGAAAAGAACTATTTATTACACTAATAATAATAATTAAATAACTACTAATTCAATTACCATCTCTAATAATGATAATAACTGTCTGCAAATTGTTGTTTCAGGGCCCTCCCTACAGCAACAGAAATTTTATGACGACTCTTCCAAAGACACCTAAGGTCTCCTGCATAAATATCAATAGGAAAGGAGGTCTAGGTCTTCCTGACTGAAATCTCAGCACCGCTGGACAGAAGCTCATATGTGCCAGCTTTGGGGTGGTGTAACTCTGACATCGGCAGAGTTATTCTGGATTTACACCACTGCAGCTGTGAGCAGAGTCAGGCTCTGAATATTTAGCAGAGCCTATAAAATAGCGACACATATACCTGACTTACCATGAGCCTTGGCACCTTCATGTCAATATTTACTTCCAGCCCTTCTCACTTTCCACTGGCATTCAGATGCACGGCCAGCCTCTGCTAAATATTTTATTTGCATTGCATGTAGCCGAAACAAGTTTATGTTAGGTGAGAAATGGCAGCGTATTTGAACACACGCCGTCTACAAGGGCCTTCTGTGCACCGTGGCGGGCGCTGGCTCAGCTCCCCACCGCCAGCTGCAACCCCAGCTGAGGATGCAACTTAGGTGTGCACAAACGCGCTCACACGGCAATCCCATCACATCCATCTGCCAAAGCCAGCAACAAAACTTTAAAAGGACCGGGGGATGCAGACCCCAAATGAGAAACCCCCCAGAAGGAGACCTTTCAGGAGGGCTAATGGGCTGCTATCTCCTTCTGCCACCACCAGGTTTTTGCTTCTGAGGTGGACTGCATGGAAGGTGTGAAGGCACAGGACCACTCTGAAAGATAAATAATTTTCAGAATTAAATGAACGATGCTTTTTGGAATAAAGGACCAGGCATGATGTGGTAAAATAGCATCATCTTTCCATGCCCCCAACCTTCCCTGAGCTTCTCTTCTTTCCCAAAGCCCAGGACAGCAGACTGCTTTGGTGGTTGCCTACGAAAACCAGGTCTCAGGTCGTTATCCTGCTGCATAAGAACACTGCAAGGTCCATGGAGCTGGCTCAGCTACCTAAATCGTGGCTGACTTTTTATTCCAGTGATGTCGAGGCAGGTTTCTCTTTATGCTATCCCTCGTGCTTCAGGGTGCCACAGTGCACGGGAAGCACAAGATCATGCTTTATGAGTATGATCTGTCTGCAGATTCAGTATCACTTCCCTCCCAATCTTACCTGCCACAGTCAGCTAGAGATCATAAATACACCCCTAAATGCCACAATTAGCATACGCTCTTGAAAGAAAATTCTGCTTGTAGCAAGAGTCCCCAGGGGCCAATATCAACAGAGAGACATTACAGAGCAGAAACTGAAGATCAGGGCTGAGCTTTCAAGTCCGTGCTCCCTCGCTAGGCAGTGGTCTCTGCAGAGATTATTCCTGCTTTTATCAGGAACAGGCGATGCAAAAGGGCTGCACATGCTAACTCTGCTTTGACTTACGGTTAGACCATCTTTTTGGTGGGGCAGTAACCAATGCCAGACTTTCAGCTCCCTGCTTCACTAAATCCGGCTGAATAATTGGGAAAAAAACCCCAAACCCCAACCACCCTAACATTTAGCTTCATTTTTGTTCTTGCTCTTTTCCTTCGGTTTTCTAAGCTGCTCCTGGGAAAGAGGACCAACTCTCTTGCCAGCTTTGACGAGATAGATTGACAGGGTTCCTGCACAAAGCAAGAAGGACAGATGAAGGAGACTGTTTAGAAAGCAAAGGTAAAGAACAAGGCCTGCTCCTTTGATTTGTGTGTTTGTCTTCTCAAAGCGGGGCCCCATCTTGCAGGGACCTGCATGCCTTTTTTCCTAGGAGTAGAGCTAAGCGCCTGCTTATGGGTTTGCAGAAGGGGTACGGTACACTGCAAACCTTCCCGAGCAGGCTTGAAAGAGTATGGGTTTGTCTACTGCCTGCTCTAACAAGTCTTTGATCTTACTGAGACTTCTAATGGGATCCAATTGCAACCGTAATCATAAATAAATGAAAAATATAAAATAGGAAAGAAAAGCAGCATTGCCACTTGAAGAGTTCGAATTCCTCCCTTGCTCAGTGTGGTTCACTGAAATAAATGGAAACAGCAGACCTGCTGAGGAGGAATACTGACATTTTGTGGCGCCTGATTTGTGATGCAATGGGAATGCTGCGGGGCGGTGGGGACAAATTTTCACTTTATATTCTGCTCAAATGAGACAAAGATTACAGTTAGGAGTCAAGTACTATCAAATTATTTATTGAATTCTGTTGGGGTGGAGAGGGTATTTGCTCTTTTCTCCAGAAAAAAATATTGATTTTAAGGATGGCTTTGATATCAATTAGGCTCAACATGAGAGACAGGCAGTCACTTTGTATAGGGAATTTAATTAAAAGCTCTGTACTTAGTCAGAAGAGTGTTCTAAGGATAAAATTGTTTTCCCCCTTTGGGTCAATTTTCTGTTATGTTTGTATAATGCAATTAAAGAAGGACCCATGCCAAGCAATACTTATGTCTGGTATAAAGCTGTCCATACATAATGACTGGCTCTTTGGACTTCCAATAGATTAACAAGTGTTAGCTGCATTTGGATTTGGTTGTCTTTTGTTCCATTGCTACAAGAACACATCCTTACAGGTGCACACCTCTTGTAAGGCTCTCCAAGGGCCAGGTAGGCACAAGCAAAGAAATGAAGAGAAGGGCAATATTCCACAAAGCTCTTTTCTTTTGAAAAATTAGAAGTAACAATCTATTTGACCTGAAGCAGTTGAAGTTCATAGGTGGTTACTAATGAGAAGTCCGTGTCAGAGCTTGTAACTGAGATTAGTCTTTAATATAAGGGCACATAAACTAGCAGCTTGTCGGGAAAGAGCTCCGAGGGTCACAAAGCTAATGTCTATCTGTCGTCCTGGAGCTGAATCACTAGCACTGGTTAGATGAAAGTCTTGCATAGAGTTGGATTTCAGCCCAAGATTCCCCATTGCTTCAGTGGCTTTTGGAGCATCGCTTGTCTGGTTTTCCCTGCAAAGGCGCTTGGGAAGGATCACAGCAACCGGCTGGCAAGAGGCTGAACATGGGCTAAACCAGAGCTGGTCTTGGAGGATCCTGAGGTCTGCAAGTGCTGCAGTCCTGTGACTTCTCCACAGCCTCCTCTTGGCACTCTGAATATGAACAAATGGATTGTTCCCTTGACTTACTTATATACATGGGATTTTGGGGCTGTGGATGTGATTCTGAATAAAGTTTTGAATACAGCTAGTTTCCTTTTTGTACACGATATTCTGTTCTCAAAAATATATCCGTCTCAGCTATTTTAACTCCTAATTAGAGAGGCAACAACTGACATTTAAGCCTGGCCAGGTGGGAAAGGATCTGCAGGGTCTCTGAAGCTCTTCTGATTTTCTGGGAAAGTCATGGTCTACTATCTTTTGTTTGCCGGAGGAGACACTGCAACTCCGGGCTATTTCTGTTGTACACATGGGGCAGGATACCCAGAAAAACTCAGCCCTGCTCTGAGTCTGTTCCTGTTGAAGCTGGCTGTAGACCCTTCATCTGAGCAGAGTTAGAGCAACATTGTAGAATAACTGAGAATCCCAGCCGTAACTTTAGAGGAAAAGTGCAAAGCCAAACACGCACAGGAAAGAAGCCAAAAGAAATTGGCATTGTGGAGGATGATTCCTGCCTTATATATTGCAGTGGTGGGTACTAGGGAAAATAAATACATAAGACAGATATGTAAACAGCTAGAAGAATTACTGACAGATACACGCGTACACAGGGCTGATGCCAAACCTGCTGAAGTCAATGAAAAGCCAAAGATGGATGTACCAGATGACTCCAGAACAGGTTTAGATAATGCAAGAGGATAAGATAAAAGACCCTGCTCAAAGTCAGTCTTTGGTATTCAAGTAGCTGCTCAGATGACTTGAGCAGACTACTGAGCCACTCAGAACAATGCGCTAGCATCTCTTTTATCCGTTCGTGCTCCTGCTGTAGCACGTGCAGTCCTCACATGTCCTTCGAGTAAGACAGAAAGCCCACACGAGGCTCCTGCATCACTTAAACCCTCCCTGCACGGCGCGCAGCATCCTCTGCAGATCCTTCGTGCTGGAGACGGTTTCACTCAGATGGAGTTTATTATGCATGATAAAGCCAGCATATATTTGCTCTGATGTAATTATAGTTTTACAGCAAGAGGCTGCAAATCATTCAAAAGCACTCAGGCCTGGCTTCTCAACAGTGCCTGAGATTTCAGGGGCAGATAGGTAACTAAACACCTTGGGGGTTCTTCATATCTCTTGTCTCCCCCTCCTTCTCTGTCAGGGATTTTCAGCCTGTGCTACACCAACCCCATTCCCCCGCTGTTACAGCAGCAACAAGTTTCAGGACCCTTTGCACCCATCAAAGAACGTATGGAGGCTGTGACCCCACACGAGGCCCCATGTTCCAAGTGATTTCTCACTTGAATGCCATATGGATATGCCAGCACATACAGTCTTTTTTTTTCCCCCCCTCCAATTTCCATCTGCTAAGAGGGATCTAGAGTGTAGGGTTTTGCAAGTAGTAGATGAAAATGTTAAAAGCCTGAAAAAAACCCCAATGTTATTCAGGGGACATAAAAATAATGTTGTTTATTGGATCAGATTTTTATGTTGTACACAAGGAAAATGGCTTTCCTTCTCTCCTTGTACCCTGTTCTGCAAATCCTTCAGTCTAGCAGAAGCAGTTTCCTCAGGGACACTCCCAGGCACACACAATTCCTTTGATTTTAGTGGGGTCCTTCCAAACTTGGTCTTTTTGAGAGCTGAAATGTGGCTTCACTGGCTTCCACAGATTTCCTTGGAACCACAAACTGGCCTGTTGTCCTGGCGACCCAGAACAACACAAACCTCGCAATTATTAACATTTTGATATTGCTTTTGGGTCCCAAAATCATTATTTGCACTCATTTAAGTTATTTCACAAAAAATATAAAGTGGACAGCCTGGCATTACAGACTTATGCTTTCTCTTCATAATATGGATCCTGCAGCAAGCTTAAGCCATGGTTTGATGACACACCACTTCTGGCTTTGGGGTCAAAGTGCTGGATCTAAAAGACCACATGGCACACAGCATTGGTCTGGTGGGGGCTTACTGGTTGTTCAAAACTATTCACAGATTCACACCATATCAGGAGTTGTTCTGCGAGATCAAGCGTTTAGTCTTCCCACAGCTGGGAGCACAATTTCTACCCTGTCCCATTCCAGCCAGTTCATGGAAGTGCAGACATGTGGTTGCCCAAACTCAGGTCCGTAGAGGTGGCTGATCTGGCATTGCAGTGACCTGACACTAGCGATCATGGAAATGTGGTTTTAAATTTGTGGCAGCAGAGCCCCCCTTCACAGATGCACTTTCAGCATGTTAAGTTTCAAATATTTTGTAAAAGGAGAGGTGTGGGAGCAGAGGCTGCACCTGAAGGCAGTTGCAGCCATGTGCACTTAACTGGCCTTAGAAATGAAGGAAAAATGAGTAGATTTCTAATGACAGGCAATATGCTGAGTGAAAAAGTGTGAGATGATCCGCTATGACCCAGACTGCACTAAAGAGTGAAGATGCCCATTACTTACCGGAAGGAATAGACTCATTTACCTAATCATCATATGCAGTTAAGACAGCAAGAAGGAGGTTGCACAAGACAAAACAGACCGACGCAGAAGCCCTCCCTTGTGGAATAAAGTTCAGCAATATAAATGGAGTGTTGTGTACAGGCTTTCAGTGCATTTTAGCTGTGCCCTTCAATCAGAGAGCTAGCTAAAAGGGAAAACATCTCACTACCAGTAATCTTGGGAGCTAGGAATTCCCCACGATGATCATCGAGCATTATGGGTTAGTACTAGCTGGCACGTTATCCACTGCAGGAAGCAACACCAACAGCCTCATCAGCCCCTTTGTGCTGGGACCTGCTCTACCCCTCCCGTTGCCACTGTGCTAACTCCTCACTGTGGAGCTCAGCTTTAGCCCAGCTGCACAGAAATGCTCCCTTACACACATGGTCCTAATCCCACCGAGGGGAGAACCCATCCTTTTTGCTATCTAACTCCTCCACACATGCAACTCCACACAACTCACCCTCTTAGCGTGGGACCTCCCACACCGAGGGCTGGAGCCGCAGAGCCCAGGCTGCACCTCTACATCCATTTCACCCAACACTCAGACCCTTTCTGCTCCCTGAGCCTGAAGCAGCATTAATAGAGGTACCCTCCTCATGGCAACTGGGAAGCCGCCACTGCTAAGGGAAGACCCATAATGCTGTTTTAAAAGGCACATTTCTACCAGGCTGACACGCTAGCCTGTATATTGTGTCCCCTCTTTCTGCTATCCAGTAAGAAATCCTGCAGAGATGTGTGATGGTCCCTGTGTCTTCAAGTAGTGCAGCTCCCTCTGGCAGCAGTACCGCATCCAGCATCCAGCAGAGCATCCTTCCCGAGCCCTGTACCCACCACCCGTGGAGAGCTCAGCCCCGCTAGCTCTGCTGCTACCCCCGCTCAGGGTCACACCAACACCTCACCCCAACACGAAGAACTGTGTTCGTCATATGGCTACGCAATTTTTTTGTCCTCTGAGTCTGCAAGGACTGTGTTGGGAAACAACAGCAGGGCTCTCCTCAGGCCCTGTCCAAGCCTACGCAAGTCAATGGGAGTTCTCCCATTAAATTAGGTCCCCAAGGCATATGCCTCAATGGCCGATAACCTTGCAAATGAATTACTTTCCTGTGCTGGTTTCAGAAGGCCCAGCTAGTACAGTTATTTCAAAAGACACTGCTACGGGCGTGATCTTAACATTTAATTACACAACATTTTAATAAGTGCTTGAGAGCATTTCAATATGTCTCCCACCCTTTCTGATTCTGCCAGGTTTGTTTCTCTTAAAAAAAAAAATTAAGCAAACACAGTGCAAAGCAGGCTCTAGTTGTTTCCAGCTACTAAAGATCTCCTTAAATTTCCCCAGTGAGTACAGCCTCTCCGCATCAGACAGATCCTCATTCATTTTGGGAAGAAACTGGGAGGGAGAGAGTAGGGGAGAAGAAAAGACAGAGAGGAAAAAAAGAGGCTTATGTTTCAAAGATCACTACAGGCCAAATATTCTCAGGCACCCCGGCTTTTACAGAGAAATCCTTAACAGTATAAAAATGGAAACACTTCAAAGATAAAATAAATAATTTAATAATAGTCTGCTTCTCCAAAGGGTTTTGAACAAGTTTTAGATTTGCCAGTGAATGTTTCCCTTAGGCAGTAGGCCAGTGGAAAAAAAGGCACAGTATGCCTCTTCTTTCGTAAGATGTACTTTGTGTTATTTTATTTCTTGAAAAGATTCAGAAACAATTCTTTCCCCTCTCACCCTCCCTCACAAAAAAAAAGCCTTTTTTTTTCAAGAAAAGCCAAAGATGGAGCAGATGCAAATGATCTCTTACATATAACACACACCAAAAAAAATGTTGAAATAGAGCCAACACCATCCAGATTGCATCTTTTCCTTTCTGGTTGTTTCACTTACTATCACACGCTGAGAACCACCCCAAATACTACAGTGGGGTATGTTTAAAGGGAAGCCGTTTGAAGACCCCGATTGCCTTCTGTGTAAGACTCTACAGTATTTATAGGCTTGTAAGGAAAATGCACAAGACTAAACTGTGGCATTAGTGGTTGTAACATTCTTGACAGGTCAAAGAGGCTGCTGTTCTAGTAAAAAAGCATTTATTTGGCAGTCACAAGAAGGACTGAGCTGCATTAGTATCTTCTTCAAATTGGCCTCTACATGCTACCTAGTTTCATGTCCATTTATACACCATTTGTTGTAATTATTGACAAGGAAAAAAAGGTGGAAGGCTGCCTTGTTATTTGTTGCTGGATGTTGTGCTGGTTTTTACTTGTCCTTACTGATAAGTCTTGCCTTCAGGAATCCCAGGACACTGAGAGCTGTATCAAAGTACAGAGCAAGGAGACTTGCCCTCAGAACAGCAGGATCAGGTTAGGGAACATTTTAAAAAGCTGAATATACAGAAGTCCATGGGACCTCATGGGATGCACCCATGAGTGCTGAAGGACCTGGCCGATGGCACTATGAAGCCACTCTCAATTATTTTTCAAAGGTCATGGCAACGGGGAGTGGTTCCTGAGAACTGGAAGAAAGCAAATATCACTATGGTCTTCAAGAAGGGCAAGCAGGAGGATCTGGGGAACTACAGACCAGTCAACCTTACCTTGATCCTTGATATGATGATGGAGCAAATCCTCCTGGAAGCCTTTTCCAAACAGCAAGGACAAGAAGGTGATTGGGAGTAGTCAGCATGGAATGCTGAAAAAGAAATCATGCCTGACCAACCTGATAGCCTTTTACGATGAGGTGAGTGGTTTGGTGGATGAGGGGAAAGCAGTGGATGTTGTTCATCTCTATTTTAACAAGGCTTATGACAGTGTCTCTCATAACATCCTCATTGTCAAAGTGATGAAGTACAGGCTAGATAAGTGGACAGTGAGGTGGACTGAAAACTGGCTGAGCTGCTGACCTCAAAGTGTGAGCAACAGCATAAAATGCAGCTGGAGGACAGTCACTAGCGGTGTACCCCAGGGGTCAATACTGGGGCTGATACTCTTCAACATCAATATTAATTGCCTAGACAGAGTGACACTCTCAGCAAGTTTGCAGATGATGGAAAACTGGGAGGAGTAGCTGACAGTCATGCTGCCATTTAGAGGGACCTCAACAGGCTGAAGAAGTAGCCCAACAGGAATCTCATGAAGTTCAACAGGGGGAAATGCCGGCTCCTGCACCTAGGGAGGGACGACGCCATGCACCAGTACATACTGGGGGCCAACCGCCTGGAAAGCATCTTTGCGGAAAAGGCCTGGGTCTCCAAGTCAAACACGAGTCAGCAATGTGCCATTACAACAAAGAAAGCCAACAGCCTCCTGAGCTGCATTAGGAGAAGCATCACCAGCACATTGAGAGAGTTGATCCTTCCTCTCTGCTTAGCACCACTGAGACACATCTGGAGTGCTGGGTCCAGTTCTGGACTCCCCAGTACAAAAGGACATGGACATACTGGAGTGAGCCCACTGAAGGGGCACAAAGATGATTAAGGGATTGGAGCATACAGCATAAGAGGAGAGGCTGTGAGAGCTCGGACTGTTCAGGCTGAAGAAGAGAAGACTCAGGGAGATCTTATCAATGGGCATAAATACTCGATGGGGGTGTAAAGAAGATGGAGCCACATTCTTCTCAGAGCTATCCAGTGACAGGACAAGAGGCAGTGGGCATAAATTGAAATACCGATAATCCCATGTAAACTCAAAAAAATCTTTTTTACAGTAAAGCTGTTCAAACACTAAAACAGGTTGCCCAGAGAGTTTGTGGCATCTCCTCTGGAGTCATTAAAAACTCAGCTGGAATAGGTCCTGGGCAACCTGCTCTTGCTGATCCTGCTCTGAGCAGGGGGGTTGGACGAGGTGGTCTCCAGAGGCACCTTCCAGCCTCAGCACCTCAGTGGTTCGGTGCTGGGTGGGGTTACAATGTCTCCATCCATTGCGGAGCACAACTCCACCACACTGGATGCAGGGAGCTCTCTCACTAGAAGCGGACCAGCTGCTTCTGTGATTTTGAGTGTTACAGGCTGTGGTACAGACTCCAACAATTATGATAATAAAACCAGTCCTTTCCAATGATTTCACCACCTCTTTATTTTATTCTGTGGTTTTCCCATGTTATCCAAGCACAGATGCCGGTGATTGCTTTTCCTGCTCCATTATCCTCTCTGCGTTAACCTCCTCCCACCCAGCAGCTTTCCTTTACCAAGGTGTGCTCAGAGACACCTGGAAAGTAAAAATTGTAAGTCAAATTATAATTTACCCAAATTCAAGGGTGATATTTAGGTCCATACTTTGGTCAAAGAAGTAAGAGTGAGAGGGTATCAGAGCAAGAAAAGTGATGAATGGTGCGCAACAGGTAGGACATCTCCCTTCCACTTTAACGCTTCCTTCACTTAGGTTTCCATGGACTGCAGCATTGTATTCAGCATTATACACATTGCTTTTGAACAAGATTTTTGCAAACGGATGCTGACAACCACACATGGGGTCTGACTCCTTTCTCAGGGATGCTAATGTAGTGCAGGAGGACCTTCCCACAGACAACCAGTGCCGCAGCACCGGAGCTCTCAGAGCAAGAGGCTCACGGGCTTCAGCAACGGCAGCTTTGGGAAGGAAGAGGTTAGATTATGGCAAAAGGAAATGAGAGGGCTGGACTAAGAAATTTGGGTAACTGCTTGACCCTCTTGAACCAGCACAAATCAAGGGTTATTTTGTTGCCATCCAGTGAGTTATGTGGCCGTAAAACTGGTATGAGTGGAGAAACAGGCTCTACATCTTGCTGACGCTGTGTCAGTGAAAAGCATTTTGAGTTATTTGGTCTGTGTCACACTGATATTTACCATCATAACTGCTTCCTTTGACTTTTTTTATTTCTAGTTCACTTTAAGCTGTTCTATACAGATACACAATATTACCTTTAATGTGCAAGATCATCCTCTGGTCAACGCATCTTTCACTGGGGAGATGACATCCAGCTAAAATGGGGAATTTTCACTTCTCTCTTTCCTGTCTCTTGCTTCCTACCAAGCACGGGATATGTGTGGAGATAACATACTGGGCCCAATCCTTATCTCTGTTGCAGCGTTGGCATTGATCCGGATTTACACGGATGTAGCAGAGCAGAACTGAGCTTGCCGTCTGTCTCTTTTTCATGCACACACATCACGATTCAGGATTTTGTTCTGACTTCAAAGCAAATGCGGTATGTAGATTAATATGCTCTGCCTCAAAGGAAGTTGTCACCAGGCACACAAAGTGCTTCTTCTTTTATGATAACGCATAAATTATCAAAGAAAATCAAATCAATTTGTTGGTAAAAGAAACATGTTTTTCATGAATTTAGACAACACTAAAGGTTTCGATGACAAAGCAAGAGAAGGCTGTATTAATCAGACTTAGCATCTAACACTTAATGGGGAAGAGCACAAAGCTCAGCTGGAACATTTATTCTCTCGGGACCTCAGTCCTTCAATGGCAGCTTTGTCCCCTGGTGTCACTTGCTCTCTCTGCCCATCTCCCTGTACAATACAAGAGCAGAGGGGTGCTGCTCTTTGTCCTATGAAGATCCATAGCCACACGGTGTGGATGTAAAATGCTGGTACACACTGGTGCAGATAACTGCTCAAGGTACAGGTCATTGGGAAATTAAGCCAGGAAGCTGATGTACATAGAGTAGACTGGTCTCTGTGCTTCCAAGGCAATCTCCCTTGCCACAGGCACAAAAATGAAGGCCAATTTCATAACACAGCCTAATAACCAGAAGTTGTCCCTCAAAGCTGGGCAGAGTTTTTCTCTCACTTCCCAGTGTTTCAGATGCAGGGTTTCCATTAGTGACCTCTCTATTCAGTTCAGAATCAAGGAACATTCCTCAAACACAAAACAAACAAAAAGCTGGAAGAAGAATAGGACAGAAGACACCACCAAATGAAAGGAAGAGCAGAGCAGCATCCTACAGCTTGAATAGAAAAGTGATGGCTAAAATAGTCATGTCTAGTACACATCCAGTACCGGGGCTGGATCCCAAGGGACATTGTATGCAGACATACAATACAAAGATTGTTATGAACAAGGATTACTTCACCACCTCCTGCAGCCACTTCAGAAGTGAGTTAAAGGTAAGACTTGAAAAATGCCTAGAAAAATTGTAGCATGTCTTAGGGCAAGAAATGGTATATTTATAAACTAACAGAACTGAAAGCACTGGGGCTGGAAGGAAGATACCGAGTTCCAGTCCCAAGGCAGGTTCAGGTAGAGCATAACTATTCCTGACATTTTTTAACCTGTTCTCTAGACTCTCAAGTAATGAAGATGCTACACCTTCCCCAGGACAGATCGAGACAGGGATTGCCAAGAGGCAGCAGGGAGCAGACCCACCTGTTTTGTTGCAGAAGAAGAGTTTAGCTATACACATGAAAGCTGTGCTGGGCTACCTGTCCCCAGGGCCCCAGACCATTTCGTTTACTAGCACAGATGTAGCCTCCTTGTAATAAAGCCTTTTTATATTTGTAAGCAACCTTCTCACCTTTTTAGTACCATTTATTTGTAGTTCTAATGGTTCCTTCTCAAGATGGAGGGGTTGGAGGACCAGAGCTGCACACTGTATAAAAGATGTGGTCAAATACCTTTGCTTCAGCATGAAATTTTTGGAAAGTTTTCATTTTTCTGTCAAAAGCGCCCATCTGAGACACCTGATAAGTTGTTGGCAACACCGGACAGTATGGCTGGAATCTTGATAAGCTTAAATTTAACAACCGGGCACATTCTTGGGATCTCTGTAATTGAAAGAGTCTGGTTAAGGCAACCTAAGAAAAGAAAGGATGATTTTCCCTCCTGGCATGGTTTTATGTCTTTGTATTATTAGTTGTTCCTTTTTGAAACTAAGTCAAATGAAATGTGCCCTCTCATGATGCATTTTTAACATGCTGATATAATTCCTTAAGCACAATATTCATGGCACCAAAATGCTCTTCAGCATTAATTACTGTGACAGCGACATAGACTTTTTTTGCCAAATGCCTTCACAGCTTAGCTGGTCAAGGCTCCTTTTAATCATTCATACTCACAGTAATTCCTGCTAAGCTTGTGACGCAGCCTGAACTCAGCGGATGGGCCAGGTTACATCATGGAAGAGCAGAAATACAAAACTCTTTAGCTCCGAAGCCTGCTCTGGAGACAGACACAATGTAAGAACCTTGTCAGGGTGAGCGAAAACCACATCCTCTCAAATTTGTTCTTGCTAATAAGAAGTAACAAGACCAGCTGTAATTTATATGTGCTGGTTGTTCATGATTTTCTTTATACAAACAGCCAACATATGCTTTCAGTCTAACATCACGTAGTTCAAAGAAAACAATAAAAAAAGGACAAATGTCAAAGGACCTGTAGCAGGCAGTGGCCATGCCAAGGTTTCAACGACAGCCTCTTGCCACATAAGGAGCAATCTTGGAGATGCAGAGGAGTAGTACGTGGAAGACAAGATGCTGCAATTTCAGCCAGAGCCTGGAGCAGTCTCTCTCTTCTTCCATGATGAAATGATAATCACTACCACGCAGTTCTTAAACTTTAGGCAGTAATAATAAGGCTAAGATCAGTTTTGTTTGTTTTTAAATGGGAGTGCAAGTCTCCTCACTATTTTCTTTCTGCGAGATCGAGCTTGCTGATTACCTTTCACTTGTCTGGGCTTGGGACTCCAGCCATTCACCTTTTGGTTCCCCAGTGCAAGTTTCTAGTCTGTGATTACTTGTGGCAAGTCTTCCTTCAAAAACATCCACATTTACACATAGTAATAATAACGTTTGTATTCTTCCACCTCCTCTCTGGGCTTCATTTCAATGCTCAAGTCTTGCTTAAAGCAACAAACAACTTGCAGATATGTTAAAAAACCTTGGGTGTTTTGTTCTCCTCCTTTCTTTGTGCTGGTGTTTTTTTGCTTTGTGAAAATATTCGTCTCTTGATTTTGTCTTTCAACATGTTTAGTAGTGTCTTCCAAATTGCCCTGTGTGAAGGTGCAAGGCATAATCTGAGTCTTATTAATGCTCAGATCTCTCAGAGGGGTCTCTCTCCCTCAGCTGAACTAGCTGATGTTTAAGAGGCAGGCAGCACCCTGGGGCACAGCGGTGAGGACAGAGTGAAATTTCAGCATTGATGTATCTAAGAAGTAAACACATCGTCCAAATAACATGTGAGAACTCCATTTTCTTGGGCTTGTCTTTGACTGCACCACTGCAAAGCACTGCTAGCTCTGCAGCATGCATGCCAGGCAGTTCAGGAATAGTTGCTCAGCACTTCCAATGATGCCAGGGCCATCGATGTGAGCACAGTTTTAAGAAAAAATCTGGGTGTCACTATGCTCACGATTTCAGGCTCTGAATTAACAAGATCTTGAAGTTGCACTGAACTAGTCCTTCTGAATGTAGCCAAAGTCATGCCAAATTGGTTTCCAGACAGCGATGAAGAATCAGGAGATAAATTTTAAATAAAAACCATAACATATATTAACCTATTGCTCTTCAATCTCCATCCTTTCTTGTGTGCATCCCCTTCAAAATTTTTGTTCCTAAAATATATATGCATGTAAGTTACTGGATCAGCTCCTGCCAACTGCACAATATGACTCTGTATAATAAATACTCAAAAAAACCCCAAACCAGCATCAAAATATCAAATTTATTATTTACAGCGATGACTCTTACACACCTCTTGCACCTCGCGTTCTCTATACCCCTTTGTGCTATCCATCTGCTCCTCAAGAAGACAAAGTAACAGAACACATATGTAAACACAGAGTGTAAAAGTCAAAACCACCGAACAGCTTTTCAACAGTGCGCTCCTTGCTCCAAGCTCAAACGCAACAAGGTTGTTTGCAGTCCTCAAGCTTCTGAGATTATTTATGAAGCAACAGCCACTACAGTCATTGTACCTCCTGCTCTCAATGGGACTCATCGTTCAGAGCCGTTGAGCAGTTGGGAACAACTACAGAGGATAAACTGAATGAAATATGTGATGCTGTGAATGTGTCAAGGTGGAATTTACATACATGAATAAATATTGAATACTGTTTAGTAATGAGGCTCCTGCATAGCCTCTGTACTGGACATCCTGCAACATAAAAAGAATTGCTACCTTTATTATCAGTTACCAGCTTTAACAGCAAGCAAGAAGCAGCTTCAAGTCTGTGAGGAAAAGAGGGAATTAGATGTATCTCCATTAGCTTGTGCAAATAGTAAGAGCTCCCTCTTAGCCTCTCTTTCAGGAGGGAGAATAAGTGGACTGTAGTTTTCTCTTTGCCTAAATTTAGATTATGACAAACAGAAACATGAGCATGTTGTGGATTAAGAGAAATTCCCCGAAGATGTTGTTGTAGAATTATTAGGACAAAAAAGATGGATTCCAAACGTCAACTGAGCAAAGCCGTTATTCACGGAAGAGGAGAAATCTCCAGACACACGCGATTTCACAATCCTGGCTGGGGCCTCAAGGTTCAGGGAGGTTCATTTCCACCATGACTCAAGCTCCAAATAACTCTTTTGCTCAGCCAAGCACTTCCTTGGCTCTCTGGAACCTGGCTAAGTGTCCAGTGGGTACGAACGCAGCATCTGAACTGGAATCACCCAGATATGTGCCAGGAAAGGCACTAAAACTTTGCCCTCTGCAAAGAGCATGTGGTTTGTAAAATGGGAAGCCTTGTGGGGTCTCTGAAGCTCACAGCTTTTCAAAGGGTAGCATTTTGTCTACAGCTCCTCTTCCAAAGTGAAGTGACAATGGATTGCTTTTCATTTCAGGCTCACTCACAGACACGAGTTTCCCTGACTCCTTCCATCACAAAGAAGGAAGGAGATGTATAACACCATATGAATGTGTTCGGTGTCCTAGCCCAGAGTGCTTCCCAGCAGCGTAAGCTTAGCAATAACGGGAATGAGAATAATATGTAAAAGAAAAGGACAAAAATGAATCAGAGAGATTTTATGATAAAGATCACATGGTCCCAACTCAGGGCGGTATCGTTGCCCAGGGTAAGCTGGAGAGCATTCCTGATATAAAAGCAGCCAGTCAGTGATGGCCAAGAATGGAATTAAGCAAAATATCCAGTGGGCCGAAGATGGCTTGAAACCAGTTTCTGAAAGAGGTTTGGTCACTTAACAAGGCAGGGAACTACATTTACTCTTTCTGAGTTCCTAGGATACCTCTTAAGCATTCGAACAGAACTACAGCATATGTGTAAAGTTAAACACTTGTCTACAAGTTGTCCTAAATGTGGAGCTGTGGGTTCAGTTAAAGGCTGTGCCATGCACAAAGAAGTGCAAGTTCATGAATCCAACTGGGGCTTCAGGGAGCTACGGGAAAAACGGTACTGTGCTTCTCCCATCCCATCCATCTCTGCTCCTTTATTTACTGGATGTTCTTCAGTGCAAGGTTCCTACGATGTGTCTTAACCCTTGTAGGAGCTCTCCTCTTTGCTCACTAACCTTTCCAGTTCCTGAGGACAGGAAGGTAAGTTGGGTGGGTGGGAACATTTGTTCTCTCCTACTTTTCTTTCCTTCTCTTTCACATCGCAACATCAGTCATAAGGCTCTGAAAGCCACATTATGTTCTCTCGATCATCTCTTGCCAACTCATTAATTCATCAATTGCTATTGTTTGGTCCTGCGATTAGATGCAACTAATTGCAAGAGCTGATGAAGCAACACAGTTGGGTTCCCCTTCCCACAGCTGCGTCAGTTGGTACAGACCTCACAGGAACACACCAGCACCAGCCTCTGTGCATACGCCCACCTCTGCTGAGATGTTTCTGCCCTGACAGCAGCTCTTGTGGAGGCGATAAATGGAGGGCTTACAGGTTTCCTAGCCACAGATTGTAGTTTATTATGAAACTGGGCTCCCAAAAGCTGACCTGACATCTCCTGGCCCATGAACTGCCGCCTAGACAAGATGAAAAACACCCATGTTACCGCTTTGTCTATCAGATGTGTCACCTGCAGGTTTAAAAGATGGAAGTATTGGTTCAGCTTACCACATCTTGTATTTAAGGAGGATATCCTCATCAAACCTCTACATAACAATTTTCCTGTAAGTCATCTAACCTCTCTGTTTAAAAAAGTACTTTTTGTCCTTTTTCTTCCCAAATTGAGGATGGAGGTGAAGGAAATTTTCCCTTTCTGCTGTTCCTACAGGTAGCTATAATGCATAGATACAGATATATATGATTGGTGCATACATATACTTTGCTGTGCAACCTTCAGCAGCAGCAGAATGGACTTGACCTGATTTTTGGCTCAGTGTTACACACTGAATCAGTGAGAACTGATGAGGCTCTGGATGTTTTTAAATCCCCCCCACTTTGACAAAACCAGGAGCGGCAGGAAAAGCACCCAAGCTACCTATTTGACTCATGGGCTGGGAATATTATCAGGTCCCAAGTAATCGTTCAGATTTCAAAAGGACTTCCTAGCAACCTGTGGGTCTAGGGATTTCTTTCCTTTTTAATGAATGTTTGGCTGGGTAGAATCCAAAGGCAATTTACAGAGAGAAACTTCCTACTTGCCACAAGCTATTGGCATCTTCGTGTCCTGTTTGTATGTAAGCTGGATACTCAGAAGTATTATTTAGGTTTTGAGGGAGAGGCATGCTGTTTAAGAAGCACAGTTTTCACAGAGGAGGAGTGCTCCATACTTTGCAAAAATCAGCTCTCTAAGGTGATTCAGTTTGCACACGCAGAAATTATGGCATCCAACCACACTGAAATCATTGTATTTGTAAATCTTGGCCAAGTCTTTGCTTAGTAATTATTTTAATACAGGCGCTATTTTTTCTCTTCTTTTTTTTTCTTCTGTAATCTGGCACGTACAACCACCCTCTGTGTTAGACTATAGAGACAAAAGATTACATGGGCCACACACTGGATCTTTCACTCCACATATTTTCTTTCATCCCAGTCTGGTCCAAAACAGGCTTGAAACATATTAGCATGATGGTGTCTCACCCTGCCTGCAGTCTATGCTGTCACTATTCTGGCAACAAGCAGAGTTGTCAATCTGGCACTTTATACTAGTTTGGAGCACACTTAAAAATGTATGAACAGCAGCAAGAAAGAGAAACTTCCTTCAGTATTTATTTACTAGATAGATGAGAGATGACCCCTTCATTTCAGTAAGCAATATGCATTCTATGACCTTCTCATGACTGCTTTATGCCTATTATGATTGGTTTGCCTTCTTTATTAAATAAAGAAAAGCAAATGTAAAGAGCTAACATTCAAATAACATTTAAAACAGAGATAAAGTGACAAAGCTCTGCTGAGTCAAAGTTATGACTGACGTTTTGTCCTTTGTTGGGGATGGCAAAAGGATAGAAATGCAAGAAAAAAAAGGAAATAACATTCAACCTTCCATTTAATTATCGGGAACTCTGTCAATTAGTGTCACAATTCATCATTTTAAGGGTAGGCCCCTAAAGCTGCAACAAGTTCCTCTCTGAGCATCGCCGTGCTGCTGTTGACAACCTCCTCATGCTACAAGTTGTGAGTGCAGCTTGGGGTTTTCAGCAGGGAGGATTTGGGTGCAGAGGCTCCCTGGGGTGGAGGGGATGTTTTGTAATCGTAGCGCAGTGTTATTGTGCAGTTTTGCAGAGTAGAAAATTTAACCATAGTTGGAAACCTCATTTTCATCCCTGGCTTCTTGGACAAGTCACTATGCCTGTCCTTAAAATGGGGATGAGGATCCCTGGCTGAGAAAGGGTAAAATAAGGATTCGACTAGAGATATTGATAACTCTGAAAAAAATGATATTGATTCATGCATTTTTCCCTCCTCCCCTGCTTTCATAATTGAATAGTTATGAAATAAAGTGTTCTTCCCCCCCTCCTGTACTTGGAACATGGTGATTTATCAACATAGACAGTCTGAGGCCCAGCAGATAAAATGCAAAGCGTGAACTGAAGTAAATAACTGAAGTTCACAGCATGAACTAAATCACGTTTTATTACCTTTAAGATTTCAATTGCTTCTTAGCATGAGAAACAGAGACCAGGGTGCATTGAGCAGCTCTCTAAGCCTCCCTTTCCTTTGCATCGCTTTGGCTTTCCTCCTCCCTCTCCCAGGGAGCCATCCTTCGCTGCATGGAAAAGCAATGATCTAAATTCATCCTCCCCAGGAACCAGCTCTGGATGTGGCAATTTCAGGATTCTTCACTGGGCATCTCATTAGGGCGTCTAAGTTGGAAACGTAATCACCTCAGGCTGCTTCTGTAACTGAGGGAGACGGGACTCTCCAGCGAGGCATTCAGATCTCACATACACCAAATTTTTCCCCAGCAGGTGCATTTTTCTCTCTGACATTTATGGAGAGCATCTAAGGTCCTTTGGCCATCCTACCAACAAGTCTACATGCTTGTCAAGATCAAAAATCACCTTTCCCCCTGCCATTCTCCCAATAGTTTATTAACTAAGATCAGCTGTGATTTCCATTTTGAATCTGGATGACCCTGGATTTTCTCTCAGTGTTTTAATATATTCTTGCCTCTTGAGCAGACCATGTCTAATGTGTTCAATTATCTTCAATAAAGCAGTGTCTCTTGGATGAGCCGATTCAGACTGAAGTCTGCAGCTGCGTGCAGGTAGAATGGCAGCAGATCTTCTCACCTGGCTCTTCCCTAGTCCCTCAAGAGAAATGAAACACGTGACAATTAAAAGCATGCTGGATGAAAAACTGTAAGCTGTAGCTCATTAGCAGGTACGATGACTTGATGATCTGCTATAGGAATTTAAGCATAGAGGAGTTTGTTGCAGAGCGGACCACTCTCTCCTCATTCTCATTCAAGAATCCTTCATTTCCATGTTCTACCACCACCAAGTCAATTATTGGGTTATTGGATCCACAGAGAAATAACCATAGGAAATGTTTAATATACTAATTTTCGCCTTTCACCACCTGAAAGAATCACTGCATTTAACTTTGATGTATGATCTCCAAACAACATTTTAAGCACTTTTGTTCCAATATTTTCCATTTTTTATGTTTAGAAATAGGTTCAACTCTAGTTCCTAGAAGAAACTGTGTTGGGCAGACTGATTACTTAAAATCATCAATTTTATCAATTACTTAAAAAGACCAACTTTTGGACCAACGGGGAAAAGGGGAGGAGGGGATTACAGCACAATGTATTTGGGAAAATTCTCTGTCTCACAGACCAACAACTGCAAACCTTAATTCAACTGCTCTCTCAAAAGGCTTTACAATTTCACACACAAGTATATTAGCGGTCTCCAGTGAATGAATATGAGGATGATTCTTTTTAAAGGGTTTCCTGGAAAATGCCACCTTTGGTTGATATTCTTCTTTTCCGGGAATGCTGAGTATTTACACAAAAGATGCAGTGGAGCTGTACACACACAGAAGCAAATGTATTATTCTCAAACCACTCTGCTGCTACTTTCTCACCGTTTTAGGCTTTTTACACAGCCATTCCGATCATCTTTTCATTATCAGACAAATCCTTAAGAATTTCCTTTGGCAACTTATCCATTGCAACAAGAGAATGTTTTCCTTGAGCAAGGACGTATCAACGTTAGGTGAAAGCTTCAGGATTTAGCTGAGGCTTTAAAAGACTGGAGAGTACCAAGCAAAAGCACATGTGTCTTTTGAGCCTCATTCTCCTTTCACCTACCATGCTACCTACCACCTACTAATGCAGTCCTCCTGGTTTTATATCCACCATCCCAAGAAGCAAAGCTTGAATCTGTAGTGGTGCCAAGTGTTTGCATATCCAGCTGCAGTCATTAGACCGGAGGATCTTAGCAATTCTGAAATTCAGGGTGTGCCTTTAATTACTTCCTTTTGCTTCCCTGATTACGAGAAAGGGGATCTTCAGACATGTAACATCTCCTGCATTACACACCACTCAGAGCTCACAGGCTGGTACCTTGGCTGCCATGTTCTAGACCAGGTGCCCCTAAACCAAGTGCAATTGCTTGAGGCGCATTCTTATTCATGAACCCTTCGTTTTCATGGGTTTGGATAGTTCAGCAACAAAAGCCAGTCAAAGTTCTCCAGTATCATCTGCAAAAAGCAGGTTTTTATGTAGGTTGGTCGCCTGTGCCTGCTGCCTGGGTCTCAGCACAGGAGGAAGGCAGCAGCACTGGAGCTGCGGGGATTGCAGCGGGGACCAGGCAGAGGACGGGTGCTGAGTGAGTCTGTCCATCTTCTCCTGACCATTGTATAGCCAGCTGCTGCAGAGGGGGATTGCGTTGCCAGCGACAGATGAACTTTTCTCAGGGAGGGTTCCTTTCTGTTCATGTCAGTGGCTTTTTTTTTTCCTTACAAAATCACTCATCTCCCCAGTCCTAATGTGTATTTTCTTCCCCAACTCACTTTTCTCCAAGGAGAAAATTATTGCAGTGATGAACATTTTTCCCAAGAACAGGTATAGCTGAATACCAGAGTACTGGCTGAAAAACTGCATTATGCATTAAGCATTACGTTATTTTAACAGTGCTTGGTATTGCTTTGCTTCCAATCAGCCAGAGATCCAGCTATTCTTCTGCACTGGAAGCACCGGTAAATATTTGATCTTTTCAATCTGCAGGCAGCCAGCCAAACAGGGACTGACTGTTCCACCAGTCTCCTTATTTTCTTATCCCATGCTCTTTGGAGGGATTCTTAAGTCAACAGACTCTCTCTCCCTCCTTCTTTCCTGCTTTCTCTCTCAGATAATGCCTCTCAGCCCTGATTTCACATTGCTGTTAACTCCATCGCATGACAGAAAATGCCAGCCCCAGGTGTTGCCACCACACCATTACATTGCATGAGCATCAGAAATTCCTCGCCAAACATTTCCAGGGTTGCAATATAACTTACCACAGAATGTACGTAAAGAGTTAAAGCAGGGGGCTGCCAGCTCAGGCAAGCTCTCTGATACACATACATCCCTGTGCACAGACCCTCTGAATTGTTTCTTAGCACGGAGAAGCACTTGTACCTCTAAATTGTGGTAGGAGTGGCAATAATTTCCCACAATACAAATTCCCCGCAGTACAAATTTAGCAATTCATTCTCCTTTGAGTGGTCAAAAGAAGCTCACCAACTGTAAGATTTTATAATTAAAGAGCTGGAATAAGATTTGAGAGAGGTAGGCTGATTTCTCTTCTTCAAACTTGCATAGTCTGGGGAAACACTTCACTTTTTCCAGACAATGCTAGCTGATATGACTAGTGATTTTGAATGTTCCTCTTGACATACGTAGGTTTTCAGAAACTGCTAAGCACCTGGAATGTTGAATCCCTGCCTGGCATCTGCAGGGATCTACTACGGTAAAAATGAAGAAGTTCAAAACACCTACATACTGGAGAAGCCACACCACCACCGCAGCAGCTCTGTCCAGCAAAGTATTAAATGTGCTGTTGAATTAGGACCTGTGAAGCATCCAGGCTCCATGCATACCCATAAATAAAATCATGCCTTCATGCACTGGGCTGGCCTGCAGTGACCCACGTGGCTGCACCATCCCTGGGGTGGTTTTTGGCTCGTGCTCTCTGGCTCTGTCCCCGACGTGGCTCAGGGGTTCATGCACCCAGCTATGGGTAGGAGGCAGTTTGGACAGAAGCACCCTGTGGCTTGTGGGAGAAAAGAGAAAAAAAGAGTTTATCAATACAGGTATAAAGTATGCCACGCCTCTTGGCTTCAGGGTGAGGGAGCAGTCCCTTCTTGAAATCAGCTTCAGCCACAGCCGCCATCCATGAGGCTTGGGCACAGTTTCCTGGGGCCCATGGGGTTCCAACGGACATCTAAGAGGGACTGGATCAGGGCTTTCTCTTCAGAGAGCTCATGTGTTGCCAGGCAAGAGGTGGAGATACAAATACATTTGGGCCAAGATCATGGTTTCAAGGTCTTTACCTTCTTGGGAAGGTACCTTAATATTCACATTTCTGCCATCCGTCTTCTCCCTCTCTATGAATGAACAAACCCCGATAAGTAAATAAGTAAAGCTTGCGTCTGATACTTTTCATCAGGAGACAAAAAGTTAAAAAGCTGGGAGATGTTACACATGCAGACAGCTGGTACATTCTTTTGCTGTCAGTTCTCTCCGGCAATCAATATTATGAAATGTTATGATTATTATCAAATATCATTATGTTAATTTTGAATCTGTTACGAGTCCCATCTACTGCAGTCATTACACTTTGAATAAATGATCTGAGTTTTTAAAAAATAAAAAAATGTATAAGACAAAACTCCCTGCCTAGCTATTAACTAGCAAGGAAGATTTAGGTAGGCAGACGGATCTGCTCCTAGTGGTGTTCAGCTTGATAAATTGTGGCTTTCCTCCAAATAGAGGCAGAGTTCAGTATTTCACACCATGACAGGTTCTCTCTGTACTTTGTGGATAAGGTTGCTTGGATCAGAACCAAACTTGCAGCTATTCACGGAGGTGGTAGAGTTTCTAAAAGAGCATGTCTTTATTGTATTATGGTGCTGCTTGCTAGAGGCTCGGCTGAGACCCCAGCCCTGTAGTGCTAGGCACTGCATAAACACGGAGGAAGAGACAAGACAGCCAAAGAGTGGTAAGGCAAAAAGCTGTATGGAGAAGCTGGAGAAAGACTGTAGCTGGGCTCCTGCTGCCCAGTCCCGTGCTCAGAATCTAGTGGACCAGGCTGTTTCATAAAAAAGCTTCTCAGGCCTCTAGTAGGCAAACATAGCAATCATTGCAAGGGTGACAAGAATATGCCAAGTTATCTGAGTGGCTACAGTTTTCGAGACCAGGGATATCTGACCATGGGAACTAGAAGAGGGGAATTTTAGGAAACCATCAAGAGCAAAGGCTGCTCTCCCAAAGCTGCGTTTCTTCACCCTTAGGGATTTGGATCTTCATGGGGTTGTTTCTGCAGCCCTCCAGCTCACCTGGATTTCATTTCACACTTGAAGCTCAGCTGTGTTTTGTCAGGAGGGTGGTGGAACCCAAGGACAGCTAGTGTGTCCCGTGGCTGATTTACGGTATTGCAGTGCAGAAGCCAGGTGCAGACTTGCCGGGGGGTTAAAGGTCTGCCTGCCCCCCATTATAGGGCTTCTGCAGCCAGCTCTCTCCTGGCCATGTGAGGCAGGAATGCTTGCACAGCCTCCTTGCAGATCTGTGCTGCATCCACCGCTCATGAGCTGGATGAATCTTGCGGTTTCCTGGTATTTGCATGCCAACGCAGGAAAAACACAGAAGGTAGAGCTGAGGTTTGCTGCGAGTTTGGGATTTGCAAGAAAGCCACATTCAGAGACGCTCCGAAGGGCAGACAGAGGGCGAAGGCACAAAGGTTAAACAAACAAAAATAAAAGCGTTTGCATCAAACCTGCAAAAAAATCACCCAGCTAACTTCAGCTCTGAGGTGCAAGCATGAGGCTTGCTTCCCAGGATTAAAAAATATACACTCTGCTATTTCAGACAGAGAACTAAATAAAGCCCCTCCTGCTCTTCTCGTCTCAGATGCTAACGAAATTAATGGCAGCATTTTTTTGGCCAATCATTCATTAGCCTCTTTTCCCTGCTCCCTAAACCTTCATAAACACAAGCCTCTCCCTGAGAGAGATCTTGACTACAGTCAGGTTTTGCTTCTCTCCGGGCTGGTGTGAGATTATAATGCTTCTCAAGGTGTTCCCTTCCTCATAATGAAGCTCCATCTGTTCTACAGATGGTAAAGATCACAAGAACCAGCACTAAATATCCCTCCCCCACCGAAGAGTTTTTACCTTATGGTAATGTTGCTCTTTGTTTTCCCTGTCTTTCCCAGGAGCAGAGGCGCGTGTTGCAGAGCACAGGGACTAATCTATTGCCCCAGCTAGTCTGCCCGGTGGCAGTTGCCTCTGCGTGAGGAAGGGTTCCTAGATTTTGGCTAGGGGAAAGGAAAAGCTTTTCCACTGACGCTGGCCACCTTTGAATACTCCAGCTGTATTTTTCATCCCATCTCCTCGCGACTGCTACTTGTACCAGTCCCAGCTTTGCCCCCCCAGCAGAAGACTCTGTCCCCTCTCGCTGTCACGTATGTTGCTTCAAGGGCAAACTGAACTCTGTTGCAGTGAGGACCTGCCAGTTGAGACACAAAGGGAATTCAAGAGGTCAGGTCCCAAAGGATGGGAAAGAAATTTATAGGTGTTCACTGCTCGTTCTCTGCCCTACACATTTCTGAGTGCCCTTGGCTCAGGAACGGAAGCTTTTTTTCAGATACCTGCACGAGAATTTGAGCCTGTAGAGCACTCGGCAGGGTAGAGCTCCTGGGTATGCTGCCAGTCTCCAAATTCTGGCCTCCTCTGGTGTAACCTCACTGAACACCCAGACATTGAAGCACAGAAAATTGAGTCATCTTTGATGATCTTGCCCTCCATACATAATCCAAATAATTAAATTCACTTAGCTAGATAATCAAGTTTTAGTTCTGAAATGGGATAACCACAGTGGATCTTTAGACAATCCTCTAAGGCAGCTGGCAATGGACTAACTTCATTTATGTGGTTTAACATTTGCCTAACAGAAAATACTACTACTTTTCTCTTCTTGACAGGTAGATAATCCTAAGAGGTTTGACTACCACATTAACATCCAAACCACAAATGATGGGTAATGTGAAAAGCTGGATTTTCTGACACACATACACCCTTTACATCTGCTTTCTACATCAGAGCCAGAATTAGTTCTAATGTTGTGTTTGTATTAAATATGTGGATTAATGGAGCTCAGCAAGAGTGCTGAATTAGCTCTTCCTGTCTCCAGTGGATTTGGACTGCATCTCTCCATGCAGAGACAGATGTGTAGCTTGTTTTATTTTGTGTTTGGAGTTGGAAAAACTGTGGCTTGGTACTAAATCAACAGTTGCTTGTTCAAAAGAAGTGATTCCAAGCATCTATTCGAGCTAAGCAAATTTGGGCTGGGGAAGGCGGCAGGGATAAAGTCCTACAAGGAGATATTTTGGGGCTGTTGGCTCAGACTGTAGCCCACCAACAGTGCCATTGCTCAGGGAGGACCGACCCCTTTCATGCATAGTAAAAGACCAAAGTCCTGATCCAGGAAGATTTGATGGCGCTGGCAAACCCAAACAATGATGATATTTTGCTCCAGTGTCGTGGCTCAGTCCCAGCTCAGGTAATTATGTCCCACTTATCTAAATTTCTTCCTCAGTTTTCCCTGGCATTTAGCAATTTTCTTCCCTTCCTGTCCAAAACAGCAGTTTAACAGTCCACCTGGCTGCTGAATAGTCACCGTCCTTTGAATGATGGCTAAATGTCTCCACTGTACATACATATATGCAGTTTGCAAGGCACCTTTGGACTGTATGAACTGGGGAAAGAAGAGAAGCAATATGAAAGTGATGGGTTTTGTTTTCTTTTTTATTGGGCTTGCAACTGGGAGCACTGTTGGCACAAGATCTTAGAAGCCGAGAACAGGTAAAGCAGCATTTCCCCGAATTAACAACTCTATGAAAATAAAGCCAAAATCACAATGAACTTTTCCATAACCAATTCCCTCTGGCAGATACTTTGCTGAAATGATAGTTTCAGCAAGACTGGGATCCAGATGAGCTCTGAGACCCAGAAAGAATGTGCATGCCCACAACTGAGGTGCACAAAGATACACTTCGGGGTACCTGGCCGTGGTGTGGAAGCCACAGCACAGAGCTGGGCTCTAGCATTGCTCAGGTTGAGCCCAGAGGTACTTCAAGCTCTAAACAGATGGAGTGGGACACCATGAAAGGAGGTCTGGAATTGCACTGGGCTGCAGACGTTGGTGCCTGAATCAGGGCTGAGGACAAGGTGACAGGAATGCCACGCTCTGCACTGTATGTCTAGAGCTGGCTGTAGAAACAGAGACTGAGCCAAGGAGGACCTGCAGCTTGGGAAAGGGAGCTGGGAGAAAACCTGGCTTCCAAGCCTCGTTCTGCAAAATTGAGCCTGCAGCTCCCTACAGCAAGACAAGGGTGGCGGTCTCTCCTTTTCTTTCTTTTAAATATAGACAAGCGTACAGGAATCACGGGATCAAGCAAGAGGGGCTTTGGCTTTGTAGCCCAACAGTTGGGATGGACAGATCTGCTTTGTCATGACTCATTCCCTAAAAATACCTGTGTCTCTCCATTGACTGTGCAGGGAGCCCAGGGTGACCAGCTTGATGTAGATGTGTGCTGTGGAGATGTCTGAAATTAGATGAAGTGAATCCCGTCCCTAAAGCCAGCCTGGGTAGGAGGTAGTGTAGGATGGTGCAATGCAAGAGTCTACATGTGAGCTGGAAGTCTGCACTCCCACTGCCAGCGCTGGGGATCTAGTCAACGTGGTCGGCGGAGCCTAGGAAGCGATTTGTCTCACTGTAAAGCAGACTCCTACGTTTGGTCAGTGAATCACTCTCTATACACCCACATTTCAGTGAGATGGATCCTATCCCTGAAGTTAGGAGAGATGAATCTCACCCCTAAGTCTTTTTCCTCCTTTTCTTGTCTGCTGCTAAGTTTCCAACGTGCTATAACACTAAATCAGTTGCTTGAGTTAGCTATTACTTCACTTTTCCTCCATCTACAACTGAACCATCATAACCTAATACATTTTGATGTTTATTTTCCGAATTCCATTTCCAAACTGGAGTCAAACTCAAACTCTTCCAACCCTTCCTCAGTTTCAGTCAAGCCCTTTGGTATAGATGTACCTCAGCAGTGCATTAGGACCTTCTTCCTCCTCCAATTTCCATATAAAGCTTTTTAAACTCTTCATTATTGCAGACAGCTTGACCTGGCTGTCTCTGTCATACTGTGATGGAAGTATCCCACATCTTTCCACCATTTTTTCCTTTCCTATCCAGATACTGTGAAACATTGCAAGTAGAGAGTTTCTGTCAATACTACTACCAGTGCGGTTCTCAAATAACTGCATGTCAGGTGCACAAATTACAGAACTAATACAGGGCGTGATTACATTTTATGTATGGGTTTTCAAGGCATATGATAATGAACATTAATAGAAACTATTTCTCCGGTAAGTGATTATTTTCTCAATAGTTGGTATAAATAAAACCACTTGGATATGAAACAGATTTTTTTATGTCTATATTACAAACACAATGATGTATTTCCACAAGAAAAGGCACACCTGCTAGTATACACTAGTAGAAATGTAAATATTTGCAACTTTTGCAATAATTAAATCCAATGCTCCAAGGCCCATCTTACAGCATCCGAACACAGAATTTAGGTTCATTAGCTAACAAAGAATGAACAAAGTGGCACAAAACCAGATAAAATGAAATTAAACCTCAGAAATCAGTTAGCCAAGGCAGTGTCTGCCTTACCAACCTTCAGAAGTCTGTAAGTAGATGGCTGCAGGTGAGTTAGTCACTCGGCCAGTCATTCCCTCATAGTCAATGGAGATAAACAGGCACCTAAGGCATGATTCTCCCATCCATTTTAAGTTTAATTTAGGATTAAATGAACCATTGGCTCCCTGGACTAGATCTCCACTGACTGCAGAGGGAGCTGAGAGTGACTAGCTGAGATTCAGACAGTGAGTCAGATGAACACGAGGTATAATAGCCTACCTTAAAAACATACTTTTTAGAATAAATGCAGAGAAAGCAAGTGTTACCAATTTTAAAAGAAGGTAGGAGTGATAGACCCCAAACTTTGCTTATTTCTCCATTTGGGAGACAGACAATTTCATCCTCCCACTGCTTTTTATTCCACCGTAAGGTCAGAGCAGCTGGAGCTGTAGCCTCCTCTGAATTGCTTCCCTTGGCAACTAAATCTTGTGTAAGGATGGAGTTATGGGTAATGGGCAACAACATCAACTTCATGAGGATATCAAGAGAAAAAATCATAAAGGGAAGACAAGGCCAGGCAGGGCAAGGGAGGAAAAGGGAAGGGAAAGGGAATTTGCCTGTAAACACCTGTGCTTTTCTTCCAAAGTGGAAGTCTTCTTCAGGAAGCAGATGTTATCCCTAAAGAGCTGTGTTTACTGAAACATGAGGGGAAAAAAAGGAGTTTTGACAGATTATTTCTGGCCTCCTACGGCTTAGTTGCAGTCAAATCTGTCAATAAGAAGTGGACAGGGGACTTGAGGGAATATCTGCAGACATCCATTCTGAGGAGATCAAAGGGAGCTTTACTGATGAATTTACTGTCCTACTGACTTATTTTTTTAGAAATTCTAGACACCTGGAGAGGTGTTAAAAAGATGAAAGGGTAAAAAAAACCCAACAACAACATTCTGCTCTTCAAAAAAGGACAAAACTCAGCCTATTACATCCTCCAAACCTATCTTCAACACCTTTTAAAGTAAGGGGACAAATACTGAAAGAAAAGAAAAAGCCGTAACAGATCCATCAGCTCTTACACTATTTATATACGTTTGTTATGGCTTTTTTAAAACATCTAACTGTCCAGTTAAGCCACCATGTGTTCTCCTCATCCTCTCAGTGTTGCTTCTCTCCCTTTCCTTTTTTCGTTGCAACGTCTTTGCTGCATCATCTTCCATTAGACCATAATCTCTTCAAAGCAGGAATCCTCTCTTAGCATTTGTATAAACAGGAGAGTCGTCTGTCATGACCGAAGCCCTGAGGTGCTATCATGAGGCAGAAGAAAAAGAAACAGGAGGAGCAGTGAGGTTTAACAAAGGAAAGTAAAAATCAGAAAAACTGGTTTCATGGGTTTTTTTGTTGAATTACAATGTTAAAGCCTCTGACGTGTTGCATTTGGATGCTGCATGGTAACAAACTCTCTGCGGCCTGTACCCTTACCCAGCTTAAAGAGGTATAGGAAACAAAAAAGCAAAGACATTCCAGGTTAGGCTGCTGTTTTCCAAATGAATTCAAGAAGCTCAAGTGAACTTGCTGTAAAACCAGTCTGGCTTTATGAGTAGAGAAGCAGAGCACCACGATCCCAGTTTAGCACAATACCTAGACACGTGTATAGATTTAAGCATGTGAGCAGGATCCTGAGGTTAATGGGATTAATCAGAGGTTTTGTACACTGGGCAATGCAAGGCACGTCTTGCTTGATATCACTGTGAAGTGTCGCAAAGATGAGGCTTTCTGAGGGAAAACATTTCCATTCTCCATCACGTTTCTTTTCATGCAGCAAAGAGGAAAAGCAATTGCCCTTGACTTGCTCAGACCCTGAAGAACCTTTCACAGTCATCACCTTCCTTTTACAGAAGTCTAAATGAGTCAAAGAAAAGCAGAGATCCAGACTCAGACAAGACATCTTTATAGCAGATGCCTGTCCCAACCCCACTCATGCCAACAAGCACTGTTCTATGCATACTGCTGGATATCTACCTGGCCCTGGTTCATAGGTCTGAGTATTCCTAATTCACAAGATCCAGACCCTCAAAAATAAGGTGGTTTATAACTATTTTATCTCAAAGACAGTGACAGCAGTGGGGTTAAGGCCCTAAATGGGAGCCACGTTCCCTCCCTACTTGGGGTGCTGGGATAAGAGTCCACACACCTCAGGTAAATGGCTTGAAGTTGGCCACTGTTCAGGAACACCAGTTTCATGAGTCAAAAAGAGACCCTTGTTCTGCAGTCTGTTGGTTAGGATACTCAGGCAGAGGTGAATTGTTTTGGGGTCCTATCCTGCTTTCAGTCCTGGCTATGCACTTGATATTAAATGGCATTTCATAAATACACACAATGATTTAATGAACAGGAACCCAAGCTTCAGTGGTATGATCCTGTTTTTCCAGTTGAACTGTGCAAAAGGAGGAAAAGGAGAGAAGCGATATAAAAGTGATGAAGCAAAGAGGAAAATTTAGCCCCATTTCTATGCCATTTATGTGAAAGAGTCAAGGACTATGTCGCTTTGGGTTGGTAGGAGAGGATTTCAGCGATACATTAGCCTTGGTGTCAATGGTCTGAGACGCAGAGCTGAACTTCACACACAGCTCAGTTCTACTGCTGCTTAATTGCCAATACAAAAGATATTGTCTCTACTAAAGCATGAACCCAAAGCTTCCATTTTCAGGATTTGGTAGGCAAAGCTGTGGGAGGAATAAGAAAAAAAATCTCATCTTGTTTGCTAAATCAGTTGGTGGATGTGGTAATGTAAGGGCTGAACTCACCAAAAGCCATGCTGGAAATCGTACAGTCGCTTTTCCCCAAGCTGAGCTCAAGACTGTGTGGTCTGTCCTGTGAAAAGTAGATGAGAAATCCAAAAATAAAACAGCTGACAGTAAGTTGCGATCAGCACACTATACATATGTAAATCATTGCTGACCCTGAGAAGAGCTGCCTCCGCATTATGATAAGGTCTGAAACCTGATTGAAATTTTTCATAAAGGGCATTATTTTGGAGGTGATCCTTAAATGAGCAGAGCAGGAAAATCATCAGCCTCTTTCCTCAATAGTCAGAAAAATAGGTTACTGATGAGAGGGACTTTGGCCAAATGAGTTTCTTTAGAATTCAGCTGCTGTTTTTTTCTGTATCTATCTCAGAGCCCTGTTTAATGACAGCATAGTTCTGGGGCACAATTATATCATTATTATTGTACTGATAATGCCCAGGCATTTCCTAGTGTTACCGCCACTGCTGCTCCAATCTAGCTGATAAAGGCGTTTCACAAAGCAATATTAATAATACCAGAGTATGGTGGATACAGTATTGCATCACTGTCCCTTACTGCGTCCTTTTAGCATCACCAAGATGATGGAGCAAAATGACACTAGCCGTCTCCACAACACATGCATTTATACTATTAGTATTTTTACTTATTAATAAAGATAACTGAAACAACAGAAAAACTTGGAGTTTGTTCCCATATTGCTCAGCTACAAACGGGTCTTTTTAATTTTTTTTTAAAAGTATGAGGGTTTTCTAGGAATTGAAAGCCAAAATGATTTCTGTTTTGCTGTGAACGTGCCAGGCAGACAGCTGGAAGGGCTTCCTCTCTGCTCGACATGTGAACCGTGCTTGTGTAGCTTGGAGGAGAAAGGGGAAGGCTGGGTGTTCAGAGATGTTCTGTTTATGCTGATGCCTCTGCACTTCAGCTGCTCAGCGATATTCAGATCAGACCCATCTTCCTAAGATGTCTTTCTTCTGACTCCTATCACTTCAAATCTTTGGCTCAACCACTTCCTTGCTGTTTTCCTAACAACACTGTCCATCTGAGAGGCTGCAGATCTTTCGGTAGCAGCATGCTCCCTCAGAAAGAGGATCACAGCAAGCTTCAAGGCTGCTTTGCTGTGGCTGTGCTGCTCACCATGCTGTGCCAAGTGCCCCTCAACAGCTGTGGATGCTACCTATTTCCTTTCAAACATCCTATATATGCAGCAGCATAGGCCAGTTTGCATGGGAAAGACTGGCCAAGTCACAAAGGTCAATCCGCCACCTGTAATAAGCAACTCTCTTTATTACACGTGCCTTCAGAGTCATCTGGAATGCTCTGAAAAGCCCACTGTTTCCATCGTGCTGCTCACCCATAGTTCTGCCTGTCTCCTTGCCCAGCAGCTAGACCTGCTGCCATCCCTCACCTTAACCCTGTGTCCTCACCGCCTACCAGTAAATCCTATTTCATCTCCATCAGTTATGCCCCAAACTGCCTCAAGATCCCTTCCTCCCAAGGAGCCTCACATCCCATCTCCCTGGCTTGGGGCAGATGCAGAAGGGTCATCCCTTTCCACCACCAACCTCAACCTCTCTCAACATTGACTTATTGCTCTGAAGAGGAGAATGGGAGAAGCATATCTTTTACCTCCCTGACCCATCCTAACTGCTAGGGTTTTTTCTCCCCAGGGGGGGAGAAGGTGGAAGATGGCTGAGAGGGAACTACCCTAGGTACAGAGGAAGAAGGACATCTCTATATCCTCACTCGCAGTCCTGTTCTGGAAATGCTCTTTTGAAGGAGCTCTCTCTTCCACCCCAGGATCGTAAGTGTTTCCGCATGCTGTCCCTTTGAGTGTTTGTATGCTGTGCTAAGTAAGTCATCTTTCCTAAATTAGCTCTGTAGCTTTTCTCCACCCTGTCTCCAGGTACATCTTCTTCCTTCCCATTTCTTTCTCCCACCTACAAAGAGAGAACATTCCTGATTTAGTAATCTCCATGTTTCTGCCTGTGGGAGTGTGTGTAAGGCTCACAAATGGAAAGGACAACTCCAGGACATGAGTACTCATACATCCTCTCCTCTGTTTTCAGGCCAAGACTGCTGGAGAAGAAGGAAGGAGGGTTGGTTTCAGGTTCAGCTGGGGGCAGGCAGGGCTGAATTTATCTCCTGTTCGTGACAAGGGCTGCAGCATCTGTTGGCTACACAGAGCTTCCCTTGGCTTTCCAGAAAGACAGATTGTACCCAGTCCCTCCTGTCCCTTGCCTTAGCTCCAAGCATCCACAGCCTTGCTTGTCCTCACAAAGGACACACCAAGCACCAGCGGTCTATAAATCCCACTCAAGCTTGCAATGTTGGGATGTTCCAGAAAGACTCTCTTTATCTATGTCTGGCTAGTAAAGGGGTAGATAGGGGATGCCATGGGTGCTGCATCCAGCCAGCTGACTGACCACACCAGATACATATGCACGTGCACATAGTATGGACCTGAGATCTCCACCCCAATATTCATCACGCTTAACCCACACCTGCAGAGCGGGTCCTCACCAGTGGCTGTGACCAAACAGTGCACTGAACTGTTACCCAGGCCTGCTCAATATTTTGGCCACTACGTAACTCTATTTTTGCTCAGCTATAGGAAAATGTGTAGGAAGAATCAGACACTGCATTGGTTACAGTGAAGAACTCCCTCTGGTAACCCCAGTATAAGCAAACCAAGTCTTAGCTGATGCTCTAAAGAATCAGTTCCAGACACCACCAGGGTGAGACCCGTACCTGCCTTCAGACAGGAATTACACGCACAGTCTATGAATTTATACAGGCAATGAAAAGGAAAAACTTCCAAATAACCTGCTCACTGTAAAAAGACTTGAAGAAATTTCAAATTAAAGCATTTCAAGGTGGAATATAGCTTATAATTAGTTTTTATAACAACTAACACTGGGGTAGTAGACATTTAACACCCACAAGAATTTAAAGGAGTTGTTTTATCTGCTGAAAGAAACCTGTACTATTCCACTAGTATGATCGAAACAGATTGAAATTTATAGGATGAAGGAAGCAAGCTATTTGAATTGGATCAAAATCACCTAAAAGTTCAAAAGGGTTGTACGTACAAGATGTATAGGAACAGGACTTACAAAGATCTGAGTTTTGATGCTTTGTGTCAAACAATGTGAGACTAGAGTCTTGACAGAATTTCTTTTTTAAAATCCAATATTTCATTCGGAAATGTATCTATAGCTGGTGCATGTAATCCAGTAATATATTCAAGTAACATTAGTTTAAGAAGGTTTATAAAAAAGCACTCAACTATTAAAGCTCCATTGTCTCTAGACAAATCCCCCAAATCCTTATCAAATTCAGTCCCTATTACACAGCATATGTAAGAACGTTAGAGCTTCTTTTACCCTGGCTTCAGGTAACTACCCAGACTCTCAATCAGAGACTGATTTATTTATTACCTCCAGTTAGACATATTAAGCCCATTGCTATTCTCATTAACAAACAGTGGTTTCCCTGTACATTACTTCAACGGCCAACTATTTTTATAATTACCTTGCAAATTTTAGCTCAAAGTAATACTCTCCTGTCTTAAGCTGTTTTAACAAATTCAGCCCCTTGGGCTTGATCCAAGTGAAAATCCAGTGAAATCGGTGGAAAGACTTTCATGGGCTTCAATGGGTTTTGGAGCAGCTCCTATGCACGTGCCATAATTTGTACTTAGAAATGTAGTTGTTTGTAATCTCATCCATGGATAAACAATATCATTGTGAGGGAAGCTAACACTGCCTACTACTAATCTAAACCAATGGTTTTCATTAAAATGTTCTGCTTTCTATTTCTTATAACTCTGCAAACTTTTGGTGGTATAAGAAAAGGTTTTCCACACTGAGTGTTTGCCTCAGGTAGATTCTTTTCAATATAATCAAAAGCAGTCCATACATTTCTGAGAACACTCCTGGGGAAAAAGAGTGGGAGAAAGTCCAGTTTGCTAATATTAAATATCGGTATCCTTTTCTTTCAGGAATCCCCATCACCCCTTTCCTTAGGATGAAAGACTCCACATTTGTGAGGAAGGGTGGCATTTGTGATAGCATCTTTTCCACTCTATAATTGCTTGTCATTTTTAGATGTACTCTTGTTTCTTGGTCCCCTGTTCCTATCTCTGTCTAGAGAAGTGTAGATTTTGGAAGAGAAAGAATCCTTTTTTACTTCACACTTGATTCATTTAACTGCCACTTTGTATTTTGGTCTAGGTGGATCACAGATCTGGCAAACACTGTGATCCTCATGCCCCAGAGGGACAGCACAGGCTACATGGCAGGTAAGGCCATCTTCCTAAAGGGCCTATGAGCGCTCTGAACCCCCTTCCCTTCCCAGGGTGAGCTGTACATTTTAAGAAGTGCTCACCTTTCTGCTATTTTGCCAGGTGTTTTTCTACCAAAAGCTGAGGCTGTCATTCCTCTGTCTCCACTTGTCTGCCAGAAAGCAAAATATCTAGGGAGCTGGGGTTTACATCACTAAAAACCTAACAACATATTTTGATACCTCTTTGGTTGTGGTCTGGACATCAATGGGGTACTTTTTTCTGTATACTTTCATGGTAACTCAGCTAGCATTGCCTTTTCTGTATCAGATCTTCAGATTGGTAGGTTTAGCCATGACTGAATCATAGAATCATAGAATCATTAAGGTTG